>CAJQZP010001441.1:1692500-2180000 GCA_907164705.1 Parnassius apollo
CTCCAGAGTTTCTCTACAAAAACAAATCATTATAATCTAATAGATAGAAAAGTTAATTTGCCAAGATCTGGACGAAATAATAAAAATATTATATACTATAATAATACTAACTCTCCATACGTGTTACGTGTTACGGAATTCCCCGTATACTAACTCTAATAGCCCCTCTACACGTTGGGCCAACGCGATGGCCCACTATGATGGGCCAGCGTGTGGAGGGCGTAGTTGTGTCGGATGGCTTATGGCACTTGGGGATGGCGACGGTGTCGGTTTTTCCGCCGCACATAAAAGGCAGTGGGCCAGCGATGGTGGTACGCATCTACACGTGGCCCATTCCACAGTTGTGCACGCTCGACGGTTGCGGGAGGACATTCGTGCTTTGTTTATTGATTAACGAATTAAAAATGACGAATATGTGGCCACTTAATAAAATTTTAATCATAGAGCTACTAAAATCAGAACATATGCCTACAAATTTTATTTTTTAATTTATTTATTTTTAATAATTAATTGATAATTATTTAATAAATTATTAATAATTAATTATAATTATTTAATTATTGTTTGTTTAAAGAAAACTAAATTGACTCAGGACATATTTAGTTCTATTGCGATGGATAGAAGATAACATCCACCATTTTCTACGCCATTTCTTTTTGATAACTCTATTCTTGTGCACATTAAAAAAAAGACAATAAAAAAATGACATGTTGTATAAATATATTTATTATTTAGGCTAATTCTTCCACGTCCATCTCAAAAAAACGTTTCGATCACAACTGAATGTCGCCATCGTGTAGATGCGTTTCAACTATCGCATGGCCATCTCGCTGGGCCAGCGTTGGCCCATCGTGTAGAGGAGCTATCACACATGTAACGGTGCGAGCCAACCTATAACACCACTACTAAATGATGCAGTGACACGTGACAATTCGATCATAAAGCGTAGTGTTTTTCTTTTCCGTGTCGTGTTAATATAATTGATATACATTAGTAGTGTTAGTATAATTGGTGCACTTTTGTAAAAAGGAGAGCGGTACCTTTTAAATAAATAAGCCATACAAATTGTCGGCATGTGGATTTTAGCAATTTAGTAAGATTAAATGAAAAAAGAGGCAAAAGTTGTGCTAACTACTTTTAGTAAAATAATCTATGCAAAATAAGTACTGCTAACTAAAAGTTACATAAAATAACTACAAAATCTTAAGAAGTTGAGAGATATGAAGTTTTAATCATTAAAATTATATCCGCGTTCACGTCTTTTACAAGTTGCAAATGAGTGCAAGAAAATAGAAAAATGATTTTTCTCTCACCCTTGGAAATATTAATTATAATATTTTGTATCTTATATTTTTACCTGGCTGCGGCGAGGCCCAAAAAGGTTGTGTGTATATCCGTTTCTCTTTGCTCGTGGCTTATAAATTATTCGTTGGATTTTGCCATACATCTTAGTCAGTCAGTTTTTAGCTTAGTGTGATTACATACATACATATGCATAGAGAGAACCTACAATTCTACATAAATTGAGTAAATATACTTGTCTCGTTTTTACTAATTTTATTTTCAAATAAGGCATAAAGAGACAAATTTGTTGAAAGATGTATCGTGTAATTCATGCGTGTAAATACAAATGTCAAGTGATCATCTTTGGTCTATTTCATCATCATCGTCATTACAGCCCTTCACAAGTCCACTGCTGAACATAGGCCTCCCCCAAGGAATGCCACAAAACACGGTCCTGAGCCATCTACATCCATCGACTTCCTGCATGTCTCACCAGGTCGTCACTCCATCTAGTGGGGGGTCGCCCTACACTACGCATACCGCTACGAGGCTGCCATCGCGAACCTGTTTTCCCCATCGGTTGTCGGTTCTTCATGTTATATGGCCGGCCCATTGCCACTTCAGCTTACTAATCCGTTGGGCTATGTCGGTCACTCTGGTTCTACTGCGGCCATCCTCATTTCTAAGTTTATCACGCAGGGAAACCCCGAGCATAGCCCTCTCTATAGCTCGCTGAGCGACCTTAAGCATCCTCATACGGCCAGAAGTGAAGGACCACGATCTCAGATCCGTAAGTCATCACTGGCAACACGCAATGGTTGCACAATATAGTTTTCAAGTTTTAAGGTAAACCTGACGAGAAGATGTGTCGTAATTTCCCAGACACTGCCCAGCCGATTTGAATCCGTCGATTGACCTCTCGGTCGAAGTTGTCAAAATCTGTTCAGCCTATCTTAAGTGATGAATGATGATCTTTCATACATGCGGCAATTGATTTTTATTTATGTAGATTTACTACTTGCCTAGCGGAAAATAAAACCATCGACTATATTCAACAAAATTTTATCAGCTTGGATGAAAATATTTCTTAATCATGAAGTGAAGGCAGGATAATCTTGATAATGCCGTGTAGTGGCAGCGAAAAAGAATTCAATACCTACTCCTACGAAATAATGTATACTATTTGGTAAAATCACATCCCTATTATAGTAGTATTATGTGTAACGTAACGTAATAGGAGAATAAATTTAGAAGCTCTAAGATCCCATAACATCCCGAGAGAGAGAGAGAGAGAGATAGATACAATCGCAAAAGACGGCAGAGAGAATGAAACAGGAGATAGGCAACAGTATCTTTCTGAAAACAACTCAAAATTATAAAAAATTGTTGTTGCCAAACCACTTGCTAAGAGAAGGAACTATGGCAAATATTCCCCTTACGTTTAGCAGTTTACTTTTGAATAGCTGTATTTAATGAATGAATGATAGATAATATCTTGCGGGAGCAGAGAGAAAAAGTTGTGATCTAGCGACAAAAGACGTGCTACTGTTATATTACTATACAAATTTAGGTGGTAGAACCACGTTGTAGCTATAATAGTTGTAGTACGGATGGGTCGGTACGACTACGCTCTTACACAACAACTCTTACAAGAATACCAGCGTAAAATAGCCGCTTAAGACTACTGTGTTTCGTATGAGTGTAGAGAACCGGTGACTCCTTTTACTGGAAACGAGGCATTCCAACCTAGTCCTCAAGGGTGACCACGCATCTGCATTTTGATTCTTAATCGAGGATAAATGTAATGCATATGGACACACAGCATCCATTTAACATCAGTGGGACTCGTTTCGTACCCTTATTATATGAAAACAAACAATCGTAGCAGTGCCCTCTGTACACGTTCCGTGATATAAACCCAGTGTCAATTCAACAAACACAGTTATTATTCCCTGTGAAACCCACATTAAGGATAATTTGTGGAAATATACCGATTGAATTTAAGTAAATGTCATAGTGAACTTTTCACGATAAATTCTAATGTATACAACGATAGTATGAAATTCCGCACTATTCTACTACATTTTTGTTGTAAAATGTAAGATGAAGCTTCCATAAACTTTTTTTGATATCAATAAGTATTACGAACCGGATTAATAATTTTTTTTAACTTTATTAAGTGCATAGACTAAATTAATTTATCGACAACGTTTTTTGTTTCGGTAATGGCACATCAATAGAGGTGTCTATGGAATGAAAAGACGGCAGCAACCTTGTAAAATAAAGGAGGTGAGAATAATATAGCTATCTCATTTTGGACTATGTTATACATCAAATGTATAAAGACCTCAACTATAAATTTTTTGTTCCTATTTTAGGACTCTTTCTATACTAGAAATTACTCTGAGGTTTTTGGTAAGGTCAGTTTAATTTTCTTCTTATTTTCTTACGTCACCGTATTCTAGTTGTCTTCCTGGCCAGTTTTGGCAGTTTAATATTCAACAGAAAATTAGCAAGTCGCAGAATCTATGTTAATTTTCGTTTTAGATAAATGTGAAATTATCTTAAATCGAAATAAAGCCACATAAATAGACTAAGCCGGGGCAGGTCGTTAGTTACCTTCCTAAGCTTAGATTTTGAGTTTAATTCATGTTGGTATCAATCCACTACAATGAAAATGTTACACTCAATATCTGAATACTGTAGTATTGAGTATAATTAGAGTCGATTAGAAATAATATGTTTAGTAAAATAAGCCCTACTTACTGACTCGAATAACGTGCGTAATTTTACATCCACGCACATTATCACTTTATCACGTTCACAATAAAAATATAAAATTTTATCTCAAGGAAATTCCAATTTTGGTAGTGAATTATAAGTCTGTGACTGTTATCTTCAGTCAGACCATTTTAGAGGTATACCCTGTTCAATAAACGAAAAACATTAAAAAAATATACGCGTCGACTTGAGTACCTCCTCCGTTTTTTCATCGGTTGAAAAATGGTTGATAATAAGCGTGGCTTACGGACTCGAATTACGTGCGTGATTAACATCCACGCGTATTATTACTTTGTCACGTTTACAATAAAAGATATAAAATATTATCTCAGGGAAATTCCAATTTTAGTAGTAAAATAATGAGTCTGTGACTATAGATAGTAACTGTTAATAAAATAAATAACGGAACTTAAACAAGGCTGTTATTATAAAGTAAACTATAATAGCGTCGTACAACACATTCACATCTGCTAATTGTCGAAATACAAATATCACTTGATTAATCAGTTAAAATTGAATCGATGGATCACTGGTTTATTCGCTACTTATTACATAGTGTGAGCCAATAAAGCTAACTAGCATATTATGCAATACAGCGAAAGTAGTTATCTAATATGCACAATCTGATCATTTATGGTTTATTTATTAAATTCCCTTTTCAAAGTTATGTAAACGGATGCGATATTTACAAAATCAATTTTTAAAATATCAATCACAAAATCTCCAAATTAACTACAACGGTAAGTTGATAAGAGAGCAGGCCGAATCTCAAATAATTTCATTGGGTATATGGAAAAAACTACAACGCCTTTACCACATTATTCAATATTTGATTTTGCACATCTCATATAGACCTTACAATATCCATTAACGTAGTGTTATTTATCATAAACTAACACCGTAATTTTGTAACGCACAATTATAGAAAAGTGTTCTTTAAAACTGTGCCAAGTAAAAATCACCTTGTACATTTTACGGAGTTTCCACGTAATCTCTTCCGTGGGGCATTTAAAACTCTTTTGAATGGGAAACTTCAAAGCGCTGTTGAATAGCTCAGATGTTTATTCAGTAACATGCACAAATGCAAAAGAAAAATGAGCAATGCAATAACCACCATTCAGCGATTCAAAAATAATCCCTTATTAAAATAACAATATTTACTATATTTTACGATGTGCTAAATGGCAAAACAGTAAGTTGAAACTTAAATGATTTTTTGAAAATTGTAAAATCATTATTAGAATCGAGCGTCACTTTGCGGAAATCCACTACATAAAAGTATACATACTGTTGCGCGTCACAATTAATGCCTGGTACATGGCGACACTAGTTACCACTAGCGCCTTCTAGTATCGAGTAGCAGAACTAGGGGAGTCAAGAGCCTTCCAGAAATTTCCATGCTAGAACTTTTTAAAACTATCGACACCTATTCAGTCGGAACTGATATGTACTCGAACATTCAAGATGTTTCTACAGTAGAAGGTTCTAGAACTCTCTGAGGCCCTATATAAGGCCGGTATAGACCGCAACCCGGGTCAGTATTGAATTGGCAATGCAAGCGAATACTTTGAAGTGATACAACTGTCAATTTTGGTAATTTACTCGGTAGTTTTTATTAGTAAGTTAAAATTTAAAAGGTTTTTGAAAATTGTAACATCATTATTAGAATCGAGTGTGTGAAGTAATACAACTGTCAATTTTGGTAATTTTACTCGGTAGTTTTTATTAGTAAGTTAAAATTTAAAAGGTTTTTGAAAATTGTAACACATTATTAGAATCGAGTGTGAAGTGATACAACTGTCAATTTTGGTAATTTACTCGATAGTTTTTATTAGTAAGTTAAAATTTAAAAGGTTTTTGAAAATTGTAACATTATTAGAATCGAGTGTTACTTAGCGGAAATCTACTACATACATTTTTTATTAAGCTATTGCATAGCTTCTATCGCGGGCCTTGAGTGCGGGAAAATCCAGAAATTTCGTAACGAAAAAAAACCTCACGCTCTCCGACGGGCACGGAGGTGTGGCTTGAAGGCCGTGCATTGTCTAACGATGGTCTAACGTCGTTTCTTTTCCTCAGTCTTCGACACGGTGTTAGTGTGTAAAGTGTTTTGAAATTTTGAATATGAATGAACAAAGTGCATTTATTATTAATGAAGAAAGTCACGAAAAAATAGTGAAAGAAAATGAGTGAGTACTCTATATACATACCTACATTTTATTATTATCACAAATGCAGTACTAATTTTGAATTGAAAATATAATACTGCTATAAAGATAACTTAATTTTTGATATTAAAATGAGCGATATTAAAAGTAGCCCTCCTTTATATACACACAAACACACACACGCGTATAGTTTAAATTCTCAATTTAGATTCTCAATATGTATATATATACTCGATTAACCGGACTAATTGTTGCCGTTAGGGATTCGGATAATCGAAAATCCGGATGATCGAATGTATGAAGAAAAGCGGGTTTTGTGCATTTGTAGTACATATGTACATACATAATGTTATGTGTTTATTAAAAACAACAATTTCAACGAAAATCAATGTTTATTAAGAAATTATTATTTTTTAATAAACATTGATTAAATTCCATGAAGAGATATAAATCTATATAACCATCCGTTACTTGCGACAAACGAGCCGCCGTCACCTAATTTTTTATTTAACTGTAATGCTTTTTCACAAAGCAAAGGGCCAGATATCATTTGCCCAGTTGATCGTTTTTGTAAAAACCAACAATACAAAGCGTCATCTAATTGCCAATTTACTCGCGGACATAGGTCCTTATGTCCGGGACGGGGGGTTTGTTAGCGCCTGATAGTAGATCGTCTTATCTCAAGCGGTGTGAAGCGACGATTAGTGAGGTGCGGGAGGGGGAGGCTAGCTGCATTTGTGCGCGCGGTCGGTCACCCCTAAAGTTGGGCGTTATAACATACAAAAGATAATATATTTCATTATATATTTTTAATTTTACAACACATTAGAATAAGGAACCATTGACTGTTATAATATTATATTCATTATCGTTAGAAAGCGTCATCTATTTACGTTTACGGTCCAACCATCGCGTCGGCCGAGACAATGGGAGTCAATAAAATACTACCTACATTCATTATGCCACAAGGATTGCGTATAGCTTACACTAATTTAAACTCTAAGCTAACTTAATAAGAGCTTATTTTACTAACACTAAATTATAACGGTAAACAAAAATATATTATTTCCTCCATTAGTTGCCTGTTGTGCCTGTTATTTAATTTGGCTGTTGTAATATATAATATATCAGTTTAGTATTCAGTTAGCTGTCTAGCTGAGATGACAATGACACTGTTATCTGTTAAATTATATACGTAATGTTTTGATAGCAGGTCCCCAGGTATATTACGTGAAAAAGCTATTGTTGTTTTTGTTTATTTTTCGTTAAACAAAACGCGAACACAGCCGACGACTGAACTGAACTAACCGCGTGTACAATGTAATATTTAAAACTGTTATAATATATTATAGCAGTTTAAAACAACAGTTAGAAAAATATAATTGTTCATATATTGAAAGTCCCCTTGTTTTGTCTTAGACTTATGTTAATAGAGAGTGCCATTTGAACTTAAAGACAATTAATTGGACAATAAATAATAAGTGACAAATCTTGCCGTGGAGCGTGGAACTGAGTAGTTGCGCGTCTTGTTAATATAATTGCCGTACGGCCGCCCTGACGTATCTACTGCGCGAACCTGAGTTTTTTGCGACGCGGTTCGGTGATACAGTACTTTTCACAAATAGTGAGTTCGTTATAACGCGGGTTCGGTTAAATCTGGTTGAATTTGATTGGATTAACCTAAGTAACTTGAATTAATATCAAAAAAAAGAAATACTGCATAAATAAAATAAATAAATAATTATAATTGCATAAGTTGATACAAAATGCTATGCAATAGCTTTACCACGGCAGTCCCCGAATGCCACACGTCTTTTTTTTTATTTTTCAGATGTAAACAATGTGTGAAACAATGAGGCATTTCATCTTAGTCCTCACATGTGAAAACGCACTCTGCATTTCGATTTCTAATCGTGGATAGATGACGTAGATGTAGACGAGGAAGATGTCTATGGGCCATAGCAACCACTCACCATCAGATGGACTGTGTGCTCGTTTGTCACCCGTATCTTCCAAAAAAAAAGTAGTTGGGAAGGAAAATGTATGCCTGACATTATACAACATGTACCTAGCAAAAACCCTGTGGTTCCCGTTAGATATGTTATCAGAATTCGTATTGAAACGTATAAAAATAATTTCTTTTTCAGAAAACTTGACCAGTAAAAAAAAGTAATTTAATTAAGATAAAATTTAATAAATAAAAGATAAGGTTATATTGAAAAGGTGTCACGAGTTTGTGTATTTGGGATGTATATTTAGCAGGGATGGTAGATATGATAGGGATATAGAACGACGAGTAAATGCAGGGAATAGAGTGAATGGGGCACTACACTCTATTATGAAGAACCAGAATGTGTCAAAAAAGGCACGTATGGTAATTCATAATGCTGTGTTAGTCCCTACTTTAATGTATGGTAGTGAAAGCTGGGTGTGGCAGAAGAAGCACGAAAGTAGAATAAATGCTGTAGAAATGCGGTCTTTAAGGAGTATGCTAGGGTTGAATCTGAATGACAGGGTGAGAAATTGCATGATAAGAGATAAATGTGGTATGCAAGATGATGTTGTGACCAGGATTAAGAAAGGAATGCTTCGATGGTTTGGTCATGTAGAAAGAATGAATGAGGAAAGAGTGACAAAGCAAATTTATATGGCAGATGTGAACGGCCGAGTCGGGAAGGGACGCCCTAGAAAAAAGTTTATCGACCAAATTGGCGATATTTTGAAAAGGGGCCACGTTAGAAGTACCCTTAACCGACGAGCATGTATGCGTAGATATATGGATGTAAAGGAGGCGAAAGAGGTATGTCAGGATCGTGCCAAATGGAAGTCCGTAGTCTCTGCCTACCCCTCTGGGTGACAGGCGTGAGTGTTTATGTAATTATATTATGTAATTATAATTATTTAATTACTTTTGTTTGAAGAAAACTACATTAACTTAGGACATATTTAATTCTATTGCGATGGATAGAAGATAACATCCACCATTTTCTACGCCATTTCTTATTGATAACTCTATTCTTGTGCACATTAAAAAAAGACAATAAAAAATGACATGTTGTATAAATATATTGCCGCAGCGGCTAATTCTTCCACGTCCATCTCGAAAAACGTTTCGATCACAACTGAATGTCGCCATCGTGTAGATGCGTTTCAACCATCGCATGGCCATCTCGCTGGGCCAACGTTGGCCCATCGTGTA
Source organism: Parnassius apollo (assembly GCA_907164705.1). NCBI lineage: Eukaryota > Metazoa > Arthropoda > Insecta > Lepidoptera > Papilionidae > Parnassius > Parnassius apollo. The sequence goes on from CAJQZP010001441.1 coordinate 1,701,933, forward strand.
GAGGAGCTATAACACATGTAACGGTGCGAGCCAACCTAGAACACCACTACTAAACGATGCAGTGACACATGTTTCACAATTCGATCATAAAGCGTAGTGTTTTTCTTTTCCGTGTCGTGTTAATATAATTGATACACATTAATAGTGTTAGTATAATCGGTGCACTTTTGCTAAGAGAAGGAACTATGGCAAATATTTCCCTTACGTTTAGCGGTGGAATTTTGATTGACTGTACTTAATGAATGAATGATTGATAATATCTTGGGAGAGCAGAGAGAAAAAGTTGTGATCTAGCGACAAAAGAGGAGGCAGACCGCGGTCGTGCCACTGTTATATTACTATACTAATTTACGTTGTAGAACCACGTTGCAGCTATAATAGTTGCAGTACGAATGAGTCGGCTCGACCGGAGTACGACCACGCTCTTACAGAATACCAGCGTAAAATAGCCGCTTAAGGGTACTGTCTTTCGTATGTGTGTAGAGAACCGGTATCCCTTCTTACTGGAAACGAGGCATCCCAACTTAGTCCTCAAGGACGACCACGCATCTGCATTTTGATTCTTAATCGAGGATAAATGTAATGCATATGGACACACAGCATCCATTTACCATCGGGTGAACTGTGTGCTCGTTTGGTACCCTTATTCTATAAAAACAAACAATCGTAGCAATGCCCTCTGTGTACGTTCCGTGACATAAACCCAGTGTCGATACAACAAACGCAATTATCATTCCCTGTGTAACCCACAAGTCTAAAAATAATTTTGCGGAAATATACCGTCAGAATTTATGTAGATTTCATAGTGAACTTTTCACGATAAATTCTAATTTATACAACGATAGTATACCGCACTATACTACTACATTTTTGTTGTAAAATGTAAGATGAAGCTACGTTTTTTGTTGCTTTTTTTCGGTAGTGGCACATCAATAGAGGTGTCTATGGAATGGAAAGACGGCAACAACCTTGTAAAATAAAGGAGGTGAGAATAATATAGCTATCTTATTTTGGACTATGTTAAACATCAAATATATATAGACCTCAACTATAAAAAAATTTGTTCCTATTTTAGGACTCTTTCTATGCTATAAATTACTCTGAGGTTTTTGGTAAGGTCGGTTTATTTTTTTTCTTAATTTCTTACGTCACCGTATTCTAGTTGTCTTCCTGGCCAGATTTGGCACTTTAATATTTGACGGAAAATTAGCAAGTCGCAGAATCTTTATTAATTTTAGTTTTAGATAAATGGTCTTAGATTATCTTAAATCTAAATAAAGCCACATTAATAGGAATCCAGACTAAGGCGGGGCAGGTCGTTAGTTACCTTCCTCAAGCTTAGATTTTAAGTTTAATTCATGTTCGTATCAATTCACTACAATTAAAATGTTACACTCAATATCTGAATACTGAAGTATTGAGAATAATTAGAGTCGATTAGAAATAATATGCTTTGTAAAATAAGCCCTACATACTGACTTGAATAACGTGCGTGATTTTACATCCACTCACATTATCACTTTATCACGTTCACAATAAAAAATATAAAATTTTATCTCAAGGAAATTCCAATTTTGGTATTAAATTATGAGTCTGTGACTGTTATCTACAGTCAGACCAATTTAGAGGTATACCGTGTTCAATAATAAAAAAACATTAAAAAAATATATGCGTCGACTTGAGTACCTCCTTCGTTTATTCGTCGGTTGAAAAATGGTTGAAAATAAGCGCGGCCTACGGACTCGAATTACGTGCGTGATTAACATCCACGCGTATTATTACTTTGTCACGTTTACAATAAAAGATATAAAATATTATCTCAGGGAAATTCCAATTTTAGTAGTAAAATAATGAGTCTGTGACTATAGATAGTAACTGTTAATAAAATAAATAACGGAACTTAAACAAGGCTGTTATTATAAAGTAAACTATAATAGCGTCGTACAACACATTCACATCTGCTAATTGTCGAAATACAAATATCACTTGATTAATCAGTTAAAATTGAATCGATGGATCACTGGTTTATTCGCTACTTATTACATAGTGTGAGCCAATAAAGCTAACTAGCATATTATGCAATACAGCGAAAGTAGTTATCTAATATGCACAATCTAATCATTTGTGGTTTATTTATTAAATTCCATTTTCAAAGTTATAACGGATGCGATATTTATAAAATCAATTTTTAACATATCAATCACAAAATCTCCAAATTAACTACAACGGTAAGTTGATAAGAGAGCAGGCCGAATCTCAAATAATTTCATTGGGTATATGGAAAAAACTACAACGCCTTTACCACATTATTCAATATTTGATTTTGCACATCTCATATAGACCTTACAATATCCATTAACGTAGTGTTATTTATCATAAACTAACACCGTAATTTTGTAACGCACAATTATAGAAAAGTGTTCTTTAAAAAACTGTGCCAAGTAAAAATCACCTTGTACATTTTACGGAGTTTCCACGTAATCTCTTCCGTGGGGCATTTAAAACTCTTTTGAATGGGAAACTTCAAAGCGCTGTTGAATAGCTCAGATGTTTATTCAGTAACATGCACAAATGCAAAAGAAAAATGAGCAATGCAATAACCACCATTCAGCGATTCAAAAATAAGCCCTTATTAAAATAACAATATTTACTATATTTTACGATGTGCTAAATGGCAAAACAGTAAGTTGAAACTTAAATGATTTTTTGAAAATTGTAAAATCATTATTAGAATCGAGCGTCACTTTGCGGAAATCCACTACATAAAAGTATACATACTGTTGCGCGTCACAATTAATGCCTGGTACATGGCGACACTAGTTACCACTAGCGCCTTCTAGTATCGAGTAGCAGAACTCGGGGAGTCAAGATCCTTCCAGAAATTTCCATGCTAGAACTTTTTAAAACTATCGACACCTATTCAGTCGGAACTGATATGTACTCGAACATTCAAGATGTTTCTACAGTAGAAGGTTCTAGAACTCTCTGAGGCCCTATATAAGGCCGGTATAGACCGCAACCCGGGTCAGTATTGAATTGGCAATGCAAGCGAATACTTTGAAGTGATACAACTGTCAATTTTGGTAATTTACTCGGTAGTTTTTATTAGTAAGTTAAAATTTAAAAGGTTTTTGAAAATTGTAACATCATTATTAGAATCGAGTGTGTGAAGTAATACACCTGTCAATTTTGGTAATTTTACTCGGTAGTTTTTATTAGTAAGTTAAAATTTAAAAGGTTTTTGTAAATTGTAACATTATTAGAATCGAGTGTTACTTTGCGGAAATCTACATAAACGTACACATAGCATGCAAAACTAAGATCCGACTGAAAATAAAATGTTTTCTCTTATCTCTTACTCTTAGCAAGGTGAATGAGCATTCTTTTTATCGCTTCCTCTCACAATTGCGCTAAGTAAAACTAATACTTAGACGTTTTGCCCACTCCAACCAAGCTGACGTGACAAGTTAGTGAGCGTAAGTCCGATACCGTCGCGTTAGCCATGCTGCCGCCAGCACCACTCTGTGGGATTGGTTCGGTATTGTCGAATACATCTTTTCAAGAAAAATTTTAAATTATAAAATTTAAACAAGCTGCAATTTTATGTTGGTATCCTGTAAGAAGATGATGACTGACGTGACGCTTATAATGTACGATAATTATTTATTTTATTTATTTTTATTCTTTATTGCATCCTTAAAACAATAGAATTCAAATTTATTTTATTTTATTTTCATGTTAACCCTACAGAAATATTTTTATGTATTTGCTTGTAAAATATTCATTTCTTTAAACAGATCCTTTAACGAATCTCTAGAGTACAAATTATAAATTGCACGTACTGTCTTATTTTGCAATATAAAAAGTCTTCAAGTCAGCTGTAAATCCAACACAAGTGGAAAGAGATTAGGCGTAGGACCAACAGCTATGCGTGCCTTCCAAGGCGTGGTCACTTCCTGACCCCAAGCTTCTTCTGCTTAGGGCCCCACCCGGAATTCGAACCAGTGACCACGTGATCAGCAGTCGCGCTTTTGCGTCCTTCAAGCTGGAATCCTCTCCAACTATATCCTAAATTTTATTGTGTCAAGATTTAGTGAGGAATCGGTCGTAATTAGAGATAATATTTCCGATTATTTGAGAAATATGTTTCAAACTGGGTGTATGGAAATCACCAATTAGTCTACTTTCGACGCCACGACCAATGTGGCAGCTGTTTATGATAAAAGGTGGGAATACCTAGAAACTATATTATTATACGTTCTATTTCTTAAATAAAAACATTTAAAAACGTCATTTTTATTCTTTTTCAGATGCAAGCAATGTGTGAAAGCTTGAAATGCGAATGCAAACAACGTGTGAAACAATGAGTAATAACATCTTAGTCCTCACGGGTGACAACGCATCTGTATTTTGATTTGTTATCGGGGATAGATGACGTAGATGTAGACGAGGCAGATGTCTATGGGCCACAGCAATATAACGCCATATTATAGCGCGCTATCTCTCCATAACCCATAGCGCGTGCTATGTAAGTAGTCGCCATGGCGCTATTGCGCTATGGCGCTTTGGCGCTATTAATTATATCTAGCGGCAACTAGATCTAGCAGCAGCGCTGTTGGGAGAGGACGTGTGACGTAAATTTAATTTAGTAGCACGCTATTCATCGCGCGCGACCTAATTTAGTGTTAGACGTTGTTTAGTTAGTGTATACTGTATATTAATAAGTGATCGTAGGACACAGTTGTCTGCTATAAAAGAAGCCTAATGTTTTTAAATGTAAATAAAATATAGATACAAAAGTGTATACAATGGTGTATGTAAATAGTTGATTTTTATAAATACAATCAAAAAAACTTCTAAGTACACCTTTATTTGATTTACAATTTATATTAAGGTAAAATAACGTAATAAAATTAATTATTTCTTATTATAATTGATTACATCTATAATAAAAAGAAATAATTAATTTTATGTCGTTTTAAAAAGTACACGCCTTAAAAATATTTTTAGGATTATAGAAACTCGTAAGCCTGAAAAGTATGAAAAAGCGTTCATTGGTTTTTCTTTACCGCTTTATTTTATTTTAGTCTAAAGTGCGATTTATTACGAAATAATGTTCTTACATAGCACGCGGTCTATCCAATGAACGACAGATATAGCGTGCTACTAAACTTAACGCGCTTGCCGGCCTCCTTACACCCTTTCTTATAAATAGCGCGCTTTAACATAGCGTTTTATTATGTAATAGCGCGCTAGAAATTTTTAGTTTATAGTCTGTAGCGTGCTATTGATTTATAGTCGTTTTGAACAACTTTAGTCACACACCTACGGTAGTTCACCATTAGAAATTTTACGGCCAAAACGGGATTGAGTATGTGTGTACCCGACCCGTTCGTTCCGTTTCAGAATTCCGTATGTATGGGGCTGGCCTTAGTTTTTAAGAAAAAAAAAACAAATATTTAAATAAAAAATTGGTGTAGTTAATTTCTAAACTCTTTCATTTCACATTACTATGCTATTTTGAACATTTAATTCATTTGGCCATTCAGCGAGTGTAATGCCACTCTAGGTGGAATAAGGATATCTATGTTCTACCCCATACCATTCCATGCATGGTAAGGTAATAAATAGGCAACAGAGGAAAAATATCAGATGTGCAGCGTGTTCCTAATGATTAATAATAAAAAATACGGTTGTCAACCCGCTTCCCAAGCCTGGCAACTATGGCAAATATACCCCAATGAAGCAATCTATGATGAAGGTGTTCAGCAGTGGACTTTAATAACCTGTAACAGTAAAGGTTAATATACCTACATATATTCTCTGAATGATTTGAACGATTGGGCTCGTAGGTATTGCCAAAATATATTTGTTTTGTCGAAATGATGGTTCACAGTTATGCTGGTATACGATATATGGCGCTGTGGTTCGTTAATAACATTTTAAATTTAATATTTTACTCCGTAAAAAGTCCGTAGTTATTTCGGGAGGCGATTTTCAAACATAGAGTTCGCTACTTATTGTGTTATTGTGTCTGTTTTATTGTGTTACTCGCTAGTTTTTTTTTTTTTGTTATATAAGGAACAAGAAGTAAAAAGAGGTACAAAATCTTTCCAATCAACTAGTTAAATTTGCAAATTTATGCCGAACTACGAGCAAATGCGCTTCCAACTGAAACTGAAACAACATTTTCTGTGGCAACGTTCCAGTATCGGCGCCTCTACACGTTGGCCAACACAGTGGCGAATGTAGTGGCCAATAGCATTGGCCAACGTGTAGAGCGGGTGTTTTGGCTTCATTGGTATGTATTGGAACGATGGCCCACAAGTTGCCGAGAGATCCGTGTGGTGTCGGTTTTTTACAAAAGATCAAAGGATTGTTGGCAGTTTGACGTTGGGCGCGCGTTTAGTTTGCTAGAAACTCCCAGAGTGATTACACGCATCTGATTAAAATTTTATATTCAAGCTTTGTAGGATGGATGGTGGATGCTCCAATTACCAGCCTTGTAGTGCCAATTTCAACTTTAAACATTCCTACTACTTTAATTAGCGCGATTTAATTATTAAACATTTGTTTTAATCGATAAGCTATTTATCAAAAAAAAATAATGAACATTTATTTACAATCAGATTATTACGAGAACAATTTTAAAATGAAAAAATGAAGCACGTCGTTTTTACGTGGTAGAACCATGCAGTTATATTAGAAATATAGTTGTAGTACGAATGGGTCGGCTCGACCGGGGAAGGACCACGCTCTCAAAGAATATCAGCGTAAAATGGTAGCTTAATGGTGCTGTGTTTCTTATAGTGAGTGTAGAGAACCAGAGACCCTTTTTAAAGGAAACGAGGCATTTCATCTTATTCCTCACGGGTGACAACGCATCTGCATTTTGATTCGTAATCGGGGATATATATAGATGTCTGTGGGCCACAATAACCACTTACCATCGGGTGAACTGTGTGCTCGTTTGTCACCCTATCCTATAAAAAAACGTCAATTTCTTATAATTTAATCGTGCAGGTTTTCAAATCATCATCATCATTACAGCTCTTCATAAGTCCACTACTGAACATCCTCCTCCACAGACTGCCGCAAAGCATGGTCCTGAGCCACTTTCCTTGTCATGGGTTTTTCATTTATGTTCTAAGTTATAATTAGTACCTATTATTAAGTCAGTATTAATTATATTATTTATTTATATATATTATAGCTATTGTTTTTGTCTTTCTCAAAAAATACTTAAATTACCAAATAAATTATAAGGTGCTTTTTATATTCATCAAATGTCTGATAGAAAAGCAAGTACATGTTTTGCTAAACTTTAAAATCAAAACCCAACTATAAAACATAGACTAATCGGTTATAACTCCTTTAACTTTAAAATAATTTCTAATTAATGGTATTTATTCCAGTTTATGATGCATGTAAAGAATAAATAACGCTAATCGTAAGTCGTATATCTATTCACAGCCCCATTAATATTCACTATTCTTTTATAATTATTCTATAACAACGTTACCTCCACACTTGAACTTTTTCCTGTATCGCAGAGGCAGCTTACAAACATAAATTGCACATCCAGAACCGAAACAATTATTTGTGGGACATACAAATACTTGTTCCGTGCGGGATTCAAACCCGCAGCCCCCGGCGCAGCCACTCATTGGTAAGCCACTGCGCCACGGAGCCTTCGTCTAAAATAAAATAAATTCATCCGCATATTGGCCTGAACCGAAGCAAACTGAACGACCTTCCAACGTGTGGATGCCGTCACAAACTCTCGGCCAATATCCATAGATAAATAAATATGTAGCAAGCTACAATATCTTCGCCACTACATTCGCCACTGTCTTGGCCAACGTGTAGAGCCGCCGCACCGTATATCGAAAGCGCGACCATCTGGCATGTCTCTTGATGGGCCGGATATTGAAACTGGGTAACTTACTAGCTTGGTCATAATACATTAGTTTATAACATATACATTATTTAGTAAGTTCTAATTTTCAACTTATTAACAACTTGCTCGTGGTGAACGTAGAATTTGGTGAAAATAAAATACAGATTAAACAATTCATTTTAAGTTTACGAAACAAATTTATTTTGTTCTTGCAGTTTATTTCCACTACAAACTTACAAAAACATTAGCACACTTATCAATAATCTTTTCTCGTACTTTGTATCCTAAATAATTTAATTGCTAAGTAGCAATGATAAATATTTATGATTTCTCAAAAAAAATATTTGAAGAAAATTGACGTAAACTGCAATAAAACATTTAACATAGTTTTAATCCCTGTCTAGATTACAAGCTAAGCTATTCTTAAAAACCTGGGTAGATAAAAAATAAAACAATTTATATGTTTAAATTATTTAATAAAATTAAACATTTACAAATTTTATAGTACTGAGAACATTATTTAATCACTGCCCAGTTAAACATTCGCCATAGTCATTATATCGCGAAAACTTTGTAATCAGATTATTGGCAGTATTCTGAAAGGTAAATACTACATTTTATCTTTGAAATTATTTATATAAAATATACAAATTTCTAATAAATATATAGGAATCGTGCACCTAAAAATGTGCTAACTTAAATTTTAACAAATGACAGTACAGTCTTATTAACAGAAATTATACTCACCGATACCGTAATTTTCATTTTTATTGTTATTTATTATCGTCTGATTTGCTTACAACTGCCGATCTACAAAAAATAAAGAATTGTTTAATGAAAATTAAAACAAATACAATCGTATTGAAAACCTAACAATTCGATGACCCATTGTTATCGATTAATATTTGTTTTAAAAATTACGTGTACGTATGTTCATAATTCTTCTCATTCCCAACGGCTGGACCAACTTTAGTGAAAAAAAATATGGAGTCACCTGGATGGTTTAGTTATTGTTGGACCGGGTATACCCGTGCGAAGCCATGGTTGATTGCAAGTATAAGATAAAATTAATATACAAATTACGTATATTTATAATGTCAGTAACACGCACGATACATTAGCTTACATTATTTCATTTTATGGATCTAATTTTCAGACCCAAAGAGCAAGTACGAAATATATATTTACGTCGACGTCGTATATATTGTGATAAATCAATTGAGATATCATTTGTCAAAATCCAATTACTAGTTTGATTTACGGACGGATGACGAACATACATACATATTTAAAATATCATCTTCCTATTAAGTTTAGAAAAAGCTTATCTAGCTACCATTCTATTAACAGTTTTCAGATCACGAATTAGATTTTGGTAACTGCTATATTATCCAATTTAAACAAACGTAGAAAAAACCGAAGACGTCTCACACGTGATTACAAGTATATAAATCAGTTGTCCACAATAGACATCTTAGCTATTGTTGCGATATTAGACGCACCGTAATAAATCCTTCAGTCTTTCTTTAAATTATTATAGAGAGCGATAAATTGTAAACGGATTCGTTCATTTCTTTATTCCAGTCAATCAACCGCGATTTCCTTATAATTTTAAGTTGTTATCAGGAAGATGCTGCTGCCCATCTCCCGCTTCAGAGCCCCCTCTGTCACCACTTGCGGCACCCACGTCATGATATGATCTAGTGGATATTATTACGCTGAGAGTACACAGCGAAACGGATTCGTTCTGTTATACGGGGCTTCACGAAATGTCTTTTAAAAAAAACTATTTAGAAATTGCGCTGGATTTAATTATAAAAAGACACAAAATAAGAATTGAATTTTGAGAGGCGAGTGTTTCGGATGAGAGTGTATGACGGACTGACTGGTCTTGCTAGTATTGTAATAAGAAAGTACTGAAGCTACTAAGAGAGTGCTGACTGTGTGCTTTGTGTCAGCGGATCCCTAGTAAAAGGGGATCTATAACAACCCCCCGTTAAGAGGAAACTTACCCTTGAGTGAGTTTACGGCTACTCTATTCGTAGCTGTGGTGATCAGCGTGATGATGATTTTCTGTATTTTCTCTGTTAAAATTGAAATGCTCTCTGAAAGACTTTCCTCTCTTACAAATTATATAAGTTATAATAGAAATACAAAGTGTTACAGAGTTTCTCTATAAGACTTATTATAGAGAAACTAACATACAAATTTGGATTTTCTAGGGTGTCTAGTCGTTTGATAATTTGATCGTAATCAGTGTCATAAGATTTTAAATTTTCTAAATTTAAAGTTTTTACATTTATAGAAGACGTAAGGTTAACTGAAAATTTGTTAAAGTTACTTAACTTACAACAACTATCATTAATTATATTAAAATCCGAATATATTCCGGGAACATTTATACTAGGATAGAGCTTAGTTTCTAATTTCAGATTCTTATGGAAAGCTACGCAATCAGGTGGAATGGTGAGTAAGCCTGTACCGGATAGAGTGTATTCGGTTAAATTATTACTACACTCCACTGATAACTTAGTGAGTTTGGTTTGAACAAAAATCCATTTGTTATTGTTTAACTTATGCCATATGTCCAGATCACCAGAAATTAGTTTAAATGGACAGTTATCTGGGATTGATGTCAAGGCTTTCGTCATAATTTCTATTTCACAGGGTAAATTATTGGATACTGTAGCTACATCTATAACATCACAAAGGTAGGTATTTGTAGGGACACTTTTACAATTATTTATGTCTTGTAGATAAACATAACTTGTTTTATCTTTACTTAGCGCTACAAACTTTCCAGAAGGGATGATCATGGCAAAAGAGTTTACTCTATCATGAGCATGTGGAGTTGGCAAAGGTAAGTTCTTATACATATTATATTCTAATAAACTAACTAAAGGTAATTTTATGATAAAAATAAGCTTATTGTCTAGATAATAACATACTAAATCGGCAATGTTAATTAAAGTGTGAATGTTGCTTAACTCTAGAGATATTGGAAAATCTTTGTATTTTGGCATAATTCTTAGATTACTAATTATATCATTATACATTTGAGTTGGGCTTAATATAGATGGATGTAAGGTGTTGGTTTTTACAAATAAAATTGAGTTTAATAAATCCTTCAACTTTGAAGGACATTGTAAGTAAAATTAGATAGCAAAGTATTTAAAACATTGGATAGTTTCGTTTGGAAACTTAGTATATTTAACATTTCAGATGCATTTTTAACAGTAGAAGATAAAATTTCAATGACGCTATTTAGCTTTATTTGATTTTCATTTAATTCCTCCAGGGATTTATTAACATTAGCAATAGCGGATTTAGAAACTAAAATATGCCTTTTGATAGATTCTGCTAATTTATTTTCGTTATTAAATAGGGCATGAATAGCTTTGTTGTAGTTTTCAGCGTCATCTTCATCCAGTGTACCGAAAATATGTTTAAATACCGTGCCGATACCTGAGAACCATTCAGATCTCTTGGACATACCGTTTAAGATAATATGGGAAATCGAATTAAAATCTCTTAAGATGTCGTTGTAAAGTGCTTCTAGTGGTTGTAACATATTTTTACACTGAGTGTACTCTATGTCGGCACTCTCACGACACTGGAATTGGATTATTTTAAATACTTCATGAATGTTTTCCAAATGGTGTCGGATTGGATGTACGTCTACCGGGATAACGATGTGAAATTGATCATTAATTATCCTCAATGTACCAACAGGGTCGATGAGTATACCAGGGCTCTTATCGATGCGTTCAATATATTGACCATTGCTGGTTGCAAGAATAGTAGCACAAAATACGATGGTGGTTTTGTAAATAATAAATAAAAGCTTACTAAGTCTAAGTTGTATAATAACGTGTATATAATGAAAAATAAAAGTGTATAAATGAATTGTAAATGTTAAAATATATGTCTTAAAAAGAATTTAATTTTGATATTTAAGAACTTATCTCATGAGCGAGTTTTACTTCGTCGAAGTGGTGTTTAACATGGCGTCTGTTAATAAGGAGAGTAAGGGTATTATTACTGTGAACCTTGACAACTTTGTAAGGCCCTTTCCATATAGGGGAGAGGGCTTTGCGAAGACGAAGACGATTTTTGATATAGACGTAATCTCCTATTTTATATTTGACTGCGCGAGAGTTTCTGTCGTAGTATGTTTTAGACCTTTCTTTTGAGATTTGAATGTTTTGTTGGGCTTTCTCTCGAGAAATCTTTAACGATGAACATTTAAGTAATCAGGATAGGTAACGTCACTTCTTGATTCGAAAATAGCATCGGGGATATACGGCTTGTGACCAAAAAGAAGTTCGTAAGGAGTGAACTGGGTTGTTGTATGGACGTTACTGTTGTAGGCTAACATTGCCGTATAGACGTATTTGTGCCAATTGGTTTGGTTTTCGTTCACGAAGGACTTAAGATACTCTTTCAAAGTGGCATGGCTCCTTTCGAGAGCACCTTGAGTCTGGGGATGATATGGAGAGGACCATATCTGTCTTATTTTTAAAAATTCACATGTGCGTTTGAAAAGGTCAGCCGTAAAATTTGTTCCTTGATCGGTAATTATCGATTTAGGGATTCCAAATTGTGAAATAAAGTGAACTAGAGCTTCGCATGTTTCTTCTGCGGTGACGTTGGAAATTGGATAAGCTGTAGAAAATTTGGTTAGATCATCTTGGAGAGTGAGTATGAATCGGAGTTTGTGAAAACCCGCTTCGGGTAAGGGGCCTACTATGTCTAAACTTATTTTCTCAAATGGGCGAGTAGAAGTGGTTGTGATTTGCATAGGAGACCGGTTAATTTTGCGTAACGGTTTATTTGTTTGGCAAAGTTTGCAATTTTGTACATACCTCTCTATATCTGCGCGCATGTTTTTCCAATAATAACGTTCTTTAATTCTATTATACATTTTATTTGATCCTAAGTGACCCGCTATTGGTATATTATGATTTTCTTTTAGAATTTTCGATATCTCTGTTGGTACAGGGTATATTATGGAGTTATGATGTATATTTATCGTTATATTTGTGTTGTTGTATAAATACATAAGCATGCCGTATATTTTGACAAACGAATGTTGTTCGAACAGATTCTTAAAATCAGAAATTGCGATTTCACTAATATTACCTGAAAGTATAATATCGTCCCTTGCGGCTTTTAAGGTTTTGAAGATTTCAGGATAGGAGCATTCATCAAAATAATATACTTTTGTGAAAAGAAGATAATAAATTTTGCCTTTCGACTCTATCTTTTTAAATGAGTGAAGTTCTCGTTCTTCGTTTAAGAACTTTGTGTCACTTAAACCAGAAAGAATATCTTCAAGGTAGGGATTTGATTCGTCAAAATCGATAGATACGGGAACTAAGATTGTTTTGCAGTTACTTTTTAAGAGGCTCTCATTATATTCTTTTATATAAGTATTAAATGTCTCATCCTTTTTAGAAAACGTTTTAAGGAATGTAGAGTAATCTTCGTTGCAATGGGCCAAGTTATTTTCGGAGTCTTTATTTGATTCGTTACAGGAATTTTGTGGGGGAGTTTGCGTCTAATGGAATTGAATCAGTGTGTTCGGGATTCAGCAGTTCCGATGGGCTGAGATCCAGGTCACCCAGTTCAATGAGTTCTTCGAGAATATCTGAAGGAAGGTCAGAATCTTGAGTAGTTTGAGGTTCTTCGTGGGAGGTAGAAGGTTGTGGATCGGTGATAGTGTCATTTTGTACAACCGGATTAACAGGGAAACGAGATAATGCGTCTGCGTTACTGTTAATTTTGCCCTTTTTGTATTCGACCTCGTAGTCGAACTCTTCTAATTTCAGCCTCCACCTTACTAGTTTTGACCCCGGGTCTTTGCAGTTAAATAACCACTTAAGTGGGCGGTGGTCAGTAACAATTTTAAAACGACGGCCATATAGGTATGGCCTAAACACTTTAGTACCGAAAAGAATTGCTAAGCATTCCTTTTCCGTTATACTGTAGTTACACTCGGCTTTATTTAGAGTTCTTGAGGCATAAGCGACAGGTCACATTCCTAGGACCCTGTGATAATATGGCCGAAATAGCAAAATTTGATGCATCACAAGTTAACACGAAAGGTTTTGTGAAGTCTGGGTATGCTAATATTGGAGCGGAAGTCAAACAATTTTTTAAAGTTTCGAAGGCTAATTGTTGCTCATTTTGCCAATCGAAAGGAACATTTTTCTTCAAGAGGTTTGTAAGGGGCTTTGCAATTTTAGATAAGTTTGGTATAAATCTCCGATAGTATGACACTAATCCCATGAAAGATTTGATATCTTTTGGACATCGAGGTTGGGGAAATTCTTGAACAGCTTTAGTTTTCTCTGGATTTGGCTTTACCCCTTCGTTGGTAATGATATGACCAAGGTATGATACTTCCTTTCGGAGAAATTCACACTTATCTGGCTGGAGCTTAAGATTGAAGTGTCGGAGTCTGTCGAAGACGTTAGAAAGATTATTTATGTGTGTTTGAAGATCATATGAGTAAATAACGATATCATCTAGATAGACGAAGCACTGGAGTCCTTGTAAGCCAGATAGGGCAGTGTTCATCAACCTCTGGAATGTTGAAGGAGCGTTTTTTAGTCCAAAAGGCATCCTTGTAAACTCAAAATGTCTATGTAGTACGGAGAAGGCAGTTTTAGGAGCGTCTTTTTCGGACATTCTTATCTGGTGGAACCCGGAGGCAAGATCTAAAGTGCTAAAGTATTTGCATTTCCCTAACTGATCAAGAATTTCTGTAATGTTGGGTATCGGATAGGAATCTCCTATGGTGATGTCGTTCAGGCGACGGTAATCTATGACTACGCACCACTTACGTTGCCCGGACGCATCGATCTTCTTTGGGACTATCCAAATAGGTGATGACCAAGGTGACGTCGAAGGTTTGATGATGCCGTCGTCAAGCATTTTATTTATTTGGCGTTCTACTTCTGACTTATGAATGTCAGGGAAGCGGTAAGACTTAGTGTTAATTGGTACAGAAGATGAAGTAGGGATTTCGTGTTGTAAGACGTTTGTGTTAGTTAATTTGTCGCCAGGCAAATGAAAAATATCGGAGTAAGTACAGCAAAGGCCGCATAGTGCTTCTTTCTCTTCTCTATTTAGGTGTGACAATCTTAAGAGATTTAGAGTTTGATCGGTGCGAGTAAGGGCGTTATTTCTAGAACCGTCTGAAGAAGTATAAAAGATTTGATAATTATATTTATTTTCCAAAGGTTGTAGAGTTAGTTTTAGATCGGAATCGACGATTAATTCGCTTTCAGAAGTATTTACAACGGAAATATTAATTCTTGAATTTGATTTCACTTTTACGATGCAGTTAGCTATTAGGAGCGAGTCTACGGGGTTCTGATCGAGAACAAGTCCTTCTTTAATGTCCGGATTTCTTACAGAACACTCTATGATAGTTTCACATCGAGGTGCAATAGTATAGACTGGCTTAGTGAAACAAAGCTCTATTTCATCTTTATTTACTTTTAAGGTGTTGTTGTCATAATTAATTTTGCAATTTAATTTGATAAGGAAGTCGCTACCAATGATTCCGTCATACGGCAAATCAAACACCGGAAGTACGTAGAAGTTATGTTGGTAGGAACAAAATTTAATTGGGATGTGACCAAGGGATGTAACAGAGTCATTTCCTATACCAATAATTTCTATAGTATTATTGTTTATTTCAGGCATCTTTTCCACAGCAGAATCTTTAATAATACTGATAGCTGCGCCGGTATCGACGAGCAAGGATAAGGACTTCGACGAGACAGAAGTTTGAACTTTTATAAAAGGTAAGTATTTTTTTTGATGGATTTGTAGAGATGTTATATATTTTAATATTGTTTTCTTTCTTTTCAGATGCAGGAGATGAAACACTCCTCGATATGACGCCGTTGATAGGCTGTTTGTTAATTGAAGTAGCATTATTAATTTTCAATCTGTCGGTTTGGGGCTGGATACCCTGTCGGTTAGATAGAGTTGGAATAGGAATAGAGAATGAGTGAAATGCTGTGTTATGGTTGGTAATGGAGTGAGTATCGGCTTTGCTATTTAGTCTTCCCGTGCGATACTGGACGGGAAATCCTCGGCGTTTAAATGATGGTTGGTGTTATCGACATTTTGATCGTCTGCAATAGCAGCATTGATATGCTGATTACGATTTGGGAAAGTGTGAGGCGGTGGGCCATTATTATTGTAGTTATTGCGATTAACATTATTATTACTATAACTGTTTTGAGCGTTACCAAATCGTCGTCGATTATTAGCCTCGCGTTTGCGGCATGTTTCTAATGTATGACCGGGTATTTTACAATATCGGCACACTGGATAATCAGTTCTGAACATAGAAGAAGACCCAGTTGAATTATTAAAAGGCCTCTCTCGCGTAGTTGTTTGGTTTTGTTGAAAATTACGACTAGTAAAGCGTCTTTGGTTTGAATCCTGGGTATTTGTTTGACTAAGATGGCGTCGAGTCACCTGGAATATTTTTTCTTCAGACACAGCAAAATTTATAGCGTCATTGAGCGTATCGGGATCGCGGCATCGAACTACTGTTGATAGACGAGGATTTAAACCAAC
Source organism: Parnassius apollo (assembly GCA_907164705.1). Classification (NCBI taxonomy): domain Eukaryota; kingdom Metazoa; phylum Arthropoda; class Insecta; order Lepidoptera; family Papilionidae; genus Parnassius; species Parnassius apollo. The sequence goes on from CAJQZP010001441.1 coordinate 1,718,437, forward strand.
CACGAAAGTGTGTAACGCTAAGTCCTGCATTGCCGCGAGACGGCCTGCCAGTTCTCCCTTTTTTTTAGTAGGTATTGATATATTTATTTCTGTCAATAATTTAGACAAACACGTCTCTATTCGCAGGGCGTACTGGTTGACCGTTTCGTTATTGGACTGACGACATTCTTGTAGGTCTGAGAGCAGTGCAGCGTAATGTTTCCTGTCACCGAATTGGGATTTAAGAAAGTCTTCTAACTGTGACCAAGATTCAAATATTTTAATCGAGCACGCACTTTCAGCGCGTCCTTCTAACTGACTAAGTATGTATTTAAAAAGAATATCCTGTTGTTGATCTGACGCGAGGTTCATAGCATTACTACAGTTATTAATAAACGGCATTAATTTTTCTCGGTTGCCGTCAAACTTACTTATAAATTTACAAAGAATATTAAGATCGATGATTGGTGTCGAAATAACCGGTGTAGGTTCGTCTTTAGGCATTGTGACGGACGAGGATTAGTCAAAACAAAGATAAGGTACTCGGAGTTTCGCGTGGGCGCAGTAGCGATAAGGCGTTGCACTGGTCTCGAATACAAGCAATAGCACACGATTAAGATATAATGTTTAAAAGACACTTGATATACAATGAATTATATTAAAATGAATGAATGAAATTATAATTGAAATATGAATAAATTATTTAGATTTGACTGTTGAATAAATTGATTTATATATTTTGCAAAGTTTATAAAGTATTCAGTATTATTCACAATATTTAAAACTGTATCGTTATAATATTCGTATAAAGCTGGAGCGGACTTACAGGAACATGTCGGGTTTATGTACTTGTATTTTGATCGGGAATCAGGAACACAGCGACTTAAAACAGCGAAAGTGTGCAGCACTGTTGACTTTGTAGCCTCGGTTTGCGGATGATGAGCAGATGCTGGGTGGTATTCTTCTTGTACTCCTTTTCTTTTCTTCGGTTGTATGACTTCTAGCATCAATTTTCATGCAGCCAGGCGGGTATCATTCTCGGAAGTTCAGCGAAGAAACTATTTTTAAGCGGTAAGTATTTATAGAGATCACAACACAAAATGTTCCAGTTATTGCACAATTGAGTCCTCAGAGGCACCAAGGACCTTTTATAGATCCCTTCACCGTTGCCACCAATGTTATACGGGGCTTCACGAAATGTCTTTTAAAAAAAAACTATTTAGAAATTGCACTGGATTTAATTATAGAAAGACACAAAATAAGAATTGAATTTTGAGAGGCGAGTGTTTCGGATGAGAGTGTATGACGGACTGACTGGTCTTGCTAGTATTGTAATAAGAAAGTACTGAAGCTACTAAGAGAGTGCTGACTGTGTGCTTTGTGTCAGCGGATCCCTAGTAAAAGGGGATCTATAACAGTTCGATAGGTATTAATTTAGTTAATGCACGCGATGCTTTCAATGTTAAGCAAACACACATATAGAATACTCAAGACTCGTATTATATCCAATACAGAACATTTTATAGTCCCTAGAAGAGATCACTATCGTCAAAGTCGCCTGAAAGGATATTTCAAATAGAAATATAATAGCTACGAGGTTAGTAGTCAACTGCAAATTATATTCTAGAATGCAATAATGTATTGCAATTTTGTAATGCATTTCACTTGACAAGTAATTATATGATAATACACGTATTATACCGAATGGGTAAATTTTCAGAATACCTATAATATGTGTCGCCGGTACTCAGTTCGAACTTATCCCAATATTTGCGTAATATTTGCGTAGTATATTCAAATTTTATTTTGTATCTGGATTCTTTCTTATTGTTCACGTATTCTACCTTCTACACTTATAAAACAAATAGTAAAATTAAAAATATTGTTCAACCGACTTCAATATAAATAAAATGAGAATATCAATGTAATCAAAGTCAAATAAATACGCTTTATTAAGGATAACTCAAAAACCACTGATCATATCTTGATCAAATTAATATGGGACCACATGAGAACCACTAGCTTTAACATAAAAAATAATCATGGTAATCGGTTCACCTAGACAGAAATTTAAATAAAAACCAGTGAAATTGAGAACCTTCTCCATTTTTGAAGTCGGTTAAAAAGATGATATATTGAAGTCGGGTAAATAAAGTAGTAAGTATTGGGACGGACAAGAAAATGTCCCATGTTGGTCTGGGATTTATCCTAAAGTTTATGTGGAACTTATAACAAAAAAGGATGTGCCAACTCACTTCACATTATCCAACTAAATTAGTAAAAATAATTTTTAGGGTTCCGTTGTTAAACAACAAGGACGATGTCCGTTCGTTGGCGGTTTTACTCAGAGATCCTGAGTACAAAGCTCTAATTTGGCACAGTTTTAGATATTAATTACGCTTACAAAGTTGTGAAATTACTAGGGATGCCTCGATACGCCTTTTTGCCGATACGATACCGATACCGATGCTCGTATAAAAATATCGGCGATACCGATACCGATACGCTTATTGAATTCAAAAATGAAGATAAAATAATTAAACACAAGTCAGGTTATTTTTTTATTAATATAAAAGGAACAAATAACAGGACAAACAAAATAAAACCGTTTAAAACTATAGAAAGATTGAGATTAGTTAATCGTTTTAGTAATTAAAATGAATATTGATGAGATTTTGTTTTAAAACAAAGTATTCTTAAATTTTGGGAAGAAAGTGATTTCGGAACTCTGTTTCAATAAGACCTGCGGTGGAAAATAGTCTCTCAGATGCGACAGAACTCACTTAGAAACTAGAGTACGTCGGTGCCATTTCCTTTTAAGGCTAGGTATTTCGCAGAGACCGCGCTTTTGAGTTTTCTTAAACCATCTGAGGCATAGAAATTAGTGTTTTAAATTCTGATAAAAATATATACTATTAGTTAAGGATCTAGTCTAGTCAAAATCGCATTCAGTTACAAAATCTAAAGAACTTCACTCGATAGAAAAAAATCCCGAAGTGACCCCTTTTTTGTATTGTTTTTTCAATATTATGACTAAACTACTAACATTTTACACTTAAATTTTGTACTCAAATAAAGCCACTTAATTTTTACAGACAAATTCGCAGAGTTTGACTTGATAAAAATATTGTGTTAATTGCTATATTTAGATACCTCCTAAAAGCGCGAGCGCGGCGGCTCGGCAAGCCTGACCAGTCGCGCGGTGGCGCTTATGGACGACGGACTTGTGTCAGTTTTCTCCGTGCACCAATAAATCAGTTCTTGACGAGTTCATATAATTGTTGTCACAGACTAAATATTACGTGCTATAAATATAAATCCTGTGGTTTTAAGGACGCGTTTACAAAATTGATAGGTATAGAATCGCACTACTACATTGACAAAAGTCGCACACACAAGTGTACGCACGGTTGGCTGTGGGAATCGTAGTCAAATGAAATTATTTTGATAATTTGAAAGATTGAATTTGTTTTTTATTTCTTATACCTCAGAAATATACTTAGATACGAAATACGAATACCTGCTCCAGAGACTGCTTGGCACTGGAAGCCCTCTTGTACTTGTAGTGAGATGTTAGCTCTGGACTTTGAACTGGTTTTGTCAGTTATAATAAGACCTTACCTACCTGCGGACTTGATGGAGTGACCTGAAGGTGTAATTCGGTGATTACAACAGGAACTCCTAGACTAGTAGAACTAGGTGTGCCGAGTTTGGGTTCGTTTTGTTGGTTATGATGAGACCTTACCACCGGACTTGATGGAGTGACCTGAAGGGGTAATTCAGTAACTACTGCTGGAATTTCTGAACGAGTAGAACTAGGTGTGCCGAATTTGGACTCCGTTTTGTTAGTTATGACGAGTCCATACCTCCGGACTTGATGGAGTGACCTGAAGGTGTAAATCGGTGATTGCAACTGGAACTCCTAGACTGGTAGAACTAGGTGTGCCGAGTTTGGGTTCGTTTTGTTAGTAACGGATGAGACCTTACCACCGGACTTGATGGAGTGACCTGAAGGTGTAATTCAGTGATTACAACTGGAACTCCTAGACTAGTACAACTAGGTGTGCCGAGTTTGGGTCCGTTTTGTTAGTAACGATGAGACCTTACCACCGGACTTGATGGAGTGACCTGAAGGTGTAATTCAGCGATTACAACTGGAACTCCTAGACTAGTAGAACTAGGTGTGCCGAGTTTGGGTTCGTTTTGTTAGTTACGATGAGACTTTACCACCGGTCTTGATGGAGTGACCTGAAGGTGTAATTCAGTGATTACAACTGGAACTCCTATACTAGTAGAACTAGGTGTGCCGAGTTTGGGTTCGTTTTGTTAGTTATGATAAAACCTTACCACCGGACTTGATAGAGTGACCTGAAGGTGTAATCAGGTGGTTACAACTGGAACTCCTAGACTAGTCGACCTACACCTTCAGGTCACTCCATCAAGTCCGGTGGTAAGGTCTTATCGTAACTAACAAAACGAAACCAAACTCGTCACACCTAGTTCTACTAGTCTAGGAGTTCCAGTTGTAATCACTGAATTACACCTTCAGGTCACTCCATCAAGTCCGGTGGTAAGGTCTCATTGTAACTAACAAAACGAACCCAAACTCGGCACACCTAGTTCTACTAGTCTAGGAGTTCCACTTGTAGTTTTGTCACAAAATCTACCGAAAAACACCCTAATTTTGGTTGATTTGCAAACGCGTCCTATGAATTTACTGTAATTTTCACTTTCTCCCCTAGCGTTGCGTGTGTTCACACGAAACTGAAAAACAGTTCTCTACTCATACAGTACCACCTACCTATCAAAATACCTATCAAAAGCGAACTGGTTGTTAATTTTCTATTTATTATGTAACTCTAATTTATGGTCATAATAAAAAAAGTTTGATCATAAAAAATGCATTTGTAAAGTCAAATAAAAAAGTCATCCTACTGCTTATTTCTAAACTGTGTTGCTGGTTGGGTCATGCAAGTTCACTGCCTTGGAGTCCGCGCGAAATAATTCGTGCGCGGCCGGGACAGCGCTAAATGCCTACTTTTGCAGGAATACATGGCCTTAATTTTGGTTATAAGACGTTTTTTGCGCTAGAAAACGAACGGATCTGCGCCTCTCGATAAATATATATTAAGATACTTTAGGTATAGAGATACCTTCTTTGATATCTTCTTCTTTGAGACGATTACAGCTCAGACTAGACAGTGGAAACAAGGAAACAAGACACAGCACAGCATAGTTAGTAAGCTGATATATCGGTATCGGTACGAGTATCAGATGCATCCCTAGAAATTACCTCCCATACAGGTGATTAATTTTTTCTCGTACTTGTAGGTATATTTTATAGTGTGGCGTGTCATTGGATAGGTTCTTTCAAACATATTGAGGGTATGGAACAACATTTTTCTGATTCAGGGTTCCCGTTGCCAAAATAGTTATCTTGAAAGTGACATTTTTATAACAATATAAAAAGATAAAAGACTATAACACAATATAATTTAGAACCGGCTGAAAACTAAAAAAAATATAATTTTGCAATATGCTATGCTATGCTATATATCAGGCTGCTATATTGCGTTCTGAAAGATTCTGAAAGCGTGGCGGTATAATATCGGGCTGTGAGGCATTCCGTCTTGGCCCTCAGAAAGAACAACGCATCTGTAGACTCTGTTTGAAGATGGTACTGCCATCCACGTACTTACATCAGGTAGACTATAAAGTCACTCACTTCAGTTCCGAAGGAAAATAGAACCTTTTTGTTTTATAAACTCTGTTTAAAAGGCATACTAACGGACGACTTCTGTAGACTTCTTGGATTGTCTTTGTTTTTATTGCAGGTAGTTTTGGGTAGTCGTAGGTTATTGGCAGATTACACTCATAATTACTGCAGAACATTTGCTGTTGTATAAAGTGTTTAAAATCCGTTGGACGTGGATAATGTGACGCTATGTCTGTAAACAATTAAAGTGATTAATAAGTAATAGTTCCCATACAGATGGTTACCGTAAAATTAAAATAAAACCTCTGTTTTAAATCGCATCGGATGAATGTGATTAAATATTTGTCTTCTCTACTCGTAACAACAAACAATACATAGCGGGCTATCCCGTTTATCCAGCCTAAAGAATCGACCCTAGGGTGAATACTCGGAAACGCGTCTCCGTCTATCCGCCCCAGACCAAAGATTTAAATAGTTAGATGCGCCTTCACCTTGAAAAATGTGGCATTATTATTGAATGTGTTCGTTTGTAAGACGCTGGCGCGCGCACACTAATACAATAATGTCATCTCTTATTATCTTACAGAAATTGTGTATACTACATTCTCTGTCACACAAATGAGCACTGACTGCGAACGAGTGAGCTCATTCATTTGAGAATGGACACATTTCGGAGTGGTCATACTATAGTAAGGGCTCATCTAACGATTTAAATTTTTGCCCCAGACGAGGTGGATAGATGGAGACGCTGACGCAGAATCTGAATCCGTATATATTATATTCTTCTGAATTTTCCCTCAGCTGTGTACAGTTATTTAAAGAAATATGATAAAAACTGGATCAAGATACTTAGTATACATTGCCTATAAAAATATATACATACTCCTTGTTTGAAAGGTCAACGTTGAAATAGAAATCCTATGAGGTACTCCTCACAGGATTACAGACTCATTGCAGTTCTTATATATCTTAATAAAATAATTTAAAATAAGGTTAAAGACAAACTTCACTATCACGTGCTAATCAGGGCAAACATAGTGAAGAAACCCGCATGTCTGAGAAATTAAAAATATTTGGACAAAGGACATGCAATATCCGTTTAGACGCAATGTAGCACACGGCGAACGAACTGCTCTATAATCCTCTCATAAATCAAAGCGCGAACGTAGATTTTTTTTATGTTGCCAAAGGAGAAGGGTAAGTGGGCAATTTGAGAAGTCTCCTCCAACCAGTTTACTAGCATATACATAATATAAAAGTATCGATATATGCTGCGATCTATAAAAACCTTCAAATCATTAACTATGGACGTCGTTTAACACAGACGTTAAACGCACGTCAAAGTAATGCGATGAGATGGTAATAACTAAAAAAAGATTGTAATCAAATAATATTATACAAATTTAATGAAAATATAACAAACTCAATTTGGTCGTAAACTCGTAAAAGATATAGCCTACTCACTGTTTTCGTAAGACATCTTTGCAATGTCTATGGCAATAGCAAGTGACACATCGCAAATTTGATTAAGAGGTGGATATACACGCCCGATGGCTAGGTCTTCCTCAGTTACTAAACGTGCTAAGGTCTAAAAAATAAAGATTAACAAGTAAATCTAGTTTTAATAAATCTAGAGATGTAAAGAGAAAGTAAATCTAGTTACCATAGTTTTAAAAAATCTAGAGGTGTAAAGAGAAAATACTTTTTTCTAAGTCCTCGCCGGCACGCATTATACCATGCGGAATAACGAACGAGGCTTGGTGACCGGCTGATGGCAGAAAATCTCTCCAAATATGACAATGTGGCGATTACAAATTATAAATAAACTTTATTTCTCAAAAGTAAAAGTAGTGAAATAATTTATGTAGGTACCTACTTCGTATTAATTGAACATAGTTTCACTAATAAAGAACTACATAAATTAATTACAAAGCCTATTGTCTAATTATAAATGTAACCTTATAGTAATAATAATTTATCTATAATAATTAAAGTAGTTCGTTACAGTTGCAGTTATATTACGAAGAGCTTATTGAGCAATCGTGGTAATAGAGAAGTTGCATGTTTTTTTTTAAGTTTACTTAAAACTATTAAGAAAAATAAAAAAAATATTAACAATTGATTTTTCATGTAATTTTACATTTAAAGATTTTTTTTCTTCTAAAATGTAAATTCAAACGCCAGTGGCGTCATTATATCGCTTCAGTAACACCACCGCATGGTGAAATGATAAAACACTAATGTTTACGTTGTCAAAATTAAAAAAAAATGTCATTGCGTCACAGGTTATATATTATGTTTTGTTATGAAACTTAGTGATCCGAATTAGAAAATACAAAAGGATATAATGACGTCACAACATTTTTATTAATAATTACAAAAAAGGAATTGTTACTAAAAAGTATTTAAATGTAATTCTTTACGCTATATATATATATATATATATATATATATATATATATGGTAAAAAAATAATAATGCAACTTCTTGATTTCTGCGTACAGCAGGCGAGACCTATGATGATCCAAGTAAATGAAGAACCAAACATAAATCCACAGAGATACCACAGATATACTGGGGAGCAATATGACCAGTGCGAGCGTTGTAAGAGTTTCATCATTGCGCTCATAATCCATCTGACCAGAATGAAAATCAAATATTTTGTATGCGCCATTTGGCGCTTTCTTGGAAAAGCCTGATATATCAAGCAGTAAATTCAAACGTTAGAGAAAACAGAACAATTAATCTATGCACTGTTATGCGAATAGAAACGTTCTGTAAACAAATCTCATCTAATAACAAATCACATACGAGTAAGAAAACAGAATAAAGTATCACTATAAAATAATATAATAATATATATATATATATGTCCTCCAGATCGAATTTCGGCCACGGCGGCCTGCCTCAACGGAGGCTAGCCATCGGCGCAGGGCAGGATTATAGTTTTCAGCTATACTAAAAGTACTCTGTGATTATAGTGCCCAAGTTTATGGGTAAGCACAGGTGCACTCTCTATTCCCTCACTCTCATAATCCGATGGGACGGTAAACCGACACGACCTGAGAGAGATCAGGCGCAAGACCAACGGCTTTAGGTGCTTTCCGATACACGGAGGTGAGACACCTCCAACTTCCTGACTCCGGGCACCTACTGAGAATTTCTTGACAGAAAAACTCGATGGTATTTGATTTTTTGGCCCGACCTGGGATTTGAACCCAGGACCTCAAGATTAGCAGTCGCACTACTACAACCACTAGACCAACTAGGCAATGAAATAATATAATAAACATCAAGCAATGTCCCCAGACCATCAAAGTATGGGCGCGGCGAAGTGATGCCGAAACCATGCTCAACTTCTTGACACGCTCTCAGTCAACTCATCAACTCACACATTTTTATTCTTTGTTTTTTATCAGCCCGTAAATTTTCACTGAGTTACACTCTTAGTTATACATATAACTTTATAACTAAGGCCTTTTGTTTTTTCGTTTCGATTGTTACAAAGAAATAATTTGAATATTAATTAAGGAAGAAATATTTTGTAAAATTATTCATATAATTAAATTGATTATATTATAATTGTAAATAATAGTCAAGACTTGTAAAACATTCCACTTACCTGGGCAGCCATTAGAAACATAGAGTCTGGTATCATATGTGCTCTAACAGCTATGATTCCTAGAGCTAATCCCGGATATATATAAGCGTTGTTCCCTTGTCCTGTATGGAACTCATTGCCTTGGTAATTGACTGGAGGAAACGGCGAACCGGAGACATACACACATTTACCCTTAACAAGTGGTGAAATTAAAAATCTTGTACAAGCGACTTCAATAAAGTATAATGAGAATATCATCAATATAGTCGAAGTCCATTAATTGTCTATTATTAAGGATTACCCAAAAACCACTGGTGGAATCTTGATCAAATTTTTATGGGATCACACGAGAAGCATCAGCTTTCAAATAAGAAATCATCAAAATCGGTTCAATAATAAAAAAAGTCCTGAGGTAACACATAAAAATACAGTCAAATTGAGTTTACCTTCTTCTTTCCTTTTTTGAAGTCGGTTAAAAATTAAATTCATATTTTATTAAAATATATCCCCATTTTTATACCATAAACGTAAGGTGGATGCGCCGTAGAACCGGCTAAGTTTCTTGAAAGGGGCCTAATGTCAAATAGTGAACGCGTTGTAATGCGTATGTGACGTAGGTATTCATTAGAAAACTAAACAAATACTTTAATTGTCTAAGTATCTTCAGGGATATCAATGCATCAGCATTTTGAATACTAATCGAGGATAGATGTAGATGTCTATTGGCCACAGCATTCTCTCACCGTCAGGTGGACTGTGTGCTCTTTTGTCGTCCCTGTTCAATAAAATTCAAGTCCTGCCGTTTTTAAGGTGCTGAAGAGCCATTCTAATCTCGCTCGGACTGACGTCCGTGATATCATTGGAATAGTGTCGGATACGACTTGCTCTTGAATCGTTACTCACACTTGCGTGTGGCTCCAACGATGATGTGTACAGCTGCCCATAGAACCTGTCAATCTCACTCAATATCTCAGGTGTCCCGGAAACGATGCTGCCACACTCAGTCTTTGGCTTTGACAGTTGGCTCTTTCTGGCAGACAGATCTCTGGTAAAGACTTTGGAGCCCTGGTTCCGCTCGAACGCTTCTTCAATACGAGCAGTATTAAAGTTGCGCAAGTCTCGCCGCATGCATCTGGAGATCTGTCTGTTTAGTTACCTGTATGCTGTGAAATCTGCTGACGACTGCAGCTTCATCTCCCTTCTAACAGCTATGAGGTTAAGAGTGTGATCGGGGAGTTTTTGTGTTCTTCTGCGGCGGGTCTTGCAGAACTTAGCTCCGACTGCATGGACAGTTTCCAGGAGCTTGTCATTCATATGATTTCATTTTGCGTAAATTTATTTGCAGACTTTATAAAATTTAATTTTTCCTCTCACCGAGGGTAGTGAGATTGATATTTCGCAATAACAGCCATCCTCTCACTTCGTGTGGACCCACTGCATTAACGGTGCGGCCCCGCCTGAGTCGCGGAAGATAGGGAGAGTAGCGCATCGCCATTCTCCCGTGGCTTCACCTTGGCTACAGCGGTGGGGGGAAGGACATCCCTCTCACTAACTAACACACGTCCGAAGTGGGCTTGTCAAACCAAGCATTTGGAGTGGCCACCTAGGGCCAACCAATACGTGGTAGAGCCACACTGCAACTATATTATGGTTAATGTAAAGGTATGGACCGGAGAAGAACCACGCTCCCAAAGAATACCAGCGTAAAATAGCAGCTTAATACTGCTACGTATCGTATGGTGAATGTAAAGATCTGGAGATCTTTTTTACTGGAAACGAGGCATTCTATCTTAGTCCTCAGAGGTGACAACGCATCTCTATTTTGATTTTTAATGGAGGATAAATGTAGATATTATGGGCCACAGCATCCACTTAGCATCAGGTGGACTGTGTGCTAGTTTGTCACCTTTATTCTATTAAAAAAAACTATGTAGGTTCCTATTCGTTCACCACGGATGATCAAGCCAAGGATCCTATGCCCCCCCCCCTCCCGCCATGACAAGGCGGGAAGTCAGTCGGGGAGGGGAGGAAGTTAATTAGTCAACCTTGGTAAACTGGCCTGGCTGGTACTTCCACTATTAATAAAAAAATCATTTTGGATCCCTTACATCCACAACAGGATATCGAGTCCACTGCTGAACTTAGGACTTAGGATATTTGCCATAGTTACCACAGTTGCCATGTTAGACTGGTGGTTCCAAAACTGCAGTTTCTTGTTATAATTGGGTTTTCATCAGGAAAATGCTGCTACTCATCTCCTTTTTCAGTTACTCTCTGTCTCCTCTTAATTCACCAATAGGATGATTTTCAGTAGTGGATATTTCTACATTGCCATCAGACGGTTAAAACCGCCCCTACACGGTTACTTGGTTAACACGGTTAGCAGCAATCTACTATTTCTTTTTTTTTATCAGTAAACATCCAAAGCTAGGCTCCCTCAGAATTTAATCACCACAATAAAAAAAGAATTTAATCACCACACTTGACATGCGAATATCTGGTGGTACTAACGGTACCACCAAACGTTTCCACACCTTTGATACCGCCTCCCATCACCGTCTTGGATAGTTTATGGCTGGCGTAAATGAGATAGCTATAGCGCCATTTAACAGAAATCGTGATTAATCTTATCATCTCATCATCGTCATCTTATAAAAAGTTCAGTCCTACCAAAATCAGCGATAATTTTCCTCTAAAGTAACTTACTCAGAATGGGTAGTACTATACCCGACGTCTCCCTTTAATACTCCACCACTCCATCGGTGTGGTGTATCTGACTTTTTTTGTTTATTTCATACGGTTATATCGGCATTTAACGAAGGCAATATATTATTTCCTGGTTTTTTTAGTTCGCTTTAATAATACGGTACGATAAGATGAGGAGCACAGCAAGGACAGTACAACAATTCCATAGCCCAAGATTTCTTCCTGGCATCAAAACTCAAAACACAAGATAGTGTTACTAACATCGTCTCATTACAAAAACTAGTTTACTAATTAGCCTCAGGTTTAAACTATAGTCCATTTAAACTACGAACTAAAATAATAGGATTTCTTCAGCAAATGTAAAATATTGCACAGGAATTCTTTGAATTTTTTTCCACCATAGTTTTAATCCGAGACCAACACTTTCTGTATAAATAAGACGGATTAAGTTCTATATCAGTCGGCAACACTGAACTGTTGTTGTTGCTCGACGTGTAAGTAAAACATCGCGAGGAAATGAAATATTTCTAGGTTCATGTAAAACCTAATACGCACTAGAACAGCGTAACTAACTACTCTATAACCCTCTCAGAAATGAGAGGTCTCAGAGAAGTGTTTAGCCTACAGTCTTGCCTTTAAGTTTAAACTTACATTAGTATTGTCGTACGCTTCTTGAGGTGTACATTCAGCTTTACTCGTAGGATTCGAAAGTGCAAATATAATCGGTCTATCCGTATTTTTGGCCATTTGCTGCAATATAGCGGCGTTGAATGCTCCTCCGACAGTTGAACATCCTGCAAGTAGTAAAATTACACGTGTTAAAATTAAAAATTTGTACAACCGACTTCAACATAAACAAAATGAGAACATCATCAATGTAGTCGAAGTCAATTTAATACGCATTATTAAGGTTTACTTAAAAACTACAGGACAGTTCTCAATCATATTTATATGGGACCACATGAGAGCGCCTATTTTCAAATAAAAATCATCAATCATGAAAATCGGTTCACCTAGAATAAAGTTCTGAAATTTGAATTGAATTTGAATTGAGAAACTCCTCCTTTTTTAAAGTTAGTTGAAAGTGGCCAGGACCAAACAATCACGTCAGGTAAGTACTTGTTTGTTTCACATTTCAATTAAAACACATTCTAATAGCCTAAAATAGTATCCATTACAATATTACAATATTAATAAATCTGATTAAAATTACTACATTATTATTATTGATCAATCAGCAAAAATTTTAAATTGTAATGTAGACGCATGCACGCGTAGGTGTTATAGCCACGGTGCATCTACATTATGGTTGTAGCACGAATGAGCCGACCGGGGTAGGACTAAGCTCTCACAGAAAACCAGCGTAAAATAGCAGCTTAATGCTACTGTGTTTCTTACGGTGACTGTAGAGAACCGGAGACCCTTTTTGCTGGAAACGAGGTATTCTATCTCAGTCCTCAGGGGTAATAACGCATCTGCATTTTATTTTTTAACCGAGGATAAATGTAGATGTCTACGGGCCACAGCATCTAATTACCATCAGGTAGACTGTGTGCCCGTCTGTCACCCTTAATATATAAAAATGTAGGTATGTACTTTTGCTAATACAGGTTAAAACGTTACAAATAAAAGGTTAATTGTTAATAAAATAATGACAGTCTATAAAATTTATCTTTCATAAAATCGACCACAATTTCTATACACAAAAGTGTATGTTCACGACATAGATAGAACCGAAAATATTATTATTAACCTCTTTCAATATAAACGGTTTTATCTTATTATTTCATGCCTTAATTTGTTGACTTTAAACTTTTATAAACAGAGGACCGTTAAATGAAAAACTAAGTTCGAAACCACCTTTCAACAAAATTCGATAATATACATGATAAGATGCCCGCGACAGATAAAGGTGTAACCATTTTCATATGACAAATGTGTAATACATTTCCTCATATCAACCCGTAGCTATCGTTAGAGGCGATAGAAGGGAATCTGAAACAGGTTCTATAACTCAGTATTTGTAATAAAATGCGTGATACTAATCGAACGTCTAGCAGTGTACTGTTAACAACTTCGCAAAGAGGATGAAGATTTTAAGTCTCTCAAATAGGTGTCTCTTGAAATTTTTCGAATCAATTTGTCATTACATAATCAAACACCTTGCTATGTGGTAGAAATCATTTGTACTCGTACCTAAGAGTCCATCTGAGTACGTACCACTCTTTTAACTTTTAAACGAGTATAGTTGTAGCACGAATGGGTCGGCTCGACCGGGGAAAGACCACGCGCAAGAATACCAGCGTAAAATAGTAGCTGTTATGCTACGTACGGTGAGTGTAGAGAACCGGAGACCCTTTTTACTGGAAATGAGGAATTCCATCTAAGTCCTCACGGGTGACAACGCATCTGCATTTTGATTCGTAATCAACGATAGATGTAGATGTCTATGGGCCACAGCCACCACTTACCATCAGGTGTACTGTGTGCTCGTTCGTCACCCTATCCTATAGAAAAAAAACTATTTCAGTCACCAAACAGCAGTGCGTGCACTGCCTTATTCCAGTTTGAAAGGTATAGAGAACCAATATAATTACATGTTGTAATGCATTCCAACTTAGTCTTGACAAAGGTAACAACACATCTATAGCCTTCTTTATTCAAGTTGGTTGCTGGTATCTATGGGCAGCTGTACCCACTTATTATCAGGTAGAAGGTAAGTCAGTTTATCACGACAGTTTTATAAAAAAATCAAATTTTATATCACTTAAATAAAACTATTATTTACGGATTTTATCGCGTTTAATTACTACTTTACTTATTTTTATTATAACGACGTTTAGAGTGCTTTACAGCACCCATGGGTGCTGTAAAGCACTCTAAACGTCGTTATCGTCGTCACGGGGGGGACGGGAATAAATATTATATATAGTAAATAATAGTTTTATTCAATGTGTAGTGTTCGCGTAAATTTAAAAAATCGTGTATAAAGTTATGTGATATCTTGTGATTCAAAATAAGATAAACGATTTAAAAGTTTAATTACCAATAAGGCACGTAGGTTTATATTTTTCTACGCACTTTTGAAAGTTTTTACTTGGTTCTAAATCTCTTTCGAAATCTTTTGCATGTTCCGGTACACCGCCCTCGCGACGTGAAGTCAAAAGTCCGTCAATGTCGAACATATATATTTTATCACGAGCTTCCTTCTCAGAAATTCCATCTAAGAGCATCGCTGATACTGCTATGTTTGCGATACCAGTTGAAGCCTGAAATTATTACGAAATAATACGCATATTATGAAGCTTCTTACGGCTTATTAGTTGAACAATCCATTACATTTAAAAAACGTTTTTTTTTTAACTTTACGAACCGTTCCACAATGAACTTTATAAAAAAACTGTTTAAAAACTGTAGTACTAGTTCAACAACTTGAACGACTTAAGTTTTAAGTTGCCTTGAGTCGCAAACGAATAGTTTGAAACAAAAAAGTTTTCATATGCGCAAAAGAGAATATAACTCTTTTCGAATACAGGATGATAGTCATTAATCAAATAAAAGATCAAACAATATTTACAATTATCTTTTATAAGCATAAAAAGAAGACATTCCTTTTTGATTTCTCAGTTGAAAATGAATTGAAGATAATTCTTCTCTATATCTCATCCCAAAAGCTAATCCCTTTTAAGGATGTTGAAATTTACTACCGATATTTTGCGTGAAATAAAAGTGATGTGTCTTTATAGTTTAATGTGCATCTCCCTCCCTCCAACACTACTATACTAGCACAACACGTCTAAACAAAGCACCGTCATGAGAAAGGTTCAGCGATGTGGCTAACCAAGTAGCCAAGTTATTAAGCCAAATTAGCGGCTAACCGCTTATGTAGTTTTTAATAATAAACAAAAATAAATTTTTCTTCTTTGTATTTATGCACTACCATGCCGTTCATCAGATTGCGGTAATACTTTGTCAACATATTGCTTGCACTCTCGCGAAGGTTATAGGCATATTTGGACTCGATAGGTGGCTCTGTTATAGTATCCAGATATTACCGTGCGAAGCCGGGACAGATCGCTAGTTTTGATATAATAATAGATTTCCAGAAGGTAACGCCTGATTCCATTGATTATTTAATGGTCTTCATCATGTATAGGATAGAGAGACTATCCTAACACAACCAGTTCAAAAACAGAGTGTACTGTCAAAAATTACTCCATTTACGTTTAAGAATCTAATTTTCTTTAAAATCATGTCCGAATAGACACTAATCAATTGACTTGTTCTTTAGCTCATTAGTATTTTGAATTAATATAATTTATTAAAATAAATGCCGATAAAACTCCTCTAAATCAACCCGACAATTAAATGGCGTTTTTCACTTACAGAACCAGCACCAAGAAACATGATAACGTTTTCACTGATTTTCGTCTTAGTGATTCTGATTGCGGCTAATAAACCAGCAACTGCCACACTAGCCGTGCCCTGGATGTCGTCATTAAATGTGCAGTAATTGCAGCGGTATTTATTTAAAAAACGAGTAGCGTTTGGCAAAGCAAAATCTTCAAACTGAAATATTTACACACGTCTTTAAGTAATTGCTGCCAAGGTATATGAAATAAGGTTAAAATTACAACAAAAAATACATTTAACGACATGAGAAAATTACGTAAACATTTATATATATATATATATATATATATATATATATATATATATATATATATATATATATAATGGATAATATTAGAAGTAGTTTTACCAAATATTTCCACATTACCTGTAACAAAATACTTTGACCATATTTCTTCACACACGCCTGCATGAACTCATCAATAAACTCATCATATTCGCTTCCTCGTACTCGTTTTTGCCTTAGACCTATATAGAAGGGATCTTCCAAAAGACTCTGAAGACCAATAGATATGAATAATTTAAAAATTACTTAAATTGTATGTGTATAAGTTCGACAGCAAAAATTTAATGGGATTTTAACATCAAATAATTTGTTGTAATTATATTAAGTATACTTTTACTTAAAATCGCTTGTTTCCATATTATTCAAGATCATGATTATTTTCTCTTAGTATATTTGATGTATCTCTATATTATAAAAATCATTATCATTAGTCTCGCTAAAACTCGAACATGACTCGACTGATTTTGATGATTTTTTTTTTGTATGTTTGGGTGGATCTCTGAATGTTTTGGAATGACAATTGGTAAAACCAGGTAGGTAACGCTGTTGTCGAGATCCAGAAATCTCCCGTGCAAAGCCGGGGCGGATCGCTAGAGTAGTAATATAAAAGCAATCAATAATTAACGTTGCACTCATAGTTCAATTATTTATTGAACAACAAACATCACCATGTTAGCCGAATCTGGAAATTATCGGAATTTTGAAAACCGCGCCGTAATAAAATTCCTCGCAAAGAAGGGAAATACACCGAAAGACATGTTTAAAGAGATGTCATCGGTTCTTTAGGATTCTGCGCCTTCATATGTGATGGTAAAAAAATGGGTCCAATGGAAGAGCTGCGAAGACGACCCTCGCCCGGGCCGGCCTGTCACCGTACTGACCGAAGAAAACGTCCGAAAAGTCGAAAAAATCGTTTTGGGCGACCGAGGAATTAAATTGTGACAGATCGCTAAAGAGCTGCAGATTAGCAAAGAATGAATCGGAGATATTTCAGATGAACATTTGAATACGAGAAAAATTAACGCGCGCTGTGCGCCCAAAATGCTCACACCGCTCAATAAGCAAGGTCGACTCGCAAGTTGCAATGATTTTTTGGAGCTAGTCGGCGATAACAAGGCGCCAATATGATCCAGAGTCCAAACAAGAGTCCATGCAATGGATGAAAAAAGGAGAAAGGCCGCCGAAGAAATTCAAGGTGGAATTTTTTCCCCAACAAACCATGAATGGCCAATATTACGCCATTTATTGACTCAGGTTCGCGAGGCTATTGTACAGAAACGACGTCGGGAATCTGACACGCGGAGTGCTCTTTCTGCAAGACAACGCGCCCGTTCACACTGCACTTGTTGCGAGGCAAGCCCTGAAAGACATAGGGTGCTCAGAGATTAACCACCTTCCGTATAGCCGAGACCTAGCACCATGAATTTTTTTTCTGTTTACCAATTTGAAAAAGGAGTTACGGGGCCGAAAATTTGCAGATGACAATGAAATGAAAGCAGCGATTGATTGTCATTTTGAAGAGAAAGATACAGAATATTTTTGGGTGGGTTAAAGGCATTGTATGCGAGATGTGAGAAATGTATTTCACTTGAGGGAGATTATATTGAAAAATAAGAAGTAAAAACCATATATTTTCTTTCATTAAGTACCTTAGGCCGCGGATATCAGCTGTCCTATATAAATGAGTACTATTTATTATAAAAGCAAAGAGATTTCTAAAGAATATTTTTTCTTAAACGTATCAAATCTGTACACCATTGCTCTAATTTCCAATTTGGTTTATTTTTAAATCATTTTATATGTATTTTAAATAATAGTAAAATCCATTTCAGGATTGACTGACAAATAACCCGGAAAGATTTTCTATTTTCACAAGATATTTCAGACCCGACGAATATCAGAGATAACAAGGGATTAGATTGGAATGCGAGTGCAGGTTACATATGTGGAGGGTAAAAATCATTTAACAAGTAGAAATATTTTACCTGATTATCAGTGCCCACGTCCAAAGTTATAGGCAAACAATGATGTGGTTTTACACCAGCTAATGCTGTGTAGAGAGCCAATTTTCCAACAGGTATACCCATACCGTACGCACCCAGATCTCCTAAACCTAAAATTCTTTCACCGTCAGTGAAAACAATAGCTTGTACGTTGGTTTCAGGCCTGCAGAAATTACAATTCATTCATTCATGAAAATAAATACAATTTTTTCGTTTTTCTAGCTGCATAGGATGACCACTGTTTACAAGAGGAATAACATTACGAAGTCTTTGATCAGTACTAAGTAATTAAAATACTGTAATCATGCTGCTTTTATTTACTAATCTCGATCTGAGCTGATGTAGATCTCGAATTTTTTTATTGACTACGGAAATCGAAGAAAAGGAATACCAACCACACTTATTATAGTACGTGAGGGTAATATGGCTATCCGGTTAATAAGGTCACTTTCTTATAACTCAAAAACTAAAGCCTTGTTTGTATAGATGGCTTTGTGATACGATAGCTCTGCATCGGTCAATCAAATAATAAAGGGTGAAAAGGCGCTGCTTTAACGACGCCATTTTGACAGTTGACATTATAGTAAATATTTTAATCAATTTTACTATGTTGTAGTGTATGTAGTTAGTGTTTTAGTCATTTTTTTCGAAGCCTTCCTAATTATTGCCAAAGCTTGTTTGTTTTTTTAATTAATACTATTGTGTAATAATAATATAATTAATTTGTAATAATAATAATAATAATATATTTAATTTGTCATCCTTCTAGTTTTTGGTTTTATTGGCCTGCAAAACTTAAGTTGACCGTATTACGCACCTTATTAGTTTAGATGAGAACTCCATGCTAGTTTTTTTTTTCTAAAATTGAAATTAAGAAATTTAGCAATATTTATCAAAACACCAATTGACGAAAATTTTGTGAAAATAAAGCTTCATTTTATTAATATTTCGACTAACTGCAGCAGAAATTTATTACACAACCTAAACTAATTTATTTTTAGTTCAAAATGCGCTTTACCCATTAAGGACAGAGATAGTTTTAGCTCAGGGAATAAGCGCTCGACTTAAATTAGTACATTATATTACGTGAGCAAAACAAGTTTGATTCCCGCCGGCACTACAAAATAATGAATTACAATTTTAGTGCTGATTTAATACGTGTTGAGCGGTGTAATATAACAATGCGAGGATGTAACCTGAATAGTTGAGAAATCTAATTTCAAAAAATCAAGTAGAAAAGTCTGCCAACATAATTATCTTCAATCCTAAAAGCATTTCACGAATAAGAAGAAGCCTGTGCTCAGCAGTGAGACTTAGGGCTGTGTAGGTACTACTACTTGACTTTGACTGCCTCGTTGGTCTAGTGGTTGTAATAGTGCGACTGCTGATCATGAGGTCCTGGGTTCGAATCCCGGGTTGGGTCAAAAAATCAATTATTGAGTTTTTCCGTCAAGAAATTCTCAGTAGAGTTGGCGGTTTCTCACCCCCGTGCCTCGGAAAGCACGTAAAGCCGTTGGTCCTGCGCCTGATCTCTCTCCGGTCGTGTCGGTTTACCGTCCCATCGGATTATGAGAGCGAGGGAATAGAGAGTGCACCTGTGCTTGCGCATACACTTGGGCACTATAATCCTGTCCTGCGCCGATGGCTAGCCTCCGTTGAGGCAGGCCGCCGTGGCCGAAATTCAGTCTGGAGGACTACTTGACTTTAAACACTTATCATTATTTCTGTAAAATTATCTAATAAATTTTGTCCTAAGCTAAAAATATTTCGATTAACATAAAATACATACCAGTTGTTGAGAATTTCATAAATATGCCCTCTGTCATGTATAGTTATAAAAAGACCTCTCGGCCTTCTATATATTAATCCGAATTTCTGACATGCTAAGCCAACGGTCGGAGTGTATACAATGGGCATACATTTTTCTATATTTTCTGATAAAAGCCTAAAGTACAACTTTTCGTTTCTTTCCTTTAATTTTTAATAGAAAATTAAATTTAGTTAATGTATACAACACCTATTTAAATGAACATATAAGATAATTATTTATTAACGTGGTAAAGTTACGCTGCGACTACATTATAGTATATACAGCACGAATGGATATATCAACCACAAGATAACGGAATAATTAGGCAGTGGTGGCGTTGCTATACTGAACCCTGAAACATCAGTGTAAAATTGCATCTGAATGCTTCTGAGTTTCGTGTAGTCACTACACTATAGTGGGTGTATGTGTCTTTAAACATTTTTGTACTTTATCTTAATAGATTTTACGCGGTTCTTACTACCATTCGAAAAATTTCCTGAAGAAAATTTTCGTTTACAGTACATGCATGTTTATTTATGCATAGAAAAGATGGTTTCGTGTTCAAGCAGTAAAAAAAATAACACCACACATACAACATGTAACAAAAACCATGCGGTTCCCGTTAAGTGTATTATCAGATTCAGTATCCAAGTGTATAGAAATATTTTTTTAAATCACATTTAAAAAATTATTTTAATGAAAAAAAATTAATTTGAAAATTGTATGTGGTTTCATTTCCTCTAACTCACACGAGTATCGGTAATGCGGGGTCTTTGACAATCCTCTTACTCCTCGGCCAACGCAGAGATGATAAAACCACATACAATTTTCAAAAAAATTTTTTTTCATAAAAATAAATTTTAAGTGTTTTTTTTAATTATTTCTATACGCTTGGATACTGATTCCGATAACGATGTCCGCAATATTGAATGATCTCCAATATCGCATCAATGCTACGCTGGTGAACATTGAAAAGGGAACCACAGGGTTTTTGTTACACGTTGTATATACAGGTGAATGCAAATGATTCATCGAATTTGACGTCTTATAAATTCAAACTCTCGTATGATGTCGACATATTAATAATAATAAACCAATGAAAAGAGTACATTTTGAAGTTTTATTATATTTCACCAGGTTCATTGTTACTAGGTGACAGAATGTAAGGAATTAGGCGTTACTTTACGAAAATCCATTATATTAATGTTACTAAGAATGAATTCGCACACATCCGCTCAATAAAATAAAACGTTCCGAAAACAGTACAGTATACAGCCAACGCAATAAAACATTCTGTGGTGGTATCGACAGTTCAACGATACTAGTTGCTTCTGTAAAGGAAAAAGCTCCGAAAAACCAGGTGTTCCAGTCGAAAGGAGAGCATCCGAGCTATCCGATCGTATGTTGAAAGCCAATGCTTGGGAAAGAATCTCCACGTGTCTTCTACCCATACTGTTCTTCTAATTTTCTGACGTCTGATTTCATTAATATGTTCTTCATGTTCCTCTTCCTCTGCCAAAAGGGCGATAATCACAAAGTCTCAATTCATATTGAACTCGTTTATCAACGTCGGATTTTGGCATCAAATTGGTCATGCACGCCGCCCTAGCAACCCAGAGCACTTTCAATGAATCTTACTCACGGAGGCGCGTGGATGTCGCCTGCATGGTCGAGTAGTCAAAATTTTGCTCGAGCATGCGCGAACATTTTGCAGTTCGGTCTGCGCTTACCCTAACATTAGGAAACTTGAAAATTTGGTTTTTCATAAACACAGTGAGTCATTCAGGATTTTTTTAGTAATCATTTGTAATCATGCTGTATTTCCAATTTGTTTGTTGATAAAGTCTTATAGCTACAATGAATATTGACATATTCAAAACGAAAATTGTTTAAAATTACCTGCAACTCGACCAAATAAACATATTTATTCAAATCGTTCTGATATCTGTCCAGAGAAACTCTACAGTTTTGCACCTGTTCTTCTTGTGTTTTTACTCTAGCAGCCAAAAGACCTTGAATACCAAATGTTTGACGTTCTTTGAGAGTAAACGCTAAACCCTAAGAAAATAGATTAATCAGTAAAAGATATATAAGAAAAAGAAGAAAATAGATTAATCAGTAGAAGATAGATAAGAAGTAGATTAATTAGTAAAAGCTAGATTTTCATCTATGTTAATAGGTACTACAGTAATAACTTTTACGCAAAGTAGAAAAAACATTTTTATAAAACTATCTACTTAGTACTTGATCGGTTATTCTATTAAGTAAGTAAGACTCCTGTGAAATTACTTACAGGGGTTACTATGCTGTTTTTATAAATTTTCCCTACATCACTTAAACTTTCCTACAAAATACTGCAGCTCAATACTAATATTAGTGAGAATTACTCAGAAATCAAGTCTCAAGCAGAAATACACAAAGTCGCCCGGCGAGTGATGGAAAGAGCAATGTTCGAAGTTTCTATGAATACGATTCGTAATAAAGTAATCCACCGGAGAACCAAGGTAGCAGAAAAAATTTGCGTCGAAGTAGACGTGTCAGAGTGGAAACCGTACTGATAAACACACTGTGGGACGCCCCCTAGCTGGATGGAGAGACGCCTTAGGGGACGCCTATGCTCCACAAAGGACTGCCGCAGGCTGATGATGATGATGATGATGATGGTATCAAAATAAAACACTCATTCGAATGTCAAAGCATTTAATATAATACATAGTACAAACAGAAAAAACAAACAAACATGTGTGAGTGCAGTACACACGCAGTAAAAGTGAAACCTTCAGAAAACTAAATATCGAGAGAACGAGACGAAAGCAGTATATACACTGACCTCTATATATACAAGTACGCTGTACTGGCTATACCATACAAAATGGCTGTGCCAATTTGAAGCGCCGCTAAAGGATGTCTTGAAAAATAAAATTGACATAATATGCCAAAGTCTGTTGTCTTATTTATATTGTCATATTTAAAAAATCTGTATTTTGAACTTTTAAACTAAAAAACGAAAGTATTTTATGTTGTTTGATTGTGTATAATTTTAGTTACATAATATGATTTATTTTTATTAATAATGAGAGTGTGCGTAATCTGTAAAACTCGTTACCAAGAGGGAAGTGGTGTAACATTTCACAAGTAAGTGAATTTGCAGCAAATATTAAACAAATTAAAACTATTTGATAATATAAGTACTTAAAAATATGTTACTAATCTTAATATCATTTATACCAACATGTTTGGCTGTATAATACTGAGTTTTGATAAACAATAAAATTCAATAGGGTTGTCGAGTTCCTTGTCTCTAATACTTATCGATGTTCTTTCCTACACACAATATCTGTTAATAAACAAAGTCGCCTATAACAGATGATTATCAATTATAAACAATGTTTATTAATTAACAGGTTTCCAACTGAACCTAAACTAAAATTATGGCTTAAAAGCATAAATATTGTGAATTGGCGTCCGAAACAAAATGATCATATTTGGTCCAAACATTTCACATGTGAATGTTTTATTAGACATGAGAACTGCACCACTTTGAAAAGTGCAGTATACCGACAATATTTTGTGGTAGTACCAGTACCAGTAAGTATAAAAGTATTAGATTATTATTTAGAACGTTTTTTTGTTTCTTCTTTCCTAATTTTCCACCAAACTCAAGGGTCATAGCCAAGTGTCGAAAGGTCGCCTGATGATGTCGAGCCACTAGGACGTGTGTAGTGGGCTGCGGCTAGAGGAGATTCCTCTCCCTGTACCGCTGTAGTTGAGGTGGAGTAGTAAGGGAAGAGGAGTGTTAGTATGGCGATTGGCGATGCGCCACTCGACTACCTTTGCTGCCATTGGGCGGCTGGGGCCGCGGATGTGCATAAAAGCGTTTCCTCCGAGATAGAACACCATGGGATTTTAGTAAGTGCGATCTAGAGATTTAATTCTCTCTCAATTGCAGGCACGTAGTAGTATGAGTACATATTTGTGCTATTTGCTGTAGAGACTATTGGTCCGTAGGGTGAATGTGCGGTGTAGTTCCTAAAAAACTGTATCTGCGACTGATCATCGCTGCTGGTAATAAGAAGTTGTTTAGTTTGTTGCTTCCTTGCTTGAAGGCTAAGTATATCCATTCAGAGAGGATACGTAACCATCATTCTTGGGACGATACCACGGAAAGTAGGACTGTATGATAATTTCAGTTATTTTTTTTAATACTGTAATTTTAATTTAGAAAATAACGTTGTAAATAACTGATAACTATGTAATTCAAAGTTTATATTTTTTTAATATTATCTTGCTAGCTCGTTCCCGGCGCATTGCTGCCACAAAAGGAATAATTGTGGAAATATCGTTAAATGTGTGGAACAGTTATATTGTATAATTAGGAATGATAATACAATCATTGAAATAGAATGGTATATAACTTTCTATAACTCAAATAAATAGTCAGTATAATATAATACGCACGCCACCTAGTGTCAGTTAGTTGTACCATGCGTTTAACCTTCGCACGAGTGCAACCAATAAGTTGACTAAGTTTTACCGCAATCTGATGAACGGTATGGCATCGTAGAAAATACGAACAAACATAAATTTTTATATAGTAGAAAATATTTTACTGTCTATAGACAGACCTGTAGTTGATTAGAATAAGCGTTATTATAGCAGCTGATTTGTTTTTCTTTATAATACTAGAATTAAATAAACGATTGAAAATAAATTATTTTAGAAACTATGTTTTTTATTTTTATTTTGTGTAGATAGTTTAATCTTAATAATTTTTAGTTGAATGGTCTAAAGGCTACGATGGCTATCCGAGTACAGAACCAGAGTACAAAACTAATCCAACTGTAGAGATGTAAGACAGGGTGAAGTAATATCCCTAAAATACTTTACCGCTGCATTGGAACACGTTTTCAAGCTACTGGACTGGAAAGGATACGGTATTAACGTCAATTGCGTGTACGTCACTCACCTTCGATTTGTTGACATTATAGTCCTTATGGCAGAATCGCTGGAGGACCTACACACTATGTTCAATGACCTCGATAGTGTCTCCCAACGTATAGGTCTTAAGATGAACATGGACAAAACAAAAGTCATGTGTAATGTCCATGTCACACCTATGCCGGTGGTTTTTGGAAGCACTTAGCTGAAGTTGTTGACGAGTATTTTTACTCGGGACAAATAGTCGGTATTAGGTCGAAGTTGAACTAGGTAAGTTCAACTTCGACCGACAGGTCAATCGACGGATTCAAATCGGCTGGGCAGCGTTCGGGAGATCACAACACATCTTCTCGTCAGGAATACCTCAAAACTAGATTGTACAACAAGTCCGTGTTGCCAGTGATGACTTATGGATCTGAGACGAGGTCTTTCACTGCTGGCCGTATGAGGAAGCTTGAAGTCGCTAAGCGAGCTATGAAGAGGGCTATGCTCAGGGGTTCGAACTTAGGAATGAGGATATCTGCAGTAGAACCAGAGTGACCTACATCGACCAATGGATTATTAAGCTGAAGTTGCAATTGACCGGTTATATAGCTCGAAGAACCGAATACCGATGGGGAAACAGGTTCTCGAGTAGCAGCCTCGTACCGGCAGGTGAAGTGTAGGACGTTCCCCCACTAGGTGGAGTCAAAACCTGGTAAGACATGCAGGAAGTTGATGGATACAGGTAGCTCAGAACCGTGCTTTGTGGCATTACTTGGGGGAGGCCTATGTTCAGCAGTGGACTTGTGAAGGGTTTTAATGATGATGAATGATAATTGCATTATATTAATATGATACATAAATAGAATGAACGTTACGGGTAGAGTCCATCTATGCATAGAGTCCATTCTATTTATTTAGGTATAGGTAGGGTATAGAATTTTTATCGATATAATTTTGTACACTGTCATCCCTATTATTAGTTCCGTGGACGTGCACTTCTGCTGTCAGCGCCAAAATGGCGGAAATCAAATCGCTTCATCATGTCACGATGTATAGCCAGTCCAGCGTACTTGTATATATAGAGGTCAGTGAGTATATACGAATGATGCATATGTTTGTCTCTTTTTAGTGTCGCTTTTTCGTTTCATCGAGCTCCAAATCACAACGAATCTAAAGAAGTTTTCACTTCAAAAATAAGCTTATGAAGCTTGTAGTCGACTAATATTACATACATATTATAAGTTTGTAAGTAAAATCATAATTACCTATACCATAAAAAACAAGTATAACAGAAAGTGAAAAACAACACTAAAACTATTTACTATTTTATAAAATTACCTTAGAGGTATGTTGTATTGAAAAATAAGAAAATAAAATGGCATAAAAATAACCAAATGGTCACTGATGGATAATTTACAAGGATCAAAATGGGCTAATCGAAATTCTGTGATCGAAAGAAGATAACTATCGTTGGTTTTACTTTTCTCATTATCAAACAATAGATTTATGTAAAACTAAGTCTAAACTTCACAAATTGGGGAGATAAACTACCATTTCATAGAGTTAGTAGTAGTATCAGGATGAACGGACGTACTCGTGGCCTCCGATAGATAATGATAACCTCTTAATTTCAGATGTAGAATAATATATCGATTATGGTGATCAGTGACAAACGTCAGAGCTTCCTTCTACAGCCTCTCAGTGACGTGCGTGTGGTGATAACAGCAAATTCGCACTAATATGAAAGAAACTACAGTGAACTATTTACAAATCGATAAAAGAATTTTAAATTGTATACAAATTTAAAACTCACATGCAGTACATAAGAATCAAACTATAGATAATTTTTTAAAAGGATTTTGTGTCCCTTTGAGCGACAACAACCTAATTTATTGTTATTCAACAATGAGGACCGGCGCCGCAGTTGCGGCAAGCTAGAAGTTCAACAATGAATTTGCCACGGCCTGCAAGCTGAAACGATTTAGATTCTGCATGCATTGCAATTTTTAAATTTTATAAAGGAAACACCATTTTACCTATGTTGGTCTTTAGGAAAACAAAGGACATCGATTATAATGTAAATTACCTTGTTCAGTCGAGGATCTCTCAGATGGTCTATCCCTCTAGTCATATTTACAGAGATCGTATCACCGCATACTGTATTAAACTCACGACTATGTTTGAAGGAAGGATCACATAGCAACAAATATTTGATCCAACAACGTGTGAAGCAACTTCGATTTACTACTCTTATTGATCGCCTATTATTTAACCGAAAAATCCTATTAAATATATCAATGTATAAGGATATATACAAAACATATTTGTAATTTTTTTTATAGAATAGGGTGACAAACGAGCACACAGTCCACCTGATGGTAAGTGGTTGCTGTGGCCCATAGACATCTACATCTATCCTCCATTAAAAATCAAAATGCAGATGCGTTGTCACCCGTGAGGACTGAGATGGAATGCCTCGTTTCCAGTAAAAAGGGTCTCCGGTTCTCTACACTCACCATACGAAATACAACAGCATTAAGCTACTATTTCACGCTGGTATTCTGTGAAAGCGTGGTCCTTCCCCGGTCGAGCCGACCCATTCGTGCTACAACTATACTACTAATATAACTGCAGCATGGCTCTACCACGTATAAATACAATTGTTTTTATTAGTTTAATTAATATTATCTTAAGCACAGATTTATGATTTGTAGTGATAGTTTGAGCCGTTATAAATAATTTGTTATTTATTACTATTACAAGATAATATAAATTGATAATGAAGTATCTCTTCAGAAGTAAATTAAATATAAAATTTATCATTAACTTACGACAAATGTGAATAACAAGCAAGATTCATCATTTTAGTAATAATGAGGTTCATGATAAAATAAAAATCATAAAAATATCAATTAATTTAAAAATTCTTTTTTGACGTTATAAATACTTCTGCATTCTATCAAATCTGACACAAATAAATGAAAAAGATTTGTTATGGTAATCTCATAGACTTAGAATATACTATAGTCATTAATCTATGTAGCATACTTTGCCTACGCTTAAATAGGTAGTAGTAATAGACCGGACATCAGTAACAAAATTGTCGTCTGTAACTTTTGTCCTATAGGATATATTATCTCCGATTTTTGTCATTTAGTCTAAGTGACATCGTCAAAAGGTCAAGACGCATTCGTTTCATACATTTATAAAATATTTTTAAAGAAATTAGGCACGGTTGTGCATTAAAGTATTGTAAGTCACGATACGGAGCAAAAATTTAACGTGATTTCGGTTTATTATCGTTAATAATGTGTATTATCGGTAATAATGTGTATTTACCAAATAATTTTTAAATTTTATTATTTCTAGTGGTTTGTTCTAGAAGAAAGAAAAATTATTGTAATAAGTGCCGTCTGTTATCCAATAACGTCACTATTTATTTACAAATATTTTAGTGATTAACGATGTGCCTACAACGGATTTTTAGCTTATGTTTAGTAGCGTCACCTACTGGGAAATAGCTAAAATATTTTCTAAATAAATATTCAGTGTAGTATTGCTATATTTCGCTAGAGGGTGTAATACATGCGCGTGGTCACAACTTTTGTATGTAAATGTTTCTAATGTCCGCTCTATAGTGTATATATATATATATATATATATATATATATATATATATATATATATATATATATTTAAATCTCTTTGAGCGTAGGTAATCTACTAATCCACAAACCATGCTTACATTATAACTCCTTCTTACATCAATATAGCACTTTTTTTTAATATTTTTGCGCGCCTAAGTTGACGTCTGGCACTAGCGCCATCTAGTGTCGGGTAACAAAGCGAGGAGAGCTTTCCAGAAAATGACATGACTAATCTTTCGACCAACAGCGCCATGTAATATCGAACAGAAGAATTAAGCTTTCTGGAAGCCCCACACTCGAACATTCTGCGCCTGGTCGGTTGGCGCGCGTATTTACTTGAATATTCTGGACGTTTCGGTGAAAAATGTGTATTTAAAGGCGCTGCAAGACGCGGTCGGGGCAGTATCGAATTTGGCGAGACAAGCGAAGCTTCGGAGCGAAATAAAGTGAATCAGTGTGATTAATTATTTATTCTCTTATTATAATCTTATTAAAATAAATATATATATATATATATATATATAATATTATTCTATTATCTTTTAAGTTTTAATTAGTGTAAAGTGAATTAAGGTGTTAATTTTGGTAATTCAATCGGCAGTTTTTATTGTCAAGAACCCAAAGCTCGTAACAATTGGTGTCAGAAGTGGGATATAATCATGCCGATTTTACCTAACGACGAGATGGAGGGTGTCCGTACCCGAAGTCAACGCCAGCAGGAGACGGATCAGAAACGATTCGGTGGTGCAACGCCGCAGACGTCAGAGGGCCAAGTGCCAGCCACAGAGGCTGGCCCGTCAGCAGCCCCTACACATGCAGCACCTTACTTAGGTGCTCTGATGGTGATGCAGCAGGAACAGGCCCGCCGACAGGAGGAACAGGCCCGGCGACAGGAGGAACAGGTCCGTCGTTTGGAAGAGCAGCTGCGGGGCGGACAAGAGGAACAGGCCCGTTGGTTGAAAGAGCAGCAGGAGGAACAGGCCAGCCGACAGGAAGAGCAGATGCTCCTCGTGAAGGACATTCACGCTAACTTCGGGAAAGAGATAAGGGAGGTGAAGAATAGGGTTGCTCAACATGACAACCGCCTGTCGGAAGCTGAAACCCAAATCAAGGAAGCTAAAACCCAAATCGACCAAGTGAACAATCGGGTTGATTACGTGATGGCTGACGTGCCACGACCGCCGGACGACCTCAAACTGAGGGATGGAACTACAGCTCCTGTAGTAGCTACTACACCTTCGCTACGTGGGTTCAAAGTGCCACCGTTCGACGGTACTTCTTCCTGGGAACCCTATAAAGGGAAGGTGAACGATCTCAGGAGAGTAGTGCGGCCAACAGCACCACTCAGCAGCAGCAGGGAAATGAGTAAAAGCCAAAACTGCGGGGCGGTTGCTGGCTGGTGTTAAAAGAGCCCCAAGGATCTCGATCTCACAAACCCATGATGGAAACAGTCTAATCATCAAGGGTGAGGTTAACGGAATGCCGTGTAAACTGACCATAGACACTGGAGCCTCTCGTACGGTTTTTAGTTCCCAACTTATAAGTCAGTTCCTTGGGGACTCCGCATACAACCGAGAACGCATTAATTTGGTAACAGCCACCGGTCAGCGTATACCCGTCCGTGGAGAGAAAGAGATGGAGTTGAAGCTAGGCAACATGATCTACCTGCATAATGTCATCGTGGCTGATATAATGGACGACTGCATCCTGGGCCTAGACTTTATGAGGAATAATTGTTGTGAGATCGACGTTAAACAAGGTGTTTTGAAATGTGGTCAGGAGGAACTTTTTATGGAAGGTGCGTTACCAGGGAACGTGTACAGCAATTAAGAAAATTGTTCTTCCACCGAGATCGGAATCGATTGTGCCGGTTATTCTTCGTCGAAACCCTGGGCAAGCTCACCGTTGTGTACTTGTAGAAAACAATGACCTTCCATGGAAAGTAGCTCGAACCTTGGTCAGAACCACTGACATCTCAGGAGTATGTGTGCTGAACCTTTGTGACCAGGAACAAATTATAGAAAAAGGCACACTGGTTGGTACTTGTGAGGAAATGGATTGGTTACGTCGGTGCCAATATCTATCGAGTGGGACCCCCAGCAAGGATGCATAAACGAGGGCGACCACACTTTTGGTAGGCTGTCGCAGCGTTCTGTCCCCGAACTAAATGGTCAAGGCGAAGATGTTGTTACTCAAGTACGCCGATGTATTCTCATCAAACGATGCTGACATAGGAAAGACTGTCTTAATTCAACACAAAATAAACACAGGAGAAGAATTGCCTATCCGTCAGCGGCCAAGAAGATTGCCGGTAGCACGTGAAAAGGAAGTGGAAACCATGATTGAGGGAATGGTGAAAGATGGTGTTATTGAACCTTCATCTAGTCCATGGTGTTCACCCGTGGTGCTGGTAAAGAAGAAGGACGGCAGCATGCAGTTCTGTGTTGACTACCGCCGTCTGAACGACGTTACAAAGAAGGACAGCTATCCCTTGCCAAGAATTGATGACACGCTGGACATGCTTACAGGAGTAAAGTGGTTTAGTACGCTGGATCTAAAAAGTGGCCACTGGCAAGTTGAAATCGACCCTAAAAACTGCGTTCTCGACGGGAGAATCTGTGGCAATTTAAAGTAATGCCGTTTGGATTGTGCAATGCTCCAGCAACGTTTGAAAGGCTTGAGAGCTTGTACTTAGCGAGCTAATTGGCGATGCCTGTCTGGTCTACTTGGATGACATCATCATTGTGGGCCGTACGTTTGAGGAACACCTTCAAAACCTGGAATGCGTGCTCATGAAGATTCAGAGTGCCAACCTCAAGTTGAGTCCGAAGAAATGTTCACTATTCCAACGGCATGTCAACTTCTTGGGGTATGTAGTGTCGGAAGAAGGTATCCGCACGGATCCGGAGAAAATCGCCGCTGTCAAAGATTGGCCGGTTCCAAAAGACAAGACGCAGGTTAGAGCATTTTTGGGGTTGTGCTCCTATTATCGGCGATTTGTGAAGAACTATGCAGATATAGCCAAACCTCTGCACAAGCTAACCGAGGAGAAGCGACATTTCTGCTGGGGTGAAAGTTCGCATTCCAGGAGTTCAAGGACCGTCTGTGGAAAATACCTATTTTGGGATACCCTGATGCAAGCAAAGAATTTATAGTTGACATAGTTGATATAGGACTTGGCGGTGTGTTGTCTCAACGGAATGGTGACCAAGAGGTCGTGATAGCGTACTTCAGCAAGTCGCTGTCAAAACCAGAAAGGAACTATTGTATCACATGACGTGAATTGCTAGCTGTAGTAAAGTCGTTGCAGCATTTTAGCAAATATCTTCTGGGCCAAAAATTTCACTTACGAACTAACCATGCTGCACTAAAATGTGTAAAACTAAAATGGCTATTGCAGTTTAAAAATCCAGAAGGACAAGTTGCGAGCTGGATTGAACTACTGCAGGAATACGACTTTGAGATCGAACATCGCAGCGGGAAATCTCATGGCAACGCAGATGCATTGTCAAGAAGACCTTGTCCTGAAGATTGCAAACATTCTTCTAGGCAAGAGAGTAAGGAAGTGGTATCCGTGAGGATGCTCAGGACAGACCACCTCAGCAACGAGTGGAAGGACAGCTTACAACATGCACAGCAGGAAGATCCGGACATCAAGCTGATTCTGGAATGGATGAAGGCCAGTGCTCCCAAGCCCAAGTGGAGCGAAGTCTCAGCGATGAGTTCGACTACTAAAAGCTATTGGGCCCAATGGCAGTGGCGAAGCTTCTATACAAGCCCAAAAGCCTCATTAAGATGATTCAATCAATTATGTTAAGTAATAAAATAACTCGTAAACTGTTTCAATCTATTTCAAATTTCCCACGCACTCTGTGAGACCTCGTAGCCTTACGAATACTGCTGTCATACATATAAGGAGAGTTGAATTGAGCGACTGGTTTTCTCCCTCGCACGCGTGGGCTTTTTACCGGACTTTCGAGAAGGCGATCGCTCCGTTTCTAACCTGTGGCAAAATGATCTATAATGAAATATAACTACGATTGTTTTTTCTTTTGCGCCCGAAGCAATTGAAAAGGGCTACCCTTTAAGTAGGGATGCGGAAAATGCATTACGCATACCACGATAGCCGGTCTATCGTGGTTATGAGGGACTCACTTCCTACCGGGGAACCTAAGAACCTGGCTGATTAAGCTTTCTTGTGCCGTATCGGAGCGACCCCCCTTGGGTGAAAGGAGGGCGCTAGGATAAATAGCAATTAGTATGGAGCTAAAAAGCCCGGCTTTATAGTGACCATTAATTTTATCCTCAGAGCGGGACGCCTTTAAAATTATTTAGTTCGAAGTTAGTCGAGAAAGGAGGTGCGCGACCGACGCCGACGAGCCGACGATATGTTAGCAAGTCCGTGTCACATTTCAATGTTTAGTGTTTGCATTGTGTCAAAAAGTACTTCTACTTTGTGAATTGTGTGTTGAGCTTGAGCGAATGTATTGCGAGTTTAAAATTTATGCTTTTTTAAAGATTTTCAGTGAGAATGGGAGGATAATAGTGTCCCTTTTTTAACTTTATACATAGTTTGTTTGTACGTTGTTCATGCTTTTCTTTTGTTCATGTATTGTATTGTTTATAAATATCTCAAGCAAACCCAAACGGCGCTTTTCAAAACCACCGAAGGTGTGCAATTCAATTGCATATTATGTCATACAATCTATCTAGCGGTAGTATGCTTTCTGTGTGCTTTGTTAAACACGTCCTTGACAGCACTGAATATGAAACTAAAGAGTGGAGACTGCTCAAGATTGGTGTATTTTTATTAAACTGCTAAAAACAACAAAACCATATCTTGGGCTTGCCCTAGTTTGGAGCCCTAGCTTCGCCACTGCCCAATGGGACAGCTTGCTGCTTCAGAATAGAATTCTGTGCCTTAAGTGGGAAAATGTTCGGGGAGACAGCTGTCATTTGTAAATGGTTGTCCCTAAAGCTAAAGTACCGGATGTTCTACAGCTGTACCATAATAATTGTTCAGGATCCGAGAACGGTTTTACTGAGTCCACTGTCGAAACGATGTGGACGACTGGTGTCGCAAATTGTGCGGCTGTAAAGGGACCTCAGACTCGTAGTAGGGGTGCATTGAAGTTGTACAATGTTGGTGCACCATGGGAGAGAATAGCCATTGACGTGGCGGGGCCGTTTCCGGAGAGTGAAAGCGGTAACAAGTATTTCATGGTTGTGATGGATGGATGATTACTTCACTAAGTGGCCAGAAGTCTTCGCCATTCCAAATCAAGAAGCTTCAACAATTGCAGATAAACTAGTTCATGAAGTATTCTGTCGTTTTGGAGTACCTTTAGAGATTCACAGCGATCAAGGAAGGAATTTTGAGTCTCAAATATTCCAGGAAACTTGCTGAGTTATGGGTACTCTTAAAACAAGAACGACTTCTTATCACTCGCAATCTGATGGAATGGTAGAACGATTTAATCAGATATTGGAGAGGTACCTAGCAAAAGTGGTAGACAATCGGCAACGAGATTGGGACAAGCACATACAACCGTTTTTGTTGTCATATCGAAGCGCTGTTCACGAAAGTACAGCAGTGACACCAGCTTTCGCAAACTTTGGAAGAGAATTACGGCTGCCTGCAGACCTGATCACCAGGATACCACCTGATGCCCCACGCAGTATAACCGATTATGCAAATGACTTGCGGAACAAAATGAATGACAGCACTCACCCAAATCAAAAAAAAAACAAAAAAAACAGAGGAGGCCCCCACCAAAAAAAACCCAACCCCCCGCCGGGGGGGAAGCCCGGAGGAGGGCAATGTGCAAAAAAAAGAAAAAAAAACTTTCAAAAAAAAAAAAAAAAAAAAAAAAATTTAATTGGTGTTCGGTTATAAAAGTGTAAATTTTGGTAATTCAATCGGCAGTTTTTATTGTCACGAACCTCAAGCTCGTAACAATATTAAGCAAAAATTATTTAGTAAGGGTTATAATACTTCTAAATAGTACATTGTTGATAATAACACCTGGGAATGGGATGAACTCTAGCTACCATGCTGTTTCTAAAATTTTCATACTAATAAAGTCATTATCAGTTGCCTTTTTTTTGCTGGAACAGTCCGGGGCTCGACGGGCTGCATCATTACTGGCTGAAGGGGTTCATAGTGTGTCACGCTGTGCTCGCCCGATAGTTTCAAGAGGCTCTCAACCAGAAGTAGCTCCCTAGCCTCTTCACTACTGGGATCACTCATTTGGTTCCTAAAGACCAGGTTACCACAGACCCGAGCAAATACCGCCCCATTACGTGTCTACCCACCATATATAAGACACTGACATCCATTTTGAGCGCGAGAATCACTCGTCACCTGGAGCTAAATCAGGTGATGTCACGCGCTCAAAATGGATATCGGGGCGGTGGTCGTGGAACCAAGGAATCGCTCCTCATTGACGCGGCAAAGTGGTGAAACGCAACCGTCGGAACTTCTCCGCCGCCTGGATAGACTACAGAAAGGCATTCGACTCGGTGCCCCATACATGGCTAAAGAGAGTCCTCGAGCTGTACAAGATAGACTGTACAGTGAGAGACTTCCTCGAGCAGTGTATGGGGCAGTGGAGTACGATCCTTTGTCATCTGGGTGAGCGGATGATGGCTGCGGAGAACCACATAAGGATAAGAAGGGGTATCTTCCAGGGCGATTGTCTGAGTCCAATCTGGTTCTGCCTCTCCCTGAACCCTCTCAGTACCTTACTGGAGGGATCCGGGAGAGGATTTCAGCTACGGAAAGGAGGGACAAAAGTGACCCACCTTTTCTATATGGATGACCTCAAGTTATTCGCCTCCAGTCGCTCCCATCTTATGGAATTGCTAAAAATCACTTGTGAATTTAGCAATTCCATTAGAATGGAGCTGGGGACGGATAAGTGTGCGGTCCTCCATGTTGAAAGGGGAAGGGTTGCTAACTCTGAGGGCATAGATTTATCTATGCCCGTCAACTTAAGGACCCTTTCCGAGGCTGAAACATACCGATACCTGGGTATGTCACAGAACATCGGTATCGATGAGGCTGGTATGAAACAGTCAGTTTGCGACGTGTTTTATGCACGCTTGACCAAAGTGCTTAATAGCCTTTTGTCCGGTGTGAATAAGACACACGCATATAACGGTTGGGTCATACCTGTCCTTATGTATACCTTTGGCATACTCAGGTGGAGTCAGACTGAACTTAACGCCCTGGATAGAAAAGTCCGCACTACCATGACGTCCCATAGAATGCATCATCCGAGATCGTCGGTAATGAGGTTGTACTTGCCGCGAAAAAATGTGGGCGTGGCTTTCTGAGCGCGTTCACCATGCATAATCGTGAAGTGTGCAGCCTCCGTCATTACTTCCTGGCGAGATCGGATGATCCGTTCTATAATGACGTCATTTCTAGTGATAAAGGACTTACCCCTCTATCCTTAGCCAACGAGCAATGGCAGGACCCAGCAGTGCTTAGCATTTCCGACCGGGAGATCGCATGGAAGGAGAAAGAGCTCCACGGGAGGTACTGCAGGCCTCTACATGAGCCCTTCGTAGATACAGTCGCCTCCCTCAACTGGCTACGTTTCGGTGACCTCTTCGGGGGAAACCGAGGGTTTTGTCTGTGCAATACAGGATCAGGTTATTAAGACCAACAACTATCGGAGATACATCCTAAAGGATGGCACCGTCGACGTCTGTCGAGCTTGTCGCCATCCCGGGGGAGTCACTTAGGCATGTCATCTCCGGTTGTTCGGCGCTTTCTAACTCTGAGTACTTGCACAGGCACAACCTAGTAGCCAGAATTCTACACCAGGAGCTCGCTCTGAAATACGGTCTCGTGGACCGGAAATTGCCGTATTACAAGTACTTGCCGGAAGCCGTGCTCGAAAATGACCGCGCCAGGCTGTACTGGGACCGGGCCATCATCACAGACAGGACTATTCCTTCGAATAAGCCTGATATTGTGCTGATGAACCGGGCACAGTCAAGGATATTTTTGGTCGATATTACCATCCCGTATGACGAGAACCTCGTGAAAGCCGAAACAGATAAGCAATCAAAGTATCTGGACCTGGCTCACGAGGTGACCGACATGTGGGGTGGTATGCCGACCGAAATTATTCCTGTAGTCGTCTCTGCGAATGGGCTAATCCCAGTTAGCCTCTCTGATCATCTGTGGCAACTGGGACTCCGTGACGGACCACTCCGGGCTCAAATGCAGAAGACGGTGCTCCTTGATACTGCCCGCATCGTCCGCCGGTTTCTTTCCCTTTCCCCCTAACCCTTGGCCGTTTGGTCTCCCCTGCCGAGGGCTTCCATCTGGTTGGGCTTTTATTTATTTATGTATTTTTGTATTTATTTTATTTTATTAATATTTATGTATATTTATCTTTTCATTTTCATTTATAATTATATATTTATACATCCCAACCAGATGAGAAAACTATATAGATACCCCACATAATATTAATCGCAATGCTTGGTTCGGAAGAAATAGGTAGATAGTGTAAACAACAAATAAACCTGAAATACGATTCCTAACAGAAATATGATCTATTCTACTTACGTACTTAAAAATCTTCTTAGTATACAAAGTTTTAATTTCAGTATTTTGTGTTATTATAACTTAAAATATTTTAATTACAAAATACAAGTATAGGTATGTATGTAAGTAAATACTTGGATAGTGAAGTAAATTTTAACTATTTTTTGTAATAAAGTACTTAGGTATTTCTTCTGTAGACCAAATTATTACTTAATTCTTTTTTGCTGTAAATACCTATCTTACCTTTCATAATTTCCTTCTAAAATTCTTCGGTAACTTAACCTCCTGACGACCAGGAAGCCTGTTTAAGGATTTTCATGAAACTTCTATGGGTTATTATTTAAAGCATAAGTATTTAGTGAAAAATAGTGAAAAAAATCCATGTCCGGAAAATCTAGCTTTTCCTTATGTTCTTTATAAAGTACAATTGTAGCTAATTTAGATGTACTTCTAGTAGGACATAAGCGTTACATCTGATTTAAACCAGCTAGACTTTCGTAACATTGCGTATGAATTTAAAAAATAAAACGTAAAAAAAATCTCGAAGTACAATTTTTAATAAATCTATCAAAAACTTAACGTTTTGTTCATTTACTCTCTTAAAAAGGAGATAAAAAAATAGTATTCTTACTCTTAATATGTTTTCAACTAACACTATATTTGAGAGATCAATGTTAACAACTTAAAGTTTATCCTTATCTTAATAATTGAATAATCAGCCTCATAATAATAGATCTTAAGTGAAAAAAACAAAGCTTCTAAAAATCAACAAGATAAAATTAAACAAAATTATAAATCACTCTCCGTGTCATTATCTTCAATCAGCTTGGTACCCAAGTTAAGCTTATAATCTCGAAGTTTCCATATAAAGGCCCTGTTTGTGTTTTTTTCTAACTCTGTAGCTCGATATTGGAACCACGAATTGACAACCGACAAATCAAAGAGATGTGATATCACTCTTACAGTTCATTTGATAGTCCTGCTTCGTGAGGGGCACACAGACAGCATGAGATCAGCGAGGTCCACTCCTCCCATATTTTGATTGTATTTTTAATGACTTCCGGCCTTTTCACTCTTTCGTAGCCTTTCTTCTTTTTTGACCATCGCTCACAGTCATCTTCATTTTTATTGCTATAGAGAGAAGACATCTTCATCACGGGCTTGTTGTCAATCCACATTGTTATTGCAAGTTGGCCGTCTTCTCGCACCTTCACTTCACTTGAACCTCGTGGCAGTTTCTTGAATTCTTTTTCTGGCGTCAACTTACAATCTTTCGGGATTCTTCCTCTCTGTATAGTACCAGTTCCATGAAATCCTCTTTTGATTAATTCGTCGCACAACTTCACCGAGGTGAAGTAACGATCAAAGTATAGGGAATGCCCTGGGACTAGAGTTCGCGTAAGATGTAGGACGGCTGATTCACCCAATCCAAACCCTTGAGAGTTAAGCTCTGGAAAAGTTTTGTCTTCTTAATAAATTATATCACATACAATACCTTGTGGTGACGCAAGGACAAACACTTTGAGGCCAACTGGGTTTGGCTTGTTTGGACAATATTGTCGCATGTGGCATCGCCCAGTGAAAGGAATTATCATTTCATCGATGCACATATCTTGTTGATGGCAGCCATTCAAAAT
This sequence comes from Parnassius apollo, assembly GCA_907164705.1. NCBI lineage: Eukaryota > Metazoa > Arthropoda > Insecta > Lepidoptera > Papilionidae > Parnassius > Parnassius apollo. The sequence goes on from CAJQZP010001441.1 coordinate 1,757,724, forward strand.
ACAATCAAATAATGGTTTAACTTTCCTCTTTCTGCTCCGGAGTAACATGTATACGATATACACATTTTAATTGCGTCCTGATAGCATAAAATCTAGTTCGAGTCATGGCTAAAGCAATAATGTTCACTCTGTATTTTCCTGATCAATACATATTGATTTGGGGATATTGGAGGGCAGACATAACCATCTTTATTCCAAGTAAAACTTTTAGTTCTTTTATTGTTAGTCCCAGTGTTTTTCCTTTATGCAATATGTTGGTTCTATTTGTGCAATCAGTAATGGTAGTCAGGATGTCATCAGTAATATATTGTTCGTAGAATGATTATAACTCCCAATCAGTGGAATCTACGACCAGGTAAGCTGGTTGCATTAAATTTTTGGCTTTTGGCTCAAACGCATCTGCTGACCATTTATCTAGTGACTCACTGTCATTTTCAGAGTTTCCGCGAAGTGTGATTACACGAGGATTTGTAAGTGAACGACCTCTGCTTGGTCGTCTGCTTTGTGCTCTTCCTCGTGACCTTGGAGCCCTGGAGTCAGTAGATAACGTAGGTGAAGGTGCAGGGTAATCTGATTCAGTAGCATTATCTGAATCATCCGAGTCTGTAATGTCCGTATCGGAATCATTAGCACCAATTGCAACAACATGACAGTCGAGTTCCGGAGGTTTGAAGGTCAGATCACAATCTGAATCATCGCCCGAATAGTCGAATTCAGATTCATTTAGTGCGTCAGCGATATTTTCATCATTCATGGCTGAAATAAAAGTGAAAACTCATAAATAATTCCAAAAGTTTTGCAATGTACTTTGTACAGTACGTGGGTAGTTAGTAATGCAAAACTTTGATTTGCGACCCTTGTACTTTGCAGAGGACATAAAAATGTTTGAGGTTATAGTGTACTGAATTTTGCAAGTTTCCCATAAATGTAGATACAAATCAAACAAATAATCTTATTTTAGGTAAAATATACAAAAATAGTGCATAATATCAAACATACATTAGAGATTAACATGGATAAACTTACGTCTGTGCGAGCGCGCTCCTACTTCACTTGCTTTGGACGCCATTTTTAATCAAATGACAGATATGACGGAGTGCAATATGGACGAAAGTTACTCACAAAGAACTAACAGATGGCATTGCAACATCAAAAAAGGGTTGCCATTTCAGAAATTTTTGGTTGAATTTTTAATGTTCTATGTACTACATGAAGTACGGTGGTAGTCAAGAGGTTAAAGAATGATATGAAACCTTTTGTTGGTCACTTTATTTAATATCCATCCACGTAACAGTTATAGTAGGAACGACGTTTTGCTATTATAATTTATCAAATAGGTAATATACATAATATATAATTTTTAAAATACATTAAAACTTTTACAACTATTTTTACCTACAATTAAATATTAAACACTAAACAATAACTATTTCAACAAGTATTTACATAAAACTATTTACGTAAACAGCGTTAAAAAACTTTAACATTGAATCGCCTACAACGCGCTAGCCCCGACTGCGTATAACACCCAGGGCGCCTCGCGATTTTAGGTAATTATTTCACGCAGGTAGCGAGAGTGACAGAGGCCTGCTAATAGTTAAAAATACCTAAATAATAATATCGACGCTTGAAAGGCAATATTTACCAAACGACATGTTGGACGATATTGAGTTATATACATCATTGAAATCAGCAAAAAAATCTGCGTCGATTGATCATACTCTCGTACCGCTAAGAAGAGTTTTGTTGTCGCTTGGTAACTTAAAAAAAAACACATTTTCACCGTTTTCGGCGAATAAGCGACTAAAATTTTACCGAATTATGAATAACTTTCACTTGGTAGGTATTCGATTTTAACTTTTTAGACTTAGTAATTTTTGCCTTGACTCGAATTAATGCGTTTAAACTTAAAGTATTTTTTCCTTGCGATATCTAGGTATGACTCATAATACCATTGAGTTATACAACACTAGAGGAGCAAACCACATTACCGCGAATCGAAAAAAGTGTAACCACTATCCAAACGCGACGACGTAGCTTTGAAACTAATAACAATTTTAAGTAAACATATATCTATCTCACTTACACAAGTTACGAAAACAATATCGTCGCTAAGATTAGATAAAGATAGACACACAAACATGCAATGGCGGGTTGGTGTGGCTTACTATATGAAATTTTACCTAAAATACGCAATAAAAATGAGTTTTTTTTAAGCTGCAGTTAAATGTTTTTATATTAAAAAAAGTATATTTCATTTTAAAATCTTTATTACGTCCCCTTAGAAAAAAAGGATACAAAGCTTATCAGATGAATATAAGTAAACATAATGATGAAATAAAACGTATTTTTATGGTACTAATAAATCAAACAATATAAAATAGGTAATAAAATATATTTAATAGATAATTCATGAATAAACTAAAATAAGAATAATTAATTATTTTGTATGAAAGTTAAAACGTAGTTTTTATTATAATTTCCAAAATATTTAAAATCAGAGGTAACAAATTAACTTAATCCATTAATTATAGTGTCTCCCATTAATGTAGTATAATCACAAATGCGGAAAAGTGGCAACATTGAACCTAAATGGCACTATTCGATAATTTTATTTAATTATTTGAGGTTTTTTACGTTTATATGAAAACAAGAACTAAAAATTATGTGTTGAAAGTGATTCCGGTTGTTTTATTACGTTTTTGTGACCTTGAATAGCATTCTTTCACTACGCATTTACCTATTTTTGTCGCGGCTCAACTCTGTCGGCGTCACATTGAACAATGAACTCACGTTAGCTAGACATATGGCTGTGGCCATATGTGCAGTGGCAACGCTTTGGCGCGGTTATTACTGATCTAGTGTTATATAAATCAATGCATAATACAAAATTTCTTTTTTCTTTTTTTGAAATTTTACCTGATTATTATTTTTATTTTTTCTTCATTTAAGACTTTCTAACACTCCTTAATTATGTACTCATTTTCATTTAGTGTTTTCTTCCTAAATGCAATGTACTTTAAAACGTTATATAGTAGTATTTTTCCTGCTTAAAAATGATAAATTTTGTCATTTGGTAATATTTTACCTGCCGTTTTTTTACTGTTTTTGTTACTTAGATAACTATTACTGATATGAAATTTGTATAAACGTTGTAAAACAGAATTTGAATGGCTGTTGGTAATAAAAATATCGATTGGTCTTCACAGAACTGTCGCGTAGGCAACCCGTGTGCTCGCGCGCACCGCACAAAGTACGTCGCATAGCTTGAGATAAGTACTCGGTGTTTTCATTATAAAGATCGTATGAGTGTTCTTTGCAACTTATTTAACACGTATTTTATAATTGCTTTTATATTTATTAGTTACATAATGAATCGTAATAAGCGAATAGATAACATAATTAAGCAAGCTATGTCAAACGCGGGTGTGGATAGCAGGGATTTAACCTTGGTAAAGTACCTGCTTAGTTATATACTAAATCATTATTCTCTTAATTGTAACTATTAGAAGCAACTAAATTTAATTTAATTTTTAGGGGCCAAGATATCAAGAAAATACTCGTACGTACAAAGATAAAAATCTGCAACGATTGGAACAAGTTCGCAAAAAACTTAATGTTTATTGAGCCGGTATGTTTTTAATTTATATTAAATTTACTTGTGACTGGATTCGATTCGATGATTTTGACATCGCTTCGTACACATTTTTGTCTAGTATTTTATTTATTTATTTATTCTTTATTGTACACACAATAAGTTGGTAACAATTATTAAATATTTAAATAAATGTACAAAGGCGAGCTTAACCCTAATAAGAGTTCTCTTCCAGCAAACCTATTGGGAAAGAGAAATAGTTTTATATATAAAGCAAGTACCTAGGTAGCAGCGTGCATACTTAATAATTAACATAACGCTACTTAATAGAAATTGGCTATAAGTTACAGTTAACAATTAACATATAAGTGTATAACATATAAGTATAATTTATTTTCTTATTTCTTTTATTCTTATTTCTATTAATTTACATACATAAATACCAATAAAGATAATAAATATAAACATATATACACATATACACACACACATATATACATATATATACATATATATATATATATACATACATATACATACACATATACATATATATACAATTATACATATAAATACATAAAATATGTAAATATTTATAATTCTAAGTTGACAGATAATACTCTGCTCCGTTTTTTTCTAAAATTTCTTTACTCTGCTCCGAAATATATTAAGAGAAGAGCTAGCATGTATGTCATGTGGAAGTAAGTTCCATAGCTTGACCGCCCTTACAGTAAAGGATCCACCACAACGGCTTGTGAAATGAAAAGGAGTTTTGAGAAGTAGTTGTTTAGTGGTCCGGCACTGAGTTTCACGAGGTACATGATACTCAAAACGCTCGCGGAGATATGGAGGTGTAAGGGGATTAAAGAGTAGAAAGTATAGAAATGATAACACATGTAAGTCTCGACGTCTACGGATAGGAAGCCATTTTAATTGAGCCCTGTACTCTGAAACATGATCAAACTTACGAAGACCGAAAATAAAACGTATACACAAATTTTGAACACGTTCCAGTTTGTTCAACAGCTCCTCTGAAGCATCCAAAAAACTAACATCAGCGTAGTCAATGAGAGGAAGAAGAAGTGCTTGAGCTAAGGTTATCTTAGTTTTTAACGGTAAAAACATCTGGAGACGCTTGAGAGATTGAAAAGAGTAGTTCACTTTTCTGCTATCATATTAATGTGAGCGACCCAAGACAAATTATTATCAAAAATAACACCTAAGTTCTTAGCGGTCTCTGTATATGGAATTTGAGTATTATCATACGTTACTGCAGGGATCTTCGAACGATCTAATAAATTAAGCATATATGAGCTGCCGATAATCATTACTTGGGATTTAGCAGGGTTAACAAGAAGACCAAACGATTTTGCCCAACTGCTTATGCTACTTAAGTCAGCATTCAGCTTATTAATAGCCTCATCTATATCTTGGACTTTGAAATGACGGTATAATTTAAAGTCATCAGCATAGAAATGATAATGAGAGGAGAGAACAGTAGTGAGAGCATTAATAAAAATAGAGAAGAGAAGTGGAGAAAGAACACCACCCTGAGGAACACCCGCCGTAAGATCACACCACTCGGAGAAAACCTCCTCATGGCGGACACACTGCGAGCGACCCCTAAGGTAAGAATTAAACCAAGAGATTACTGATGGTGAAATGTTTAAGGACGCAAGAATACCAAGAAGTATGTCATAATCAACGGAATTAAATGCACTGCTGAAATCCAATAATGTTAGAACAGTGAGAAGTCTTTTGTCCATGGCCCAGCGAATATCATCAGACACTTTAATCAGAGCGCTGACTGTGCTATGGCCTGGACGAAAACCAGACTGAAAAGGACTCAGCAGGCTGTGAACAGTTAGGAATTGAGATAGTTGCCTCTGAACTATATTTTCTAGTACTTTAGATAACATATTGCCTATTTTATGTATCTATTATTTTATAATATTTTGTTTAATTTTAAATATAATAAGTTCGATACTAAATGAAACTCTTTCCCGGGCGACTCTTGTGAGCACATTTTTTATGTTTTTGTTTTCGAGTTTACAATAACTCATCATGTTCGTTTACTTTTATACTGCAACTAGTAGATATTTTTTTCTGTCAAAAAGATAATGGTAATATTGTTTAGCGAAATAAATATCTTAAACCATATTCCTCACAATAATCCTTCCGAAAAGTAGGTACCGTGAGTAGACCATAAATCATAAATCAACCTAATGAAAAAGCATTAAGGTCCGAAATAGTATATCGATTTTCTACCTTTCTGAATTACAATCGTTTCGAATAGTATTGTGAGTAGACTAAAAATCAATGTAATGGTAAAACATTAAGATCTAAAATAGCGTGTCGACTTAGTACTAAATTGCTCTTTATTTCTCGGCGGCGACGTTCTTTTTTGATACTAACATTTTCGCGTCTTACAGTAATCAAAGGCTTTCTCACACATACAATCTACAATGATAATAATTACATACATTTTTCTTCATGACAAGTTTTCTCGTGAATTGTATTTTTTTTTAATCAAAATATTGTATTTTTACAGAGACATGTATTATGACTGGGGTCTTCATCAATTGGACACTTTAGTTGAGAGAGTTGAGTACGATGACAACCATTTTAAAATCACTTACACGGTTTGGATATCATGCACTTCATCATTATTTTCCAACGTTGGATCATGCAGAACTGAAATATCTTTATCCTACCTTTCTTGAGCACTGCGAGAAATTTGGAGTTGAATTTCGAGCATCCACATATTATAAATCGTTTATCAGTCATAGTAAGCAATTATTAAGGAAACGCCTCAACAATTTTAAAGAAAGAAAAACTTTGTACGTTAAATAGATACGCTATAACTTAACGTACAGAAAACACTTCTGACCATACTCTAATAAATGACTTTGGATATTATTTTTCGATGACTAATAAATTAGGATTTTGAACTACATACTTCTTATAAGGAAATAATATTATTTTTAAAATATTTTTATTATACGTATTTATAAAGTAAAATATGTATGTTTAAAAAAAATTAAAATTATTCATTAATGGTATTAAGTTTTGACTAGTAGGTCTATTGGTAGCGTTTAATTTTGTGAATTAAGAATATAAATTACTATCCTCGATTACGAATCAAAATGCAGATGCGCTCTCACCCGTGAGGACTTAGATGGAATGCCTCGTTTCCAGTAAAGAGGGTCTCCGGTTCTCTACACTTACCATACAAAACACAGCAGCATTAAGCTACTGTTTGACGCCGGTATTCCGTGAGAGCGTGGTTCTTCCCCGGTTGAGCCGACCCATTCGTGCTACAACTACTCTCCCGTAATATAACTACAGCATGGCTCTACCACGTTAAAAATTTGCTTTGGCCAGCTAAACATTTATGTTTTATTATTCCATAAGATTTTTATTATTTTAAGACTAATATTACCTATAATTTATTAATAATTTTTAATTGTTGTTTTCTATATTAAGTACTGATTGAGTTAAAGACCAAGATTTTAATATTTTAAGACTAGACCTAGTGCAAATAATTATATACAATTGTTGATTAGTGAATAATTATGTACCATTTGTTGTTTTATTTAATAAGTCATTAATACCAAGATTTTAATAAGACTGATTTTTCTAGTGCGAATAATTATATACAATTGTTTATTGTTGTATAATTATGTACCATTTGTTGATTTTATAATAATTACTGATTTTTATTCCATGACCAAGATTTTATTATTGTAAGACTGATTTTCCTAGTGCAAATAATTATATACAATTGTTGATTGGTGGATAATTATGTACCATTTGTTGATTTTTATAATAATTACTGATTTTTTATTCCATGACCAAGATTTTAATATTATAAGACTGATTTTTCTAGTGCGAATAATTAACTATATACAATTGTTGATTAGTGAATAATTATGTACCTTTTTTTATTTTAATAATATAAAATTACAAATAATAAATGTGTTTTTTTTACTTAAGGTATGAAGAGCAATTTTTATTTTGTGTTGTGCGATTTTCTTTCTCAATCTCAAAATCATTTAGCAACATCAGCATCATATGAAACCCCCATTGTCATAAGAGCGTGACTTTTCTTCTGTGATTCACTTGGCCTACGCCTCGCCATAAAATATTTTGAATCGATGTCTGTATATTTTGGTTAGATCGATTTTGAAATCGATACACAACGTGCGACACGGCTACATCTCTAAGAAAGTTTCAAAAAGAAAGGTCAGCTACGCCGTTGTCGTCCAGTCGTGACAGCGACGTCATCACGATGGAGAGCAGTGTTGTGGTTTACTACTATTTTACACAAGATTAAATAAAACATACCCGATTACAAAGAGTCATTTATTGTATAAAAAACCAACAAAAACCAGTTATTTTGTGTTATCGATATATCAACTCTTGGCAGCACTGTTTTTTTCGTAGGTATTTTTGTTTACTTTTCGCTTTGGCGTACAGGACACGGTAGTGAGTTTTTGGCGTGGCGCTCAAAAGGTTAATAATCTTTAAATGCCAGTTTATTAAGCCTTTAAACTGCATTTAAAAATTGTTGGAATTAAGTAGTTATGACAAAAAGGCGATTTTTTAGAATTTTTTTTTCCAGAAATAAAAACTTTATAATGCTTTAGTGTAAAGCTGTCAACTTTAGTGTCAAGCTGTCGTTTGGTAAATATTGCCTTTCAAGCGCCGATATGCTTTTGAACCCAAGTTAAAATGAAAAACACCGATATACTTGTTTTACTACAGGTGCCTACCTATATTACCTATGTAAAATTCATTCGCTTAGATACGGTCGCCTTTATATTGCGCCGCCTTGGCACGTGTCACCTCTTGTCAAAGGATGCCGCATAATTATGCATAATTAAAAATATTACATTAATTGACGCCACGTCTGGTCTACAGGTTGGTGGTCACCTCGCACCGGGTGCCCGTTGTTACGATTACCATCCGACACAAATAGGTGTTTGTGTGATCTACTAATATTTGTTTCGTGTGTTCTTTTCGTGTATTCATTGTATGCTAGTTAGTTCTTTGAGTAGACAAATGAAGACTTCACATTAGTCACAGGTATCAATTGCCATAAAATCTAGGGGGCAATTGGGTTGACAGCTCACAAAAAATATGCCAATTGATTGATGGCGTCAACTAAACAATGCAAGAATGTGCGGCCCGCTGTGATACCTCACATCCTCCTGTGTGGCCCTTGACCAGATAAGTGTGACGACCACTGGGTTAGAGAGATGGGAGCATCGCTGGGAGATGTGTGTAGAGTTATAAGGAGACTGTAGAAAAATAAAAACAAATTTTAAGAAAAAATATCTTGTATCTTTGTTACGTCGGAAACTTTTCAGACCACCCGCCACTCCCCGCCCGCCACCGCCACACGTACTGCGCATCTGTCTATATTCGTACTAACTTTGTACTTACAATTGTAGCCTTGTTTGTTGCACTTGATTTGCATTGTGATTTGGATTTATTTGCACCCTTTCTGACGACCCCGGATTTGTTTTAATCGTAATCCCGTATTTGTGTATCACAGGAATAAGCAAACATGCGTCTCATTTATGGAGACTTATGCAACGCCAATGCTGCAGCAAGAATGTATCTTGAGAGATATCCAAATGCTGAGTGTCATCCCGATCATCGAGTATTTATTAATGTGCATCGCTCATTCTCAGAGGGTCGATTCTCTAGTCAAAGGGTTAGCGAGGGAAGATCCGTTATGTCCTACGAGGCCGAAGTCTTACAAGCAGTTGAAGAAGACCAAAGTATCTCAGTACGTGGAATTGAAGAGAGTATTGGAGTCCCCAAAAGTACTGCACATAGTTTTATTTTTTAAACGAGTTTAATTCATAACATATGCGACGAGTACAAAGTCTGCTACCCCAAGACTACCCAGAGTGCGATTTAGTCGTAAATAGTTTTGTTCAATGTGTAGTGTTCGCGTAAATTTAAGAAATCATTACGCTTATAAAGCTATTAAAGTGGTTAGTGGTGCATCTGAAGTCACCCAAGATTTTGACCTTGAGCCCACCGTGGTGGTCTAAAGCTTATAATATTGGTATGTGCTTAGAGTTCGTGACAATTAAAAGACTGCCGATTGAATTACCAAAATTGACACTTTAATTACCGAACACCAATTAAAACTAATCCACACTAATAATTAATCACACTTAACACTTTAGTTCACGTTATTTCGCTCCTAAGTCCTCACTTGTATCGCCAATTCAATACTGCTCCGGTCTTTTTTTTTGCACCCGAAGCAAATATGCGCAACCCTCCAGAAAGCGGGGGAGGGAGGTGGGGAATGCTCATAGCATACCACGCAGCCGGCTGCGTGGTTATGTAGAGACTTTTACCCACTAAACCCCACCTTTTAGTCAGGCCTTTAAGCAAGTCCGGCTTAACGGTCTAACTAGAGATCTCTAAGCCGTATACGGACGCGACCCTCCTTGGCAGAAAGGAGGGCGCATTTGCTCCGGTCGCGGCCCTAACGGCTTTTATATAGGCCTTTTCCACCGAAACATCTAGAATATTCCAACAATTACTGGTCCCGAACGACTAGGTGTAGAAAGTTCGAGTGTGGACTTTTCTAGAAAGCTTAGTTCTTCTATTCGATACTAGATGGCGCTGGAGGCGGAAAGTTCTAGCATAGAATTTTCTAGAAAGCTCTCCTCGCTTTGCTACCCGACACTAGATGGCACTAGGGGCATTAATTATGGCTTGCAGCAATATTATAGTTATACGGTTTTAGTATGTCACAGATTACGAATTTTCATTACCATCATCGGCCTGTGGCAATCCACATAGGCATTTCCCAAGGCGCACCGTTTAGCCTGATCTTCGGCTTCAACCAGTTGCTGCCAGCCCCATTGCGCAGATCGTCACTCCATCTAGCCAGGGAGCGTACTACGTTAGGATTAACTTAGCTTGGTTTCTACTCTATGACACATTTACTTCAACGGTTATCACTTCTGCGATAAATGTGACTAGCCCTTTGCCACTTCAGCTTGCAAATACGAAAGAATATGTCGGTGGACTTGGTCGTTCAGCGGATTTCTTCTTTACGAATCTTATCCACCAGAGTAACTCCGAGCATAGCATCACTCGCTGGACGACTTGAATTTGAGAAATAGTACGACTATTATTTCTATATCCACGTCACCATATTTGAATACAGATAGGACGCACTAGTGGACTTCCCTAATCAAGCTTCCCGAATGCTGTGTCCAGTCCAACAGAATCCGGCTCTCAGCTTCTTTCCCGAAGTAGTTTGGTACCCTTGAACAATTTCAAGAACCTCATCATCTACGATAATCTGGTATGACGTGAATCGAATATGGTATGACATAAGAATTTTACGTTCCCAATTTGTCTCAGCCGAAATAAGGATATGTTATGAAATGGGGTAATAGAATTTCTTATAACGCAACCACAAAGATTGTTAAATAAAAGTCACAATGTTATGAACATATTTAATTAGTAACATCAATTATTGTAGTCAACAATTTAGTTTACTCGACGTACACAATAAGTTCTCGCATGCCAAATTAAGAGGACATTATAAAACATTAATTGACCTGTCAACTTCAAAAAGAAACAACTTAAACCAAATGAGAACATAATTAATTAAACCGAAGCAAATTGACAGCACATGTAAAATTGCTAACATACTGTGTATGATCGCACAATATATTAGTAAAAGCACAAACAGAAATTCAACAGTTTTTCTACAGTTCGTTATTGTATAATCATAATACCTAACATCGTCACAGCAACTGAAATCACTTTGTATCAATAGATACCTGTCTAATGTAACATAAATTACTAAGTTATTAAATACTCAAAGTAAAACTCATTTTTCGCTCAGCGAATATAATTTTTCTATCTATCATAAAGAATACTGAAATAAAAATACACACTTATTTCCGAATCGAAAAGATATTTTTTTAATCGATACATTATAATTTAATACGATTCTAAGATTATTTTTAGATAAATGCAAGTATATGTTATCATTAAATATTACGTCAGTGGTCAATTTAAAAATTCTCATAAATTATCTGCTTATTTAACAAGTGTTTAATTCCATCTTTGAAAATTGTGTTAAAGTTGTAACAGTGTTCAAATTATGAAAATAGTTATTCTATATATCTTGTAAATAAAAGGCAATGTAAATTTTGCAAAATATGAAAAAAAATTGTTTTAGAGATGTTTTTCCTTTAAACAAAAATATTATAGATTATTAATTTGTTATCAAGTAAGTAAGTCCTTTTATTCTATTATGTGTTAAAACAAATCACGCATTCGACCAAATTCTAAATCAATAATAAAATTATATTCTATATTTGATTAGAATTTGACAATTTCCCGTTCTGTATCGATTAAAGTTTAAACAATAATCTATTTGCGCTACTAAATATTTTGCTAAAATGTCTTTACTACCATAATTAATTATGGTGTTTAAATACTTAAAACATGATTCAAATATACACAAAATGCATATACAGATATGCTGATGTAAAAAGTACAGATTAATGCTGTGGTGACTAGATTAGGACTTTAAAATATCCTATATGTAAAATGCTGACGTTAGTAAACAAAAATAATACACAATCAATACAGCTGCAGAAAAATACTAATTAAATACTTAATATTTGTCAGTATACTGAAACTGATGCACTTACGAGTAAGATAGCCGATCTGAAACATTGCTTAAAATATGTTCAGAAATTAAAATAATTTTATCCATATAAGTAAAACAAGACAACCTTTCTTTTCGAATAGGAAATTGATACTGATGAATGAACAAAATAAATTAAAAATAAGTGACAGTTATAAAATTACTTAAAAAAAGAAATCCAATTCGAAATTTGTAATAAAGCTAATAAAATGTAACACAATATACGAAAGGTAACTGTTATTATACACACTAAAACATATTTGAACTTTGTGAAATACTACCCACTAACACACACACACATATTTATAGATACACAAATATAGTAAGTATGATTGCTAAGCACTAATGAAATTCAATATGTATTTTACACTAAAGCGTTGCATTTTATTTTATTTTACACTAAAGCGTTGTATACTAATCTCGTAGCACAAAGTAAACAATAATGTTGTCATTACAGAAGAACTATATGAAATAGTATATCAAAATACACTTAAATAAATTTTTACCACTTATTAAATAAACTTACATTAAATAAATATTTTCAATCATAAATTTCGAGAGAATATGTTTTATGCTTACTTTTCGGCAATGTAGGTCAAATTAACTTCTCTACACTGTAGGCAAATTTCTATCAAATAATTTTTTTTTTTTGGTGTCTATAGGTAGTATAAATAGATATTGAAAAATATATACATACTAGGAACACATTTAATATCAACAAAGTAAATGATTTGTTATGATTTAATATATATATACATAATGTGTGTATATATATATATATATATATATATATATATATATATATATATATATATATATATAAATTATGATTTATATGTAGTGTGCAGTATAATATTTTAAAAAGTAACTCAGTAGAGCTTAAAATCAAAGCAGTAAAACGTTACTAAATCTATGCCAATTAAACATAATTGGTTGTGTGCTAGTAACTGTCAAATGATTCATTGCATACTCAAAAATTAATGATATATTCCTTGTTCACTATGTATGTACCACTGTTTTCGTTTTGTCATCATTACACATAAAATAACAAATTCAAGTAAAATACTGTTTTAATGATATCGAATATTATTTTTAAATATATTATGCTTTGTTTTCTTTTAATCTTAAATTTGTTGCTTAAACCGATTAATGTATTATTTAGTTAAATATTTTAAAGGGTATCGTGTCACCTTTATTAGGTATAGAACATAATAATACACAATATATAATATAATAGTAATATGTTAAAAAAGGATTAACATATATTTAATGTCACTCTAACATCGACTTTTTGTTTACTTTTATGCTATAAGATTAGTAATTCAGATATATTGTAATGTCAACACATTAGTTGTAACATATATAATACTTCTTCTATAGCTGGAAAAAGTAATTAACAGACACATATTTGAACACTGATTCATAGCTGGTTTATCATACTTAAACTGTCTGCTAACCCTCGCTTATATAACTGTAAAATGTCGTGCTCTACTATTGTGACAAATTCTTGAACAATTTTGTTTATATTTAAAGTATTAGACCTTTCCTTTAAATATTCATTGTATTTTAAACATCACTTTACATCCCTAATAAGTTTTCTTAATTCTTCCAAATTTTTGTTAAATTTATTATATGAGATACAATCTAGGTTTTTGTGATAATGAAAGATTATTTAAGATAATGGTAATCTAGAATATAGTATAGTAGGGAAAGGTCTAAAAATTCAAATATTATTACACTCAATGCTTAAATATTTTTAGGTACTGGTTGTATGGGTCTCACATTGAATTTCTCCTCTGGCTTCCAGTCCCATACGACTGGCATGGAGCTCTCGTAATTATAATTGTACATTTGATTTTCTATATGTTTCGTGATGTCTTTCGGCTCGGGATACACAGAGGCAAGACCTAAAAGTACATGAAGATTTATTAATATATAAGTTAAGTGGATTATATGGTTTTATAAAATATTTAAAGAAAATGTGAGTTAATCGATTTTTTCTATTTCTATAATTTATTTCATCATAACTTATAAACATTATCAAAATCTATCATGTTAAGCAGATGTCTGGTTTCCAAGCAGATCACTTTACAAAAATTATACGAAAAAAACTAACACAAATGATAGAACAACAAAACAACTAACTACCAAAAAAATACATAAACAAACCATAAACGTTTCCAAAGATTTTAATTTTTCATGGATTGAATACCTGTAGGTATATAACGAAAAATATTTAATAAAATCCCAACTTAAAAATATTTGTGTTTGTTAACTTCAAGATTTTTGTTGTTTAATGTTTTCGTGAATATGTTTGTAAGTGAAGCCGGCCACGGTCGAGCGTGTGCCTGCTGTTCTAACATATTATGTCAGAAGAGTCACAAACAAGATTGGCTACATCTTGAAGCAAGTTTCTATTTAATTAGGTTTTTAAATTACGGCAGCTTGAAGTTGGTTTCAAGGTGCCGTAGGGAATTAGACAATTTTTACCATACGTCGATTGCCGTAGGTATTAGACAATATTTACCATCCATCGACTTTAATATCCCTCTAGAAGATCAGACAATTTCGACATCTACGAGATTAGACAACTTTTACTATCCGGCGATTGCCGTAGGGGATTAGACACTTTTTAGCATCCGTCGATTGTACATCTCACAGTGAAGAGTGTACCAACTTGATTTTGAATGTGATCGCTTTTACATAGGACACACACTAACTAAAAGACCTACAAAACCCGCGTAAAAGAACATATAGCTGGAGTGAAGCACCGATGCTCGAGGCAGTCTGCAGTTTATGAGCATGTTCAAGATCGTCCCCGCTGTTACATCACGTTTGATGGGTAATTCATCATCACCCTAAGAAATTCACCCTAGGTTGGATAATCTGAATTCACTTGTTGATTGTTGTTGCGCCTTTCCACCCCATATACATGTTCAACAGAAAATGTACTCATACTGTAATATATTACTGATTAATTATAATAACCACAAACTTAAACAAAAATCATATTACGTATTGCATTTAAACCAAATTAAACTTGCTTATTTTAAATAATAATAAGTAGTTCATAAATTCTGCAATATGTCCAGGAAATAACCAACATTAATTCATTATGGAGTTGACGGAATTGTATAATACCTGTAAAGTTCCTCTCTCAAAAAAAGAAATTTTAAAATTTGTTAAGAAACATACTATTTGCTAGTAGTGTGTTTATAAAATTAACAATATATTTATTTAATTTAAATACCTACTTCAATAAAATACAATTGAAATTAATTACAGTAAAAAAATTATTTCATCATATATCTACAAAAGTACGTAAATGACGTCACATCAAATAATATGTCATTGAACAATTAAAAGTATTTCAGTTGTGACCTTAATCATTTTTTTTTTATATATATATTACAAGTATGCTAATGTCCACTAAGTAATCTTGGGCCAATTTCTATCATGTTTTTATAAACTACTGTACACAGCCGAGGGGGAAAATCGGAAGAAAAATTATATACGAATTCCGATTATCCATCCCATCTGGGGTGGATAAATGAACACGCGATTCCGAGTATCCACCCTAGAGATGATTTCTTAGCGTGGATAAAGAAAATAATAACACCGTTGGATAGACCATAAATAGTCGAAAAAGAACAGCCATTCCTACCATGGATGATTCGCGAGGCTATTGAATTTAAGAAACATTAAAATTTTAATAGAGAATATGAATGGGTGAGGCCATCTGCTTGGGATCCTATAATTTATAAAATTAAATCCAAACTCAAGCATGTCACTGCGAGACTTGAAGATACTGTAAGCTCATTCTGCTTAGATCAAACAAAATTTAACGTTGTTGCTATGCATCAATAAAATACATACCCTCGTCGTACGCCATCTTAGCAACCTCTATCGCAATAGCGAGCGATACATCCTTAACTTCCGCCAGCGAGGGATAAATACGACCAATAGCCAAGTCTGATTCGCTCACATAGTTTGCCAGAGTCTGGAAAGAGACATTAAATATTTAAGTACGGTATGTTTATTTATTGAAATCAACCCATGTGGCTAACAGAACGCATTTCAATACGCCAACACGCAATCTTAAAGTACATTTACATTCCATAAGCTTTTTACGTGGTAGAGCCATGCTAAAAAATGGCCTGTTCTAAACCCTTTTACCTTCCATCTAGTCCTCACGGGTGACAAGTCTCAATTTCAATAATGTATCTAGGGCCAAACAACCACTTACCATCGATGTGTGCTCGTTTGTCACCCTATACTATAAAAAAATGCAAAATAAAATAATAAATTACGTAGGTATTCAAAATTAGAAATTAGGTACATAGTATGCTGAATAAAATATATAATTGATTGATATATAATTGATTGAAAATGGTAAAATAGCAAACAACTTAAGAATTAATTATTACCAATTTAAAAAAATCAACATTAAAATTTTAAGTTTGAATGTGTTTTTAGAGAATTTTTTATTTTATTTTAACAAAGGCACAACTCATGCCAATAGAACTGTTATTATTTGTACTTTAACCTACGAACCCTTACACCATCAGGTAAAAAACAAAACATCGCAAAGTAAAGAAACTTGAAATTTTAAAATAAGTATTCAATAAGACCCAAATTTTGATATATATTTAGGAAAATAAAAGAATGGTCAGGTTTCCTTTCAAGACTATATGATCATTTTCAAGTGGAGCTTCATTTTACATTGCTGCTCACAATTTTATAGGGAGAGGTCTTGATATATAATAATTTATCTATTGTTTACATAAATTGCTTTAGGTGATTAATGATTCTACTCTTTCAACCATCATTTTTCAATAACGGTGCCACTTAAAATAAACTTATTACATGGAGGTGTCAAGTAAAAGTAGCATTTGGACAAGTTAGTACTTGAACTATTGAAACTAATGCCATACCTGGCTGCTAGCGCATTCTTGGAAAGTTCTCTACATCCAGCAATGGACTTAAGGTCTATATAATATAATTACATCTAATATATCTCATATAAACATATCCATAAAATTATTGAGAGGAATGATTAAATATTGAATATAATTTCACTACTACTTATTTTGTTTACTATTTACTTTATTTTATTAACATTCCATCTAAAAAATGGATACTTAAGTGGAAAAAAAATTACATAGATGAGACATGCTGTAGCATAACGCTTCCTGTGTTTCCTAGGATGAATGACAAGAACCGAAAACCCCTTTTTACTGGCAACACTGCATTCCATCTTAATTCCTAAGGATGACAACATATTTGCATATTGATTCATTATCGAGGATAGATGCAGATGTCTACGGGCCACAGCACTGTCAGTCAGAACTGTGCTTGTTTGTCACACTTATTGGAACGAAATATAAGACAAAATTACCCTAGCGGCGGTCAGGAACATGGTCTCGGGTATATGATGTGTCGCGGTCGCTATAACTCCAAGTGCAATGCCGGGAAATATATACGAGTTGTTGCCTTGTCCCGTGTAGTATTCCTTGCCGTTGTGCTGCACCGGCGGGAACGGAGAGCCCGATGCAAAGATACAACGACCCTGAAACAAAAGTATTATATTATGGAGACTTAACTTTCGTAGTATCTTTTCTTCAAGGCGACGTTAGGCTAGCGATAAAGTGCAACTGCAGACTTACGACACACCCCGGACCATGAAGGTTATAGAACAGGAGAACGATCACTACGTACTAAAGCATAGCCCGCCTGTCCTTGAAAATTGTAGAATGTATAGCGGCGCTGACGTCGGTGAGTAGTGACTGCGAAGTTAGCTGTTTATAAGTACAAGTAGATGAAGTTAGTTGAATAATGTGCAAATTTTCATTTCATTTTTAATGAGAAAATATTCATGCTCCGTAATTTTGTAATTTTTGACAAAAAGAAACATTAAAAAAATAAAAATACGTGTGGCACTCGGTGACTGCCGCGGTAAAGCTATTGCATAGCATTTTTTATCAACTTATGCAATTATAATTATTTATTTATTTTATTTATGCAGTTAAGTCTTTGATATTAAATCAAGTTACACTTTTTGAGAGTGGTGACCGATAAGAAAACAATTTTTTTCTCTTATTGAATAAATGAGAAGTTAATATTGTTTAAAATATTTTTAATATCTTACAATACATGTAGGTTATTCAGGTTCAGGAATTTTTATCATTCAGTTAGCAGCTAGTGTACACGCATACGTCTAGTCGCACGCACACAAACACCGTGCCGAACTCTGCCGAGTGCCGAAGTCTGCCGAACTAAAACGACGTTAGACGATGCACGGCTTTCAACGCCACACCTCCGTGCCCGTCGGAGTGGGGAGCATGAGGTTTTTTTTCGTTACGGAATTTCTGGATTCGGTCCCCGCGCTCAAGGCCCGCGATAGAAGCTATGCAATAGCTTAATAGAGAAATATTTTATTGTGCGTGGTTGTGCAAGTGGTTTAGCATCTGATCGGAAAAATAGACTAAAAATGAGTTTTATTGACCGAACTTAATGATCGCAGCGCCTCACTTATGGTGTCCATATTTCTGAGACACTATTTTCTACGGCGATCGTTCTCCTGTTATAAAAATTTAAGACTGAAACTAGATTAAAAATTAATTTATTCAATCACTTTCAGTACAACTAGTTGAGCTGTCGTTGTTTAGATTAATTAATATTTGATTTTCAATAATGCAGTCAAAATTAATATCTCTTTCAAAGTCATCCATAATCAATTTTTTGTTTCTTCTACCACTTTTTCCCAATCATCCTTTGTGACATGGGCACATGCTGCAACGAATATAGAAGAAACAGTCCAAAAAGTTTCTTCTATATACACAAAACACGCAAAAAGCACTCCGCCTTACGCACAGTAAGCTCTTGAAATGGCGGGAGATTGAAATTACGTAGTGGTTTTTTCAGCGCGACCTTGCATATGAGTTTTTTCCTCTACACAAATTTACGATAACAAAGTAAAAAAAATTGTTTTATTCATGATTAATGTAATTTAAGGAATTTCAAAAATAAAATTTTTACTAAACAAATAATTCATAAATAAATTAAGGATCGATTATTTGAATATTTTTAGCGATTATTTGAATATTTTTTCCGATTATTCGCATAACAATGAATTTTAATCATAGGTACATAGCGACATATCATGAAAACGACGTCACGTAAAAAAGTTGATACTGGTTATTTTTTTAACATTTTGCTTTGTTTGAAAGATTCGAATTTAAATTAGTGATAAAAAACTATACACGTTGTAATGAAATATAGAGAACTTCATAATTCTTCGGATTTACGTAAAAGGTGATTTTTATTTGTGTGAGTACGCTTGTGCAAAGTTATTGCGAAATGATAAATGTGAAACGTCAAAAGGTATTTCTTAGATTTGGTTGACTATTAGTGTTTGACAACGTTAAAATTCTAGAAGATGACAGTAAAGTAGTTTGGAAAGCATCAGCAAGTTTTTTTTTTCATTGATTACCGTAAACATTTCACTGCAAGAAAGTAAGAATCTAGCTTAGTCTTTAGTAAGATTTTAACCGAATTCAAAGATTGAATTTCTTACTATATGCCTCATAGACTTGACATTTTCTATTTAAATCCAAAATCCAAAACAGCTTATTCAACACAACGTTTAACGTGTCTCTTTAAAATTTTATTTTTACCCTTTTTTTTAACTTATGTATTACTTTTATTTATGTCACTGTATTCCGGTACCACTCTGGTATTTAAGTTTTAAGATTTCCCCACGTATATATTTAATTTTTCATTCGATTGATGTCGCATGTTACTCACGAATTCTTTTGATGACAAAATTAACTTGTATGCCTTCACAAATATGCTCTTTAAAAATTTCTTCCAAAAAATTAGTATCGGGTTTAGCCACTTTTTAAATTTCGTGCCTCTTTTTGAAAATTAACTATTTCATCCTGATTTCTACTAAAACTCATGAAATTTTCATAATATTATCATAATTATTCTTAAAGCTTTGACAGCTAGACTTCACTGGGGGCTGGGGGCCCTTTATATCCACGGGGCCCTGGGCTGCAGTCCAAAAAGCCTATATATAGATCCGCCCTTGTGTGTGTCTGTCAGTGATTATGTAACTTCTCAACGACTTGAACAATAGACGTCATAGTTACACAATAATAAATTTGTTTTGTGACTACTGCAGTCCGTGGACACATCGGCACATTCAGTCAATATCGTATAAAGAAGGTTATAGATAAGTTGTTACAACTAAGGACGAAGGTTACTCTTAAACTTAAGGACTTAAAGGTTCTCTGTATACTCTTCAGAAAGGAACACAAAAGGGAGTTTTGGCGGGAACTTGGCCATAGACGGATTGTCGCTCCTGTTTTGTCGCTTAAATAATGGTTTGAAGCGGATTTTGATTCGTAAAAGTGATGCGATTATGTGAATTAAGTGTCCGCGCGTGTGAACTATTAGAGAAAACGACGAAACAAGTGCTTTGATGTCGATATAAACCTCAAGTTATTTTGATCGCTTGGGCGCTTTATGAACTTGAGTGGCTATCGTGATCAACTGTACCCGCTGGGTTGAGCTGTCTTCAAAATCTCCCAAGGGCTTCGCAATGTGACGCATCAGCATATTGTGAAAATATAGAAAAAGAATATAAAAATGAAGATTCCGAAAGAAATGATCTCAGAAGGGCTAGTACCCAGAGCCGTAAAGCCAGTTAATAAAAAAACAATGCTATTTATAGGCATAAATAGGTAAGGGTACGGTACCCACCCAGACGGACTCCTAGGCAGAGAAGGAGTCCTACCACCTAGTACGGTAGGGTTAAAAACTTATACTTCCTTCTACTCATTAATTTGTGAAGTATTACGATTAATTATTTCAGAAGATCTTGGTAGCTCGAAATGAAAGGGCATTTACTTACTTCAGTATGGTCGTAAGCGTCCTGCGCCGTACATTCTGCTTTGCTTGTGGGGTTAGAAAGAGCGAAGATGATCGGTCTTTCAATGTTCTTCGCCATCTGCTTCAAGACATTAGGAGTGAAAGCACCACCAACTGTAGAGCAACCTATGAAACAAGCAAGTAAAAACCGTTAAAAATATTCATTATATAAATTAAAACAAACACACCTGTGTCGTAGAGTTGTACATACATTTGTTGACCTGTAAGCTGTATGAACACTATTATTAAATGTGGGATTCAAGACCACAGCCCTAAAAATGCTTGAGCTAGCTTAGCTACAGTTAATTTTAGAGCTATCGCCGTGTGATGATGTGGCTATGGGCTAATGCTAGAAGACTGTTTGGTATCCTATGAAATCATCTGGCGATTGCGGGGAGCAGCGAATGTGAAAGCAGGGCTTAATAACGTTACCAAATCCAATTAAAAATTAATTAAAGTAACTTTCACATAAATACATTTACGTACACATGTGCAAAAATTAACACACAGTCCACCTGATGGTAAGTGGACACTATAGCCCATAGACATCTAGATCTATCTATCTTCAATTAAGAATCAGAATGCAAATGCGTTCTAATTCTTGAGGAATAAGATGGAATGCTTCATTTCCTCTAATAATGGTCTCCGGTTCTACACTCACTATATGAAACACAGCAGTATTTAGCTGCTATTTTAAGCTGGTATTCTGTGAGGGTGTGGTCCTTCCCTGGTCGAGCTGACAAATTCGTGCAAATACGATAATATAGCTGCAGCCACTTTGTACCATATATATTTGACGGCGCAGTGGGGCGAAGTGGCTTAGTAATGAGTGGCTGCGCTGGGGGCCGCAGTTTCATTTGTATGGCCTACAAATAATTGTTCAGGGTCTGGATGTTTGTCCTTGTGCAATTTATGTTTTTAAACTGCATCCACGATACAGGAGAAAATCCTAGTGTGGGGGTAACGTTATTTAAAAAAGAAAGGAAAGATATTAAGAATTATCGACACCTCTTTACTAGTTCATGGTAATTAAGAAAAAAGTAACGCTACCACGGAGCACGGTAGCACGGAATTTTCGAGACGGCGCCAATGCAGTTGTTAGTTGCAATTTGCAAAATTGATAAAATACCTGTTTACAAGGTGCTCGTCGCCTTTGTAATTTTAAGTACGTCGCTTTGCACAAAAAAAAAGTCAAACCGAAACGACTTCATAAAGTTAACCCATAAATGTTAAATTTATTGGTATATTAAGTGTAACGTTACATAGGCCCGTATTAATAAGCGTTTCTCAGCTCAAGTGCAAAGGAACGCCACAGAGCACGGCCTTGAGCCACCTGCATCCATCGACTTCCTGCATGTCTTACCATGTCGTCACTCCATCTAGTGGGGGGTGCCCCACACTTTGTCTACCGGTACAATCTTGCCACTCGAGAACCTTTTTTCCCATCGGTTGTCGGTTCTTTGAGCTATATGGCTGGCTCATTGCCACTTCAGCTTACTAATCCGTTGGGCTATGTAGGTCACTCTGGTTCTACTGCGGATAACCTCATTTCTAAGTTTATCACGCAGAGAAACCTCCAGCATAGCCCTCTCCATAGCTCACTGAGCGACCTTGAGCGTCCTCACACGGCCAGCAGTGAAGGACCACGTCTAAGTTCCATAAGGCATCACTGGCAACACGCACTGGTAGTACGGTCTCGTTTTCAGGTTTTGAGATATAGCTGACGAGAAGGTGTGTCGTAATTTTCCAAACGCTGCTCAGCAGAGTCAAATCCGTCGATTGACCTCTCGGCCGAAGTTGGACTTACCTAGTCGGACTATTTGTCCCAGGTAAACATACTTGTCAACAACTTCGAGCTTAGTGCTCCCAATAACTACCCGCAAAGGTCAAAGATGGACGTTACACATGATCTTTGATTTGTCTATGTTGATCGTATACATAAACACTCACGCCTGTCACCCAGAGGGGTAGGCAGAGACTACGGACTTCCATTTGGCACGATCCTGACATACCTCTTTCGCTTTCGCCTCCTTTACATCCATATATCTACACATACATGCTCGTCGGTTAAGGGTACTTCTAACGTGGCCCATTTTCAAAATATCGCCAATTTGGTCGATAAACTTTTTCTAGGGCGTCCCTTCCCGACTCGGCCGTTAACATCTGCCATATAAATTTGCTTTGTCACTCTTTCCTCATTCATTCTTTCTACATGACCAAACCACCGAAGCATTCCTTTCTTAATCCTGGTCACAACATCATCTTGCATACCACATTTATCTCTTATCACGCAATTTCTCACCCTGTCATTCAAATTCAACCCTAGTATATTCCTTAAGAGGTTAGAGTAAGTCAGCTCAAATTCTAATTTCGCCCCCACTTCCCCGCGCGTCGTATGCTATGTACCGAAATATTTGTAATCACTAATACTGTAAGTAGAAAGGTCGTTAGACACTTATTTCATTAGGTTTATCATATTTATGCCTGTTTCTTAACGCCAAGCCAGCCGCTTCTTATTTTTATCACGGTTATTTCCCATTTTAATTGTACGTCGTACTGTTGCGTAATGTATATTCTGATCGTAAGCGACACAACCTCCCCGTTCAAAAGCCTCAAAGGTCATTCAGTATCACTGTTTTGTTAACTTCCTTCCGCGAGGGTTGCCGGCAGCGACTGCCAAAAGAAATCGGGCCGATGCGCCTACACACACGCAGTAAGGAGGGGGCGGTGCCCCGATCTAGGAAGCATCGGCTGATCTAGGAAGCATTTTTGCTCCTGCCAGCCGATTAAGGAGGCGATATCGGCCACGACTTAGGATGGCCCTACATACGACACGATTTAGAGGCAATCTAGGAGGCATCCCCACTACTCCACCCTAGATCGCCACCGATATCGTGTCGTATGTAGCCCGCTTAACGGAACGACAGGAATCAAGCTCAAGACGCCGATAGTTTAGGTAATTTCTTTTTACAGTGAAAATAATGGTATTTTAAAAAAAGTAAATAACATAAGCACTGCTTTATAGTTAGTTCAGTTAGTATGCAAAGTTTCATGATCTTATTTAAAGTATTTTATGAATAACAGCGGTTTATTGTTTATTTTGGAGGTAACTTTGGATTTTTTTTTTCTATCGAGAAAATTTTACGAAATCGTGTTTTCGTCTAACATAATCACTAACTATAATCCTCAACTTTACCATATATTTATTTCAAAATTAATGCTGCAATACTTTCGGCATAACGGAGGATCTTGCTAAGCCATTTCAGGTTATATTTCCCCTTAAAGACCGCATTTCTACAGCATTTATTCTACTTTCGTGCTTCTTCTGCCACACCCAGCTTTCACTACCATACATTAAATTAGGGACTAACACAGCATTATAAATTACCATACGTGCCTTTTTTGACACATTCTGGTTCGTCATAATAGAGTGTAGTGCCCCATTCACTCTATTCCCTGCATTTACTCGCCACCATCCCTACCATCCCTGCTAAATACACATCCCAAATACACAAACTCATCCACTTGCTCAATTAACTCTACTTCTATTCTTATTTCACATACCGTTTTGCTTTCTTCTCTTTCAAAAACCATCACTTTCGTCTTACTTGCGTTCACTTTCATTCCCCTTTCTTTTAATTCCCAGTTCATTAATGTAACCATCATTTGCAACTCAGCCGCCGATGACGCAAATATGACTTGATCATCGGCATACAGAAGGCATTTGACGGTTAACTCACCCATTCTTAACCCACATTCTTCATCTTTCAAAGTTTGCAAACACCTGTCCATAAATAGGTTGAACAGCCAAGGGGAAGCTACACAGCCCTGTCTGACACCTTTTTAGATGCCAAACCAGTCCGAGTAGACCCCATTGATCCTGACACAAGCACTAGAGACCTTAATGCCTGTATCAAACCAGCGCTCAACCCATATGAGTTCAGTGTTTGCCATAACACATTCCTGTCCACTCTGTCATAAGCCTTTTCCAAGTCCATGAACGCACAAAAAACTTTCTGGTTTTTGGCCAAAAACTTCTCCGCAATCATGCGCATGGAAAAGACTTGATCTGTACACCCCATTCCCTTTCTAAAACCCGCTTGCACATCCCAAATTTTATTCTATGTTGATCGTATGACATATCCGTTGGGAGGCACTATTGAGGTCATTAATCCCAGGGCTCTTAGGTCCTCCAGCGATTCTGCCATATGGACTATATCGTCGTTAAATCGAATGTGAGCGATATACTTGCCATTGATGTTAATACCGTATACTTTCCAGTTCAGTAGCTTGAAAACGTCTCCAAATGCAGCGCTGAAGTTTCGGGAATATAACGTCACCCTGGCTTACACCTCTCTGCAGTTGGATAGCTTTCGTACTCTGGTTCTGTACTCGGATAGCCATCGTAGCCCTACTGTACAAACACTTCGATATAGCGACAATCAATTTGGCACCACTGAAGGGACTGTAGCACCGCCCAAATTTCGAAGGAATCAAAGGTTTTCTCATAGTCCACATACGCCAGGCAAAGTGGCAAATTGTACTCTTCGGTGTTCTGTACAATTTGCCGAATAGTATGTATGTGGTCTATGGTACTAAAGCCTTTTCGGCTTGTTCGAGAGGCTGGAAGTCGTCGAGTCTGCGTGCGAGACAATTCGTAATACTCTCAAAAACAGCACGTAGACGCGGCTCAGAAGGGAAATCGGTCTGTAGTTCTTCAAGAGAGCGTTGTCACCTTTCTTAAAGAACACGACCACCGCACTACTGCTCGACGCCTCCGGAGTAGTGCCACCATGGAGGACGGATTTAAAGAGCTTCTATAAATGATAAAAGTACTAAAAGAACTTGCCATTTCTAAGGTGCTGGAGAGCCATTCTAATCTCGCTTAGACTGACGTCCGGGATATCAAAGGAATAGTGTCGGTGCTGGGGACGGCGAGTAGATTCATCCATCCCCCCGCACCGCACCCACGTCGACACGTCCCCGCGCGCCTCGCATTAGAACAAGGGCCCCGCGCGGACGACACTCTCACTAACTCGGTGCCTACGGCGCACCGTCTTACAGAATATAAGAAGCGCTTCTGGCGCGGTTTCGTCCTCGTCATTCGAGCGACGACAATTCGAGCGACAGCAATCGGCCCAATCGGAAGAACAAGCAAGCAAAGAAGCCCTCAATATCCCTAATAGTTTAGTGTTAACTGCCGCATAAATATTGTAAATATATTAAATTCATTTTAACGGTTTTAATTTCAACTCAACCCTTTAGTCAGACAGATGTCACAGAATTAGGCTCAGTTAGTTTAAATTCATTTCAATTTGCAACAATATAGTAATCCCTAGCGTATACATAATAGAAAAACAAATAAATACAGTCCACTGAGCTCTCATCCCCTACAGTCGGATATCAATTGCTCTTGGATCGTTACTCGCACTTATGTGAAACTCCAATGATGATGTGTACAGCTGCCCATAGAACCTCTCAATCTCACTCAAATTTTTTTATATATATAGAAGAGGGGGCAAACGAGCATGCGGCTCACCTGATGTTAAGTGACTACCGCCGCCCAAGATCAACCGCAACACCAGGGGAATTGCAGGTGCGTTACCGGCCCTTTAGAAAGGGGTAAGCTATTTTCTTGAAGGTCCCCAGGTCGTATCGGTCCGGAAAAATCGCCGGTGGTAAACTATTCCACAGAGAGGTTGTACGCGGAAGAAAACTCCTTCTGAAGCGTACAGTGGTGGACCGCCAAGCATCCAGAAGGTGTGGATGGTATCGGGACGTTTGCCGCGTAGTGCGTTAACGAAATTTGGCGGCTGGGATTAATCCGAATAATTCCTCAGAGCACCCCCTATGGTATATGCGAAATAAAATGCAAAGAGATGCAACATCTCTTCGCAGCGCCAGTGAATCGAGCCGATCGGAAAGCGCTCGGTCGTCGACGATTCAAGCCGCTCTGAGCTGGATGCGGTCAAGTGGAAGGAGCTGGTACTGGGGAGCCCCAGCCCAGAGATGGGAACAGTATTCCATGTGCGGCCGAACCTGCGCCTTGTAAAGTTGCAGGCGGTGTGCCGGCATGAAATACTGTCCCGCTCTGCTGAGCACGCCAAGCTTTTTAGAGGCCAATTTGGCATTCTCTTCCAAGTGACCATGAAACTGCACGTCACTCGATATGTGGACGCCGAGGATTCCGATACTGGCTGAGGCAACAAGGGAAGTGCCTTGAAACTGAGGGGAAACGACAAAGGGGTACTCTCAGGTATCCCGGACACGATGCTGCCAAACTCGGTCTTCAGCTTCGACAGTTGGTTCTTACCGACAGACAGATCTCTGGTAAAGACTTTGGAGCCCTGGTTCCGCTCAATCACTTCTACAATACGAGCTGTATTGAAGTTGCGAAGTCCCGCCACATATATTTGGAGATCTATCTGTTTAGTTGCATTTATGCTGTCAAATCAGCTTCATTTCCGGCCCAACAGCCATGAGATTAAGAGTGTGATCGGAGTTTTTGTGTTCTTCTGCGGCGGGTTTTGCAGAACTTAGTTCCGAATGTACAGTTACCACGAGCTTGTCATACATATCGTCCACTGTATTGCAGTCTTCTAGGCAATGAAAACGGTTTTATAATTCGAGCTGAAAGTTTTCGGGACCCTGGATTAATACACGAGGAGGACGGAACGTTGACTTCATTAGACGAGACCCTTCCAACTTAGCGTTTAGGTTCAGTGTGCCTCTAGGCATTTGGTGATCTCTGCCAGTTTGCACCCTCACTATCACTGAGACATCACTGAACAGTTGGTGTCTGGTCGTCATAATGAAGTCAATCCCCCTTGGATTTCGTTGCCCTATTCCAAATTTCCCTACCTTAAGCTCACCGTTCTATAAGTACTATATTCGTTGAAGTCTCCCATCAACATCGTATAGCGGATTTTGAAGGAATGCATGGCTCTAGAGATATCCTCATACATATCCTCCACCTCCTCATCGGGATATGCCGAGGTTGGTACGTAAACCTGTGTATGACCTTCAGCGAATACCGGTATCGAATACCGATGCTGAGTATCAGGTACGCAACCCTCGTCGACGTCATTGAAGAGAGATTTGTGGACGATAAATTCCTTGGGACAGACGGTCGCCTTCCCAGTGATAGAACAAGTTGCAAGGTTTACCTTGTCCTCCCCTCTCTTCGGACTTCAAATAATCCTATAATATGCCAGCGCAACTTGTCTACTTCTTCTTCCAGCTCCAGGATCTTCTCGTCAGTCTCAGGGAGCGTGCGTTATATGTTGCCAGGTCGAGTCGTCGTAGGTGGCAACCGAACCTCCACCAGAGATTTTTAGAATCCCCTGCCCCGCCGTTACCATGGGCGCCACCGTAGCCAGGAATAGCGGGGCCGTCAGGGAATGGGGGCTGTTCGTTTGGGTCGTTGCTCATGGGGGGATGATCGCCATAGTTGCCACGCTTAGCGAACGGGTTGGTAATCGCAGTTTTTTAATGTATAATTCTCATCTCCCACCTGCTGCGCTCTGTCGCCTCTTACGACACCCACGGGAAGATATGGGATAGTGGATATTCTCAACCGCCACTACACGGCAAAGTTGCTGCTTAGATTTACGTTATCAGTTTAGTAACGCGCTATTTAATAAACGAAACTCGACTCTTAAGTACATAATAGGTGCATGTATTTGAGATGCTTAAATCTAATTCCAGACGGTCCGTGACTTGAGATTGTGATTGTAGTAGCGCGAATCATGAAGTTTGAAAATATTTTGAGTGAAATTAATTGTTACGATGAAATAGAGTATAGATCATTTTGAGACGCCCCATCAGACTCCTTTTTTACCACAGGCCAATATTTTTCATAATTTCGATAAAGCATTTTTTATTACTATTCCAAGCCCGAGCTTAACTACAATTCCACCATCAACATCAATAGTAAGGGGAGATGTAGCCAAAAATGGTGAAGCGCACTGACTTAACAAAAGCCTATTCACTCTTGCCTTGAAGACACCTACGTTGTAATCGGATGGAAAGACAGATTCTGGTAACTTCTTCCACTCCTTTACTGTACGCAAGACGAACGATGTAGTAAAGCGTTTGGCTCGAATGCGCAGTAAGTCAACAACGAAAGGGTGGAGACTGGCCAAATGTCCAGTTGTCGATGATGGAAGAGAAAGGCAGGAATTAAGTTAAGCAATTCCTGCGCACAATCTCCGAAGTGCATCCTGTGGAAAGCCGAAAGGCTGGCTACTTTGCGCCTGTACTCAAGGCTAGCAATGATGGTTTTAACCAGATTCGGATCACCAATAAACCTCTTAGCACACCTTTCTATTGAGCTCTAAGCTGCTAGGTGGTATTTTGGAGCACCAACCCCTATATGGCGGCAATACTCCATGCACAACCAGACTTGCGCTTTACATAGAATAAGCAGCTGTCCCGGAGTGAAATAACGCAACGCCTTTGTACTCACAGCTTCCTTGCAGCTGCTTTGGCCTTGAACTCAATGAACCGCCATTTTTCTCAATCTTTGTGTAAATCATACCATAACACGATGTGATGTTATAGGTAAACAAGCAATGAGTTTGAAATAACTATGCTTTAAACAAGCAGTTGGTGTTTGGTGTTGTCTCTTTTTTGACACTTACGCTGTCACTTTAATGCATTTTTTACGCGAGCATCTATGCAGGTCTAGAGTGAGAGACCAGTATCACTGCGACCTAAAAGATCTATTGCAATCGCTGCTATCGCTATATTTCACTGCTATGCCTTACGTCTTCAATGAATAGAAGGATTTGCTTAGCTTTGAGCAATTTTATTTCTTCTGGGCGGAGTACATAGTTTCCCAGATGAGTGTTACGTTTGCGCATTGACGGTCTACAATCAGTTAGAATGTGCAGAAGCGTTTCTTCCGTTAGGGAACAAAACCGGAACATCCTTGAGTTGCTTATACCCAGAATGGACATGTGCTTTTTAAAATAAAAGTGTCCAGTCAGGGCTCTTGTCAAAATACGCAATTTTTTTAACCTAATCCCAGGGCTTCTGAAGCGAATTTACGATCAAACGCCTGGATGACAGTTTTAGAACGTTTAAGCCTGGTGTATCAGACCTGATCTTAAGTGATTTATTGTGATAAAGAGTTTAAAGGGTCAGTCGGGCTAGGCTTTTTGAGATCCCACCAAATGGCTCGGGTACAAATTGTGTACTCTTTGAGCTCTCCCATGCGAGCTTGTAGGCAAGTTCATTGTCTACAATTTCCGCGTGACCCGGAACCCATCTTCTTAGCACGACCCTGTTGTTACATACCAGTGCTTTTAGATGGTTCACGCAGTCTCCAAAGCTTCGAGTTCACTAGGTTTGATCTCAGTGCTCGCAGTGCTGCTTGACTATCAGAATTTATATAGATCATATGGTTGGCGTAGTATTTTTGCAGATATATTTCCGTATACTTTAGTATGGCAAAAATTTCTGCCTGATAGAGATGAATCTACACAAATTCATACTAAGTTTGAATTTGGGAAAGCCTATGTCAAGAAGGCCCATTCCTGATCCATCGGTATAACATATAAGGCTACCGACCCCACAGATAACCTGCCCATTCAGATCTTCTCTAGAGGATAGTTTTACTATTTACTTTTTGTTAAAATGTATAGTCGACGCATGATATCTGAGATCATGCATAAAACCGGTGTTTCCTTAATTAAGTCGAGCATGGATCTCAATCTTAAGGAAAGCCAGTACACACTGTCCTGGGCGTTAATCCTATACAAACTATCCTTTGTTTCCCTGTCTAAATAAAGATCAAGGGGCGTTAGGCATTGAAATGCATTAAGAGCCGCTCCAGGCAATGACCGCATCGCTCAAGTTGCCATTAAGCAGGCAGTCCTTTGTAGACTATTTAGTCTGTCCGCTTTTGGTTGGCCTTATTACACCAGACAATGGAGGCGTAGGTAATAATCGGCCTCACTATGCTGCTGTACTGCCATAGGATATTATTGGGACGCAAGCCCCAGTTGTTCCCAACCATACGACTGCACGTAACTAAAGCAATTTTAACCTTATGACATACGTTATTAAGGTGAAAATTCCACGTCAGTTTTTGGTCGATGTTTACGACCAAATACTTAACTTCAGTGCAGATTGGTATTTCCTTAGTATTAAGTTTTGGTGTGACTAATTTTTTTAGTCTCTTTTTGGTCAAGGGTATTATAATTGTTTTATTAGCATTAACTGATAAACTGTTATCCCTACACAAGTTATTTATGTTGTTTAGGGCTCTTTGTACGATTAATATTAAAGTACTTTGGCAAAAATCATCAGCATAACCCAGTGTGTCAATGCGAAGGTGTGCCATCTTGTACAATAATTTGTCAACCGCAAGTCTAAAGAATTGGTGACAGAACACCTCCTTGTGGGCAACCACTTGTAGTTGCAACTTCTAACGTAGTTTGAAACAGCGCTAGTTTTGCCCTTCTGTTGGAGAGCATCAACTTCTCCCACCTGATGGTTGTGGGATCAACATTTTTAGATGTCAGTCCCCCAACCAGCAGTGATGTTGGGCTACTGTCGAAGGCGCCTTCAATATCTAGAAAGGCACAAAGAGCTATTTGCTTATTCTCCAGCGCTTTTCGACCCTGTCAATAACACTGATCAAGGTTGTTTTCGTAGATTTGCCTCTGCGGTAGCTAGAGTAGCTACGAGGCCCATACATTACAACCAGCAATCTTTAGTCCCTAATATATCTCTCTATAACCTTTTACAATGTCTAGAAAAGAAAAGAAGTTAAACTTATAGGTCTAAAGGACATTGGTATAGCAAAGTCATTTCTACCAGTCTTAAATATAAATAGAACTTTGACGATTGTCCATTGGTCTGAATTTAAAAAAGAAATAATTAATTTTAGCTGTTCTACGGCTCCAACATAAAAAATTCAAAAAGAGGATAAGGGCAACAGAAACCGTGTATTGATTAAATGTAGCCTATTCATATCTCACAGTATAAAAATGTACTCACCAATAAGGCAGCTAGGTTTAATTTTTGCAACACACGCCTCAAAGTCCTTTTCTGGCTCTATGTCCTTCCCGAACGCCTTGGCGTGTTCCGGTACTCCGCCCTCACGACGTGTGGAGAGCAGTCCGTCCACATCGAACATATAGACACGTTCACGAGCTTGTCTTTCAGTCAGACCCTCGGACATCATGGCTGCTACAATCAAATTCGCAATGCCATTGGAGGCCTGAAAAAAGATTTTGCCTTAAAATAGTAATCTAAAAATAACTTATTTTCTAATCACAGGTCTTCACATAATAATATAAATAAGTATCTAAAATAACATGATATATTACCACTATGACATGATTTTCTTAAAAACAGATGCTTATAACAGCGGTGAATATTGTGGACCATATACTTAACTCCACTTTCACATTCATTTACAATGAAAACACTAATCTATCATGTGTTATTTGTGTTATAATGAGTATGACAAGTACAATTTTGACAAAACTTCAGTTACTTCTTCTTTAAAGTCCACGGCTAAACATCGGTCTGTTTAAGAATTATAAAGAAGCATAGAGGCAGAGATCTAATATCTCTTTCTCTCTATCTACTTTACATATTGTCTGAAAAGGTCTGAAAAGGGAAAAACACATGTAATACAATTGTTAAATCAACACATAAGTATGCGTTCGACTTACAAGTATTACTAAGGGGATTTGCCCACACTCAAAACACTGTGTAGAAATCCATATTACCCACGGTTGGTAGGTCGGCAAAAATCGTAAAGGATAATTTACTTTAAATCGAAATAAGGTGATTACGTGCTCGTTTTGTGCACGCAGCCATTTGCTTTGCTTTTTAATGAAGTAGCCTATATGGTAAATCGCACTGTCTTAGCGTAACAAAAGCCTATTAGTCCAGTCACTTACGAAAAAAAAAGGTGTCATTCTCGGAATTTGAGATAAAAAGCTGGAAACTCGTGTACAGCTTCATTTTGGCATTCTAAAAGTTGTCTCAAAGTCTCTTTTTACAATTATCTCCGTTTCTACGCCATCACAACACCTATTATGAAAAAAAAAAATTCCACAACCGTCTCTACTTTTTTTTCTATACGCTCAACTCTTTTCGAGATAGAGGGCGGAGAGCACCCAGCGCTCAGGCATACATACTACTGTCATACAAGGTCAAACGTGAATTTCGATGAGACTTTTGTGACAACTTTTAGAAGCTGTACACGAGTTTCTAGCTTATTATCTCAAACTTCGAGGTAAAACCCTAAAGTGACTGGACTATATTCTCTCTTGCCTTAAATATGGACAGATTGTAATTGGACTAAACAACAGACGCCGGCAGATTATTCCACTCAATTGCTATCTGATAAACTATGCTAATATACAAAATTAGTCCTGCGTGTATAGATATGTATGTACGTAATAAAAAAAATACTCACAGAACCAGCACCAAGGAACATATATATATTCTCGCCAAGTTTCCTCTTCGTGACTCTTACTGCGGCCATCATACCGGCGACGGCCACACTAGCGGTGCCCTGGATGTCGTCATTGAATGTGCAGTACTTGTTGCGGTACTTTTGGAGCAACCGACCTGCGTTGAGTAACGCAAAGTCCTCGAACTGTTTAATGAAAAGATGAAATTTAATTAAACAATTTGAGAATCATTACTTTATAAGTTTATGTTATTTTCAAACTACAAAGGTTTATTTTCAAACAAAGAAGATCGTTGTTACCTCTACGAACTAAGATAGAATGCGTTACAGCCTGTCTTTACACCGTTACTAGGTAAGCGACAGAAATAGGATCCGACCTCTTAGTTCATACATAAACTTCAAAAATTGTTAATATACAGTAGCTGAAAGAAACGCTGTTCTTAAAAAAATATGTGTGTGTTATGATGTGTATATACATTAAATGTTAATAACTAAAACCAAACTGTGATAAGAAACGTGTACGTACTAAAAAGATAATAAACAAGACTAAGATGTCAATTTTTCGAATCCTTCAAAGAGAACCAATTTATCGTAAAAATGTAAGCTCTTCTTAAAGATAAAAAACAGTTTATGGTTGGATGTGTTGGAGTGTTTTTTTTTTCTTAATCAACCTTTATAATATTATTGTTACAGCCTATTAAAGTCCACTGTTGAACATATACCTACTACATAGATTGCCTCATACGGGGATATTTGCCGTAGTTGCCAAGCAATTGGCAAGTGGGTTGGCAACCGCAGATTATTTTATGTTTAGGCGTTATTAGGAAGACGCTGCTGTTTATTTCCTGATTTGTTTCCATCTGTCGGCTCTTACACCACCCACGGAATGATATGGGGTAGTGGATAATCATAGAATACTATATATAGTGTTGCCCAAATGCAAGAACAAGACGAGACTTAGCCAGTCTTGGTCTTGGTCTTGCGCCAATACTGCTGGTCTTGTTCTTGGTCTTGGTATTGCGCTCTCAGTCTTGTTCTTGGTCTTGGTCTTGCAGCAAGAGTCTCGCAAGTCTCGCAATTACCTATTAACCTATTGTTATTTATTAAAGGTTACTTTAGATCTTAGAACAACTTAACAGAGTAGGCACATTTTGAGCTTGAATTAACATAGCCGTAGAAAGACCATTCATCCATGTCATTGTTAAACCCGGAGTAAAAAAGCAAAAAAAAGCTGAAGGTACTCCGGGTTTAACAATGACATCGGGACGTCAGTCATCTCAGTCCCCCGTGACCATGGGTGCTGGAAAGCGCCCGAAACGTCGGGAATTAAAAATAATAGTAAAATAAACGCGATAAAATCCGTAAAAATAGTTTTAATCAATGGAATAAAAGAGTTATACAATTTACCATTTATTTAAATAAAAAAATAAAATACAATACAAATTAAATTACATAACAGTACACAACAGCTTTGACATTACTGTTACTTTATATTAATTCTTTTGACCAATAATTAATACAAAGTAACCATCTGGCTGACTCATCACTTAACCTATTCCTATGTTTTCTAATTACTAATGATGTTTTAGAAAATAACCTCTCAGCTGGTACTGAAGTTGCAGGTATTGAAAGAAAATCACGGGCCATATTCGATAACTCTAACATGTCTCTCTCTAACACTCTAAAATGTCTTCCGAACTGGCGGCTCTGGTTTTACTTAGGTACTCCTCCAACTCGTCTATAACTAAGCCTTGATGAAAAGATCCAGATCCAGATGACGTCGAGGGACATGCATACAATTTCTCAAAGTCTATTACGTCTTCATCTTCATCATATTCACATACTTTCTTTTAATTTCTTGGTGATTCTAGAGATGTATTCACTGAGTGTAGACTTTTATATTCTTTATAAAGTTCATTAAATTTGCGCAGGCTTTCTGTTTTAATTTGCTTCCCCCATAATGTCATGTCAAAAGTCTGAGTCTTATGCCTTCGGTCTAAAATTAAAGAGGTACAATAAATCCAGTTGCTCTTTTCATAATGTTTAAGCATTTTGTCTCGAGCTGCTTGAAAACCCAGAATGAGCCTTTCATCCACTTCGGATCGATTAGGTTTTTCATCTAATTGTTTTACCATGGATTCAATTTTATCGAGCAAGAGATTGAATGATACAATGACTAGCGGTAATGTAACATATTTTTCTCCACCAAGTTTCGTTGATAGAAGTTTAAAGTTTATTAGAAACTTATGTATTTTTTCGAGTATTTGCCATTCACTATCTGTGATTTAAAAATCATTCAATTCGGTGACAGAAGTGCACAATATGTTAATGCCAGTTCTCACTTTTAAACCAAATCAATCATGTCATGTGTGGAATTCCATCTCGTTGGACAGCCGAGTATGGGGTTCAGATTTGATGGCACGCCAGCTGCTTCACAAGCAGACTGAAACTTCCTCTTCAATATCTCACTTCTTTTTATTTTACTGGAAATACTGCGTAATTTTGTTATATTATGTACTGTATGTGAGTCAGCAATATTTGGCGCATATTCTTCATCTTCCTCAGTTTCGTCTTCATTATCTTCATATTGATGTTCTTGTCCCTTATTGTCAGTTTCACTGTGTAATGCTAAGGTCTTTAATAAATCTTGTACACCAAGGTTCAAAATGTGAGCAAAGCACAGTTGATTGTCTGAATCAAAGTGTGGCAGCTGTTTGTCCAATTCATACATAAATTTGGTATTTGCAGTTGCGATGTCGACCGTGATACCCTGTATTTTATCAATTATGTCATATTCCAATAAACATTCGTGGAAAATCGTTGCAATATCTTCCCCAGTATGTCGACCGCGTGATGGTATAAAATCAAGGACTACAGATCGATACTTCCATTCGTTGTCTATATAATGAATAGTGACCCCGTAGTAACTCCTACCAGAAATT
Source organism: Parnassius apollo (assembly GCA_907164705.1). Taxonomy (NCBI): domain Eukaryota; kingdom Metazoa; phylum Arthropoda; class Insecta; order Lepidoptera; family Papilionidae; genus Parnassius; species Parnassius apollo. The sequence goes on from CAJQZP010001441.1 coordinate 1,794,338, forward strand.
GACGTCCATCCATCAATGGTAAATGACATTTTAGATGAAAATTGTTGTAGTCGTTTCTTAAGATTCAATTGAAGCTCTTCAAACCGTTCTTTGACCTTCCTTCTAAGTGAGGACCTTTTAGGAAACACCATATTTGGGAAAATTGATCTAAAATATACTTGCGTAGCTTCGTCATCGAAAAATGAGAAGGGAAGATATTTTTAACCATCCAATCAACTGTAGCTGTCGTGATGTTGTCACTGCTATTTTCAAACTGAAATAAAACAGTAAATCATGTGTCTCGCCGATTATAAAAACAACTGAAAATATGAGTGAATTATAAATACGTATTTAACACTATAATCTATATATATATATATATATATATATATATATATATATATATATATATATATATATATATATATATATATATATATATATATATATATATATATATATATATATAAACTACCAGACACTGACTGACTATAACGATATCTCAGGAACTATAAAACATACAAACTTGAAGTTTGTAAGGTAGGTTCCTTTTATAGCATAGAGATCAGTTAAGAAACAGTTTTGAGAAAATCTATCCCTAAGGGAGTGAAATGAGAGTTGGAAGTTTGTATGAAAGTCCTACGTTTTTGAAGTTAGAGACACGAAAATCGGCATTAAAGTTATAAGTTTTCAGTAATAAAATCCTGAATAAGCTGTTTTACGAAATCCTAACCTGCAAGTCCTATATTTTTAAAGTATAGATATAAAGATCGACATTTACTTTATTAGTTTTAAATAATAAATACTTGCATAGTTAAGCTTTACCTATATAGCCTCTTTATACTTAGGTAAGACTTTTGCAGCGAGAAAATTTCAAAATCTCATAGGAAATCAGATATTGTACGCGGACGAAGTCGCAGGCGGCCGCTAGTTACATAATATATGTGTTATGTAATTGTGTGATAAGTATATGTTTTCTTACCTGTCCACTTTTTCCTGTGGTTTTTAAAAAGCTTGTGATATCTCCACTTAATTTTGGTTTTTCAGGAAGAAATATTTGTGATTCCTTTTTGTGGAAAGATATTAGATGCTTCCTTAAGCCTGAAGTGTTTCTGTTTTTCATTTTTATTTCAACCTTTTTTATGTTGGCATAATTTACACAAAGCAATTTGGGATGCGTGAATTATGTCGAAAAACTCATCAATTTACTTTTAGGTCTTTTAGATCTATAACTCCAACTCTCACTACTCCAACTAGAACTATTCGACTCTTCGTCACTCATGTCAAATTGTAAACTTACGAGGGTGGATTGAAAAGTACTCGGCCTAACCAAGAAAATAAACACATACTAAATCAGTTACATTTTTATTTTTCTACATAATCACCATCAAGTTCAATACACTTTTGCCACCTCCCCTTCCAAGCATTTAGACCGTTGAAAAAAAATGATTCTTCCTTAGAGTCAAAATATGCGTCTACAGCTGCTTTGACCTCGTCATTTGTCGAAAGTCTTTGACCTCCCAAGTGCTTTTTTAGGTTAGGGAACAGAAAGAAGTTTGATGGTGCCAGATCAGGTGAATACGGCGGATGCGGTAACAGTTCAAAGCCACAGTTGTGAATTTCAGCCATTGACTGTACTGACGTGTGAACACGGGCGTTATCTTGATGAAACAGGACTTTTCTTCTGAGCATTCCTCGACGTTTTTCTTTAATTTCTTCTCGTAAACGACGTAGTAAGGTGCAGTAGTAATCAGAGTTTATAGTCCGACCCCTTTCAAGATAATCAATCATAATCACACATTTCGAGTCCCAGAATACTGAAGCCATCACCTTATTTGCCGACAAAATCGACTTAGCCTTTTTAGGGGGTGGTGAACCAGGTCTTCTCCACTGTTTTGATTGTTGTTTTGTTTCCGGTGTACAGTAATGAACTCATGTTTCGTCCATAGTAACAAAACGATTCAAAAAATCATCTGCATCGGCTTCAAATAACTCCAAACAGTCGCGTGAAATAGTCAATCGCGTCCTTTTTTGTTCAACTGAAAGCAGTCGCGGAACCCACCTCGCAGACACCTTGTGGAAACCCAACTCGTTGACAATGATGTTTTGAGTTCGTTCATAAGAGATGCCTATAATCTCGGCTATCTCTCTAATTTTTAATCTGCGGTCTCCCATTATTAAATCAAGTACTTTTTTAATATTTTCGTCAGTAGTTGACGTCGAAGGCCTTCCAGAGCGGGGTTCATCTTTCACACTCTCTCTACCACGCTTAAATTCTGCTATCCATTTTTTGACGGATGAATATGACAGAGCACAATCGCCTAATGTACTGACCATGTCATCATGGATGGCTTTTGATGATAGCCCCTTCTTATGGAGGTACTTAATGACGGCACGCTGCTCGATTTGCTCCATTCGCGGAAATTATGTCCGATTACTTTGTTAATAAATTTATAAAATCACAACTAATTATCGCACACGTTTCGAACTTCACACAATGAACTAGTCTGAACTGAACTAAATAATGTGGGTAGATTTGATTTTTAGAATTGAATGGATCTGTGTTAGGCCGAGTACTTTTCAATCCACCCTCGTATCACTCCGAGAACAACAAGGATTAGAGTAAAAACAATTAATACATTAGACTCGAAGCAAAGCTCAATTGGGAATGACTGGAATTAAAATAAATACTACTATTTGTAAGTACACGCCGAAAGACCGACAAAGGAAAGTTCGGCATCCTTTGATAAAATTAACGATTCTTCAGAAGATTAATAAATTAGATGCGTTGCCAGATAGGTATAGCGTGCCTACGTAAAAATTAAATGTAAATATGTAAATAAAATTATGTATATTATTTTCTTCTTGTGATTGAATTAATCTGCGTTAATTAAATTAAATTTGCCTTCACTCGTTTGAAATTCAAAATTCAAATATGTTTTATTCAAGTAGGCGTAAAAATACACTTTTAAATAGTCATATAATCACTGTTTTCCCCAATTTTTTCTTTTCCATGTCCAGGGGTTCTGATTCTACTGAGAAGAATCATGGAAGAAAGTAAGAAACTCAGTAGTTGCTCTTTTCAAAATATTTTTACAATATTTCTATAATTATATAAAGCGATAAGTCAAACATAAAATATCAAATGTATATGTAGATACCAAATCCTTTTAGAAATTTCTAGTTAGTCCCGAGTAGTACGAGAGGTCAGTTCCAAGCATTTTTGTTTGACTTAAATTGAAAAGGTGAAAGATCTAACATTTCTTTTGGAATCTTATTATAAAAGCGTATAACGCTACCCAAGAACGCAACTTAACCGAAATTATTTTTATTTCTACTATTAAAATTGTGCAAATCACTATTATTTACATCAATTCGATGCAATCAATTTCTTTAAACGGTTCTCTAAGAGATACTCGGGCTCCTAAAAAGTACATAGATCTTATTTTACGCTTTTTGTTTAATATGCACACTTTTTATATTATTCGATTAGCATTGTACAAAATGTTTACACGTTTCAAGTGTGTTAAAAGTGTCTACAATATTTATCAAATGGGTGACGACATATTCGAACACTTTTCAAAAACACACACTTCCAAAAATCGAGATTTGCAGTGAACTTATTGAACATGTTTATCTATTAGGTAATAATAATAATAGTAAGTAATTATTATAAACCCATATAGTTAATATTATAATAATTACTTACTAGAATAAATTATAATGGTATCTACCTATCCTTACCATTATCTAATTACAATATTCCTTGCGAGATCAGCACAGTGTGTTCGTGTCCATTCTGAGCACCCGGAAACTTATTTTATTCTTTGGAACTTGTACTCTGTGGCGGCATTCAAACAGTGTCAAATGTAGTGCGTGCGGCGCGGCGGCGACGATTGAATGCGATATCAATAGAAGCCGCCGGCGCGTGTATCTTGACCTTGTACTTCCGAATAGCTGCAAAACTTTGACAGGTCAGTATTCGACCTTTAATAATGCCGACAACAAGACGCCGCGCACTATCAAAGTGCCGATGGTCAAAACTAGGGATGCACTGTTTTTTCTTTTAATGGATATTTTCATCCGCTATGTATGTTTATGGTATTGTTCGTAATGCGCATAAGTCCAATTTTCCAAATTTTTTTTATATATTTTTTGCGTCTCATAGAGTCCCTAAGCGTATACCCGAACTCCTAAACTCCCTGAAACGACACTCATTCCTAACTGCAAGACGCAAGAGTCTCGCAGGCTTAGTCTTGTTCTTGCTCAAATCTTGCACGGTCAGTCTTGGTCTTGGTCTTGCTAAAATTAGGCGGTCTTGTTCTTGGTCTTGGTCTTGCAAAAATGCAAGAACAAGACCAAGACTGCAAGACCAGTCCACCAGACCAGAAGATACTATAATACATACATAACAGAACGGGGGAGTGGGCGGAGCCTGTGTAGCCACTAACATGTCACTAACACGTCAATTCACACGTGTAAATGTCAACACAATCCATCTTTTCCAATTTTCGTGTCAAGCGTCGCTGCATGCAAATTATTAAAAAAATTAGAAATTGTGCAATAATTACGTGTCTAAAGAACAGCGGGAAATTGAATTTAAATAAAGGAGACATATTCTATAACCAGTAAATCTAAACTATTTATATTGTGTGAATATTAGAAACAAAAATAAAGAAATATTTATGTGTCAAAAACATTAATCAAAAGTCTTTGTACGTAGTTACTGAAATACGACGTAGTTGCTTGTATGCTCCCGGCAACGTCAATCCTCCTACAAAGTAAGATTGACAGCCATTCTATTGTATATTATAGTATTCTATGTGGATAATCTTACACCGCCACTACACAATGGGCACCTCTACGAGAAAAACATTTTTCTTCCAAGTAAAAAAGAGACGAAAAGGTTGATGAAAAAACTTTATTCAATTTCCATATTCTCTTTTAATTTCATATTTACTAATCTTTTCGGTTTTTTTTTTCTGAATATTATGTGTTTTTGGTACAGCTATGTCGATTAGAAAGGTTATATTGTTATCTTTGTCTCGCAAATCCATATCGAGACCAAAGATTGAAAAACTTGCATTATTTTTGAATGTGTGCGTTTGCAAGACGCTGACACACGCACACTATTACGTGCGCTACCACGGCATTTCCGTCTGTTTTTATGTCTATTTATAGATGATCCCTTTGTAAACCGCTTCCTTGGTACATCCGAGTATCCTATATTAGAAGAGTACATCTCTTATTATCCTACGGAAATTGTGTATAGGTACTACTTTCTCTGTTGCACAGTTTCCGTTTGCTCGTAATTATTTCGTGGTATTTTCTGACATCGGAATAAAATAAGTTCAATATTTAATAAAATATAGATACTTACGAATAAAGATGAAACAGATATCCGGTAACTATCCGGTATTCGGCCTAAAATTACTATCCGGCCGGATACGGGATAACAAACAGCTATCCGGCCGGATACTGGATTTAAAAAAAATTATGAAATTTAGTTAAGTACTTCATTTATGTCACTTTTCATTTTAAAACTAACACAATTAGTACTCGTTCTGCGCTAAGACACAGAATAAATAATAGTACTACGTAGCTAAGGGCAAATTATGGTGAATAAATACTAATTTCTCTGCATAGAAAGGTAACAAGCGGTTTCGTCTGTCTTCATAAACAAAGCCAGCTTCAGAAAAAAGTATTTCGCTGTACACACTGCTGCAGGGTGCTGAAAGATATATTTTGGCAAACTTTGACAAATTAGGGTATTGTGCCTGCCCACCAAATATAGGGGTCACGATCGCGAACAGTTTGCTCTGACATTACTTTTCGCTTCTTGTGATGCACCCACCATGTTCGGCAGAATATCCAGCTATCCGGCGATAAGACTGGCCGAATATCCGGTAACCGGCCAAACAACTATCCGTTTCATCTCTACTTACGAGTGAAATGTTACACCTTGGGCTTTATTTGTGTTTCTAGAATTATTATTGCACTTTCGAAAGACACACGATGGCATTCTAAGTTTTTTTTATGACATCAGCGCGTTAGTTCCAATGTGCAACGTCTGGCTGTCACCGAGCACAAATGAGCACTGATTGCAGATGAGTGAGCTCACTCATTCGAGAATGGACACATTTCGGAGTGGTCATACTATGAAATCTTTGATCGGAACGATTATAATGGATGTTCTAATCGATAAGTATACCTCTGTCGAAGTACAGTTTATGTGATGTGTTTTTAACACATGGCTGGGTTTATATTTGTATTTCTATTTTTATTATTTTTTCTCAGCTAAAAAATAGCTGTCTCAGCTAAAGCTTCAAATAAATGGCGATTACGGGTTGAAACCAAGTAACCGTCATTATAATAGGGGGGATAAGCTACATTACTGTCATCCTGCATGAATTTTCGAACGATACGACATGTATATAAGATTGCTGCTTTTTGTATATTAACGTATGAGTTCGGTGATATGTCTAGCATTTTTAAACTATGATGTAAGTGCTTCGGGATTATTCCGGTGGTAGAAAGTACTATGGGTATTATAAAAACTTTTTTCATCTTCCACATTTTTGTTATTTCTTCTTTTAGTTCTGTGTATTTATTTATTTTTTCGGTTATAGTTTTAATTAAATTATGCGTATTAGGTACGGCTATTTCAATGATATATACTGTTTTATTTATTTTATCTTGGAGCGTAATATCAGGTCTATTATAATGGATGGTTTTGTCTGTCAGAATAGCACGGTCGTAGTACATTTTAAAATTTATATTTTCAAGTACGGCCGTTGATGTGTATTTGTAATATGGCGTATGTGTGTCTGGAATTAGTTTGTGTTTGATTGCCAATTTTTGGTGTATTACATTTACTATCTGGATGTGTCTGTGTGTGTAATCTGTCTGCGTGAGTGTTGGGCAAGCTCCTGTAATATGCTGAATGGTCTCGGGCTGTTTATGACATTTTCGACATTTATCATCTGCTATTGTAGGATCTTTAATTATATATTTTTATTATTATTATGTGGGGTATCTATATAGTTTTCTCATCTGGTTGGGTTCTATAAATATATAATTATAAATTAAAATGAAAAGATAAATATACATAAATATAATTAAAATAAAATAAATACAAAAATACATAAATAAATAAAAACCCAACCAGATGGAAGCCCTCGGCAGGGGAGACCAAACGGCCGAGGGTTAGGAGGAAGGGGAAAGAAACCGGCGGACGATGCGGGCGGTATCGAGGAGCACCGCCTTCTGCATTTGAGCCCGGAGCGGTCCGTCACGGAGTCCCAGTCGCCTCAGATGACCCGAGAGGCTGACTGGGATTAGCCCATTCGCATTATTATTATTGTGGGGTATCAACATAGTTTTCTCATCTGGTTGGGTTCTATAAATATATAATTATAAATGAAAATGAAAAGATAAATATACATAAATATCAATAACATAAACTAAATATAAAAATAAATAAATAAATAAAAGCCCAACCAGATGGAGGCCCTCGGCAGGGGAGACCAAACGGCCGAGGGTTAGGGGGAAAGGGAAAGAAACCGGCGGACGATGCGGGCGGTATCAAGGAGCACCGCCTTCTGCATCTGAGCCTGGAGCGGTCCGCCACGTAGTCCCAGCCGCCTCAGATGACCCGAGAGGCTGACTGGGATTAGCCCGTTTGCAGAGACGACTACAGGAATAATTTCGGTCGGCAGACCACCCCACATGTCGGTCACCTCGTGAGCCAGGTCCAGATATTTTGTTTGCTTATCTGTTTCGGCTTTCACGAGGTTCTCGTCATACGGAATGGTAATGTCGACCAAAAATATCCTTGACTGTGCCCGGTCCATCAGCACAATATCAGGCTTATTCGCAAGAATAGTCCTGTCTGTGATGATGGCCCGGTCCCAATAGAGCCTGGCGCGATCATTTTCGAGCACGGCTTCCGGCAAGTACTTGTAATACGGTAACTTCCGATCCACGAGACCGTATTTCAGAGCGAGCTCCTGGTGAAGAATTCTGGCTACTAGGTTGTGCCTGTGAGTACTCAGAGTTAGAAAGCGCCGAACAACCGGAGATGACATGCCTAAGTGGCTCCCCGGGATGGCGACAAGCTCGACAGATGTCGACGGTGCCATCCTTTAGGATGTATCTCCGATAGTTGTTGGTCTTAATAACCTGATCCTGTATTGCACAGACAAAACCCTCGGTTTCCCCGAAGAGATCGCCAAAGCGTAGCCAGTTGTGGGAGGCTACTGTGTCTACGAAAGGCTCATGTAGAGCCTTGCAGAACCTCCCGTGGAGCTCCTTCTCCTTCCATACGGTCTCCCAGTCGGAAATGCTCTGCACTGTCGGGTCTTGCCATTGCTCGTTGGCTAAGGATAGAGGGGTAAGTCCTTTATCACAAGAAATGACGTCCTTATAGAATGGATCATCCAATCTCGTCAGGAAGTAATCACGGAGGCTGCACACTTCGCGATTATACATGGTGAGCGCGCTCAAGAAGCCACGACCACCATGCTTCCGCGGCAAGCACAGCCTCATTACCGAATCGAGATGCACCAGGACGTCATGGTGGTGCGGACTTTTCTATCCAGGGCGTTAAGTTCAGTCTGAGTCCACCTGAGTATGCCAAAGGTATACATGAGGACAGGCATGACCCAGCCGTTATATGCGTGTGCTTTATTCACACCGGACAAAAGGCTGTTAAGCACTTTGGTCAAGCGTGCACAAAACACGTCGCAAACTGACTGTTACATACCAGTCTCATCGATACCGATGTTTTGTGACATACCCAGGTATCGGTATGTTTCAGCTTCGGAAAGGGTTATTAAGTAGACGGGCATAGATAAGTCTATGCCCGCAGAGTTAGCAACCCTTCCCCTTTCAACATGGAGGACCGCACACTTATCCGTCCCCAGCTCCATTCCAATGGAATTGCTAAATTCACAAGTAATGCTAAATTCACAAGTAATGTTTAGCAATTCCATAAGATGGGAGCGACTGGAGGCGAATAACTTGAGGTCATCCATATAGAAAAGGTGGGTCACTTTTGTCCCTCCTTTCCGTAGCTGAAATCCCCTTCCGGAGCCCTCCAGTAAGGTACTGAGAGGGTTCAGAGAGAGGCAGAACCAGATTGGACTCAGACAATCGCCCTGGAAGATACCCCTTCTTATCCTTATGCGGTTCTCCGCAGCCATCCTCCGCTCGCCCAGATGACAAAGGATCGTATTCCACTGCCCCATACACTGCTCGAGGAAGTCTCTAACTGTACAGTCTATCTTGTACAGCTCGAGGACTCTCTTTAGCCATATATGGGGGCACCGAGTCGAATGCCTTTCTGTAGTCTATCCAGGCGGCGGAGAAGTTCCGACGGTTGCGTTTCACCACTTTGCCAATGACCGCGTCAATGAGGAGTGGTTCCTTAGTTCCACGACCACCGCCCCGACATCCATTTTGAGCGCGCGACATCACCTGATTTGAGTCCAGGTGACGAGTGATTCTCGCGCTCAAAATGGATGTTAGTGTCTTGTATATGGTCGGTAGACACGTGATGGGGCGGTATTTACTCGGGTCTGTGGTACCCTGGACTTTAGGAACCAAATGAGTGATCCCAGTAGTGAAGAAGCTTGGGAGCGACTTCTGGTTGAGAGCCTCTTGAAACTGTCGGGCGAGCACAGAGTGACACACCATGAACCCCTTCAGCCAGTAGTGATGCAGCCCGTCAAGCCCCGGACTTTTCCAGTTCGGGGCCCTACGGACCGCCTCAGCTACGTCATCCGGTGTTATGATGACGGGGTCCATGGGCGTAATACCCGCACACTGACTCGCCACAACTTCCGTCCAAGGGCCCTCGCTGTGGTTTACGGGCTCTGACCACAGGCCGCGCCAGAATGCTACAGTGTCGGCCTGATTCGATGCTGGGCCCGTTCCACTTACTATTGGTCGCTCCAATGATGCATAGAGCCTCTTCTGATCACTCTGGAAAAGACGATTCTGGTTGAACCGTGCCGACCTCTCGGTATATCGCCGAATCCGCTTTCCCCAAGCAGCGATTCTTTGCTTCAGATCATCTATGCGCTCCGTCAGTTTTTGCGTTATATCCGGCTGGGACAAACTGACATTTGTCCCAGCAAACGCCATCCTGACGGTGCGCACAATTCTTGGCCTGTTATTGCCTGATCTGAAGCATATCAGTCTGCCGATGAGAGCTCTAGCCTTTGCGATACGTTCCTCAATTTTTCTTCTCCATGCTGGGATAGCGCTACTATGGCCAGTAGCGCGTCCAGCCGTGGAAACCTTGGCGCCTATGATACGGCAGACTGCCATCGCGGCGCCAAAAAGAATTGAGTCCGTCTCGCAAAGGTCCCGGCTGGCTTCCAAATAGGTCACCAGCATTGGGTTCAGAGCCCTCACGACAGCCCGATTCCGCTTGATTAGGGCTATGCGGGGAAGTCGAGGTCGATTTTCGAGAGGCGTACTGCGCGTTTCCACAATCGCCTCTTCCAATGTACTCCTCATATGCTCTAATTCCAGTTCCTGGGCGACTGTTCCATCATCGTTTGAATCAACCACAACTGGGGTATTCACGGCGGCATCCACGTTTGCGGGTTGCTCTATCATTTGTGGCGCTGCATCCTCAGCCGTAGCATTTTCATCCCATGAGGGAACAGCCTCACGTCGTAGCCGTTCGAGTTCGGCGACATCAAATATATTTGAGCGCAAGATATACCGAACTCGGTCTGCCAGGTTTTGCTCTGTGACGGTTAAAGATGGCTCCAGCTCAGCAAAAAGACGATGCATCCTAGCCCGGTACGCCAAACATCCAGTTTCTTCCCCCTTTTTGCCCTAAAGTACGCCCGCAGTGCGTTTGTATTCATTGCTTGTGACCAACGCATGCGACGTGCTCCACCAGCGGCGGGTGCCGCTTGCTGAGTCCGAGAAGACCCAGCCGACACCAAGCCTTCTGGTGGGGATGATGGATGCGGAGGGCTGCTAGGTGACCGTGCAGCTCCTCGCGCTCGGCTGGCGGCCCGCATGCTGCCGCGTCCAGCGCCAGCTCCAGACGCGCCCCGGCAACCCCCAGGCAACGGCCCTTTGCGCACTATCTTCTTATCCATCATCCATTATTTGGGCGTCCATTAACGGGAGACGCCCAGGCCCGGCACCGTATCGTGTGTGGCCATAAGCATAGACGGGCCTTTGCACCCTAAATTCTGCCGAGGCACGGCGCTCACACCTCTCGCAAGGCGCTGACTGACTACGTTGACGTAGCAGTTTTGTCACTTAACTGTTACATCAGCGGGCGATGGGGTCGTCAATTCTCTACGCCAATTTTATTATTATTATTATTATGTAGTTGTTTCATCTGGTCATAGACTTATTATACTACTGCGTATGGACCGGGTCAATGAACAAACAAAATGGCACTGACTCCTTGCGTGCCGTTCGTCCGTGCAGTGTTTCCACTTTTAGATACTTTGCATTGTTTTAGGGTAAATCTACTAATATAGATAGGGCTTTAGGCGTTTCTTCAAGTTTACAGGGGTTTGGATGATTTGGGGTGAAATCGAACTTCCGGTAACCCTATCTTCTATACCCAACCAATGTAATTGTTTTAAATTATCGCAGGGGATAGGGTCAGAAGACCTAGAAAAGTGTAGAATAAAAAAGTTTTTCAGTCTGTATATCGAAATAATGATATAATATTGTACTTAGATACATATTTATTATTCGTACGAGACTAGGTGTTAATAATAATTTGAAAATGAGAACGTTTTCTTCATCAAAAACTCAAAGGTTTTAATAGTGAAATGATATTCAAAACTTGCAATGATGTTCTTTAAAATATTGAAAATTAGGTGCAATAAATAAGGTTATTTAGATTTTTTACGATAATTTAGGGAGTATCTCTATAGGTTCTAGGGAAAAACCAAAATCATAAGTGTAAACACTGATTCCGTGGTAGTTTATAAGTATTTAAGAGATGGCGCTGATTAATTCTGTGCTTAAACCGTGAAAATTTTTTGTTCGCACGACCATATCTTATCATTTATATCGATGAATCTGGTATTATTATCATTACATAACACGCACGTACACCCGAATCTTATCTGATACGTTCACATATACATAAATATTGGTAATCAAATAACTGCATACAAGCAAATGCTTATCATGAATAACCGCAATTGATAATAAAGATAATTGACAATTGTAGTACTGTAGAGTGCAGAGAAGTTAATCAATATCAAATTTATTGATTTTTGATCATACCTACGTATTTATCAATAACATAGTCATAGTCAATACATCATTTTTATCTTAATTTATTTATTTCGTAAAAGAAAGCAACCTAAAAATGTTATTTTACTATCTAGGATTAAAAACTGAACTCAAAACCACTTTAAGACATAATTCAATTCTTAGAGTAGTTAAGTCTTCGTAATAACCTTATGTTTAATGTCCATGTCACACCTATGCCGGTAATTGTTGGGAGCACTATGCTCGAAGTTGTTGACGAGTACGTTTACCTGGGACAAATAGTCCGACTAGGTAAGTCCAACTTCGACCGAGAGGTCAATCGACGGATTCAACTCGGCTGGGCAGCGTTCGGGAAATTACGACACATCTTCTCATCAGGTATACCTCAATCTCTGAAAACTAAAGTGTACAACCAGTGCGTGTTGCCAGTGATGACTTACGGATCTGAGACGTGGTCCTTCACCGCTGGCCGTATGAGGACGCTCAAGGTCGCTCAGCGAGCTATGGAGAGGGCTATGCTCGGAGTTTCACTGCGTGATAGACTCAGAAATGAGGATATCCGCAGTGAAACCAGAGTGACCGACATAGCCCAACGGATTAGTAAGCTAAAGTGGCAATGGGCCGGCCATATAGCTCGAAGAACCGATAACCGATGGGGAAGAAAGGTTCTCGAGTGGCAGCCTCGTACCGGTAGGCGTAGTGTAGGGCGACCCCCCACTAGATGGAGTGACGACCTGGTGAGACATGCAGGAAGTCGATGGATGCAGGTGGCTCAGGACCGTGCTTTGTGGCATTACTTGGAGGAGGCCTATGTTCAGCAGTGGACTTGTGAAGGGCTGTAATGATGATGATGATGATGAATAACCTTATCATGAGATTTTAAAATTACACGTTTTAAATTGATACTATCATCTAATTACATGGATTTAAAATGAAGAGTACTTATATTAATCGGAAGGATTTTGCAAAAGCGCTTTTTTATTTTCTGACGTGCATGTTTTGTTTTATCTGTAGATAATCGTGAAAAAAATGTTTTCAATTCGAATTAAGAATTTTATAAATCAACGATTGACGTAGATCGATTTGAAATACTCGATGCAATAACATAGAAGTACGTCGGTTGAGCACGTAACGTTATTACAGAGATAAAATAATTATCGGCATTGATCTTACGTCAGAATTTTTAAAACCAAATTATGTATGGCGACGTTTTTGGCAAAACCCAAGATATTAAAACCCTAAATAATTATTTGTGTATTATATAATCAGTGCTAGCTTACTATAAAAACGTGTAACAAGCTAAGAATAAATAGATGACTTAGTGTAGAAACTCAGTACTCATATAATGATCAAACGTTTTAGTGGAGCGGGACGATGTCAGGATAACAGCTGGTGCTATGAGGGCAATAATAAAATATACTTTAGCATCGTTACCGTGTGCAGTACAGTACCTTACTATAATATGTTATATTATAACCGCTGTATTTCACTTTAACCGCACAGTAATAATAAAAATAATATAATAATGTCCTCCAGACCGAATTCCGGTCACGGCGGCCTGCCTCAACGGAGACTAGCCATCGGCACAGGACAGTATTACAGTGCCTAAGTTTATGCGCAAGAACAGGTGCAACTTATTTTCTTTTTTTCTTTCACTCTCATAATCAGATGGTACTGTAAGCCGACACGACCGGAGAGAGATCAGGCGCAGGACCAACGGTTTTACGTGCTTTCCGAGGCACGGGGGTGAGACACCACCAACTTCCAGACTCCGGGCAGCTACTGAGAATTTCTTGATGGAAAAACTCAATAATTGATTTTTTGACCCGACTCAGAATTCGAACCCAAGATCTCATCGATCGCACTACTACAACCACTAGACCAACGAGGCAGTCACATACTCGTATAACCGCACATTAATATCTAATATATAAAATATAAAATAAATGCTTTTTGTCTTGACATATTATACTCTACAGACTAGTTATGTGTGTGACGGCCCTTACTTTGAACACATAGTGTTCAAATATATCGAACTGTTTGGTCAGGGCAAGCCTCGTGATTTTTGCCATACCCCCCCCCCCCCCCCCCATTTCGAGCCGCACGTGATTAATGGACGGCCCCTAACATGTCAATTCACACATTTAAAAGACAATCCAAGGGATGCTGGATGCATTTTATGTTAAAAATGTCGAATTGTGCGATAATTACGTTTCGGAAAAACAGCCGGATGCGTAATTTGAATAAAAGTGCTTTCACCAATAAGTCAAAACTATTTATATTTTGTGATCATCAAAATCAAAAATAAAGAAACATTGATATGCAAAGGCAACATTACTAGGATTGTAACCAAATTTTACTGATATCGGTAAACCGTGGAATATTGTTGATTTTAAGTGTACTTGGTATAATGACAAGCTAAATAGATACGTACAAATACTGTAAAAAATAATAATTTAATGAATGAAATGACCTAATGCATATTTATATATTTTTTTCACACTGACTTCTTATCCATACATCACAAAAGACATTTGAAGGACAATAAAATACCACGTAAAGAAATTGTATACATAACATTTGACGACTCCGTGGCGCAGTGGCTTAGCAATGAGTGGCTACGCTGGGGTCGCGGGTTCGAATCCCGCACGGTACAAGTATTTGTATGGCCTACAAATAAATGTTCCGGGTCTGGATGTTTCTCCTTGTGCAATTTATGGTTGTAAACTGCACCCACTATACAGGAGAAAATCCTAGTGTAGGGGTAATGTTTTTTTTTAAATAGCACAGATAAGTATAATCCTGTGAAAAGGATTAATTCAACATCTGAGAATGTGATGCCTCGAAAAAATGACAGCACTGAAGAAGAAGAAGATATAAGCTCGAAACGCGGTAATCATTCATAGGCTCTGAAACTAAACTGTTTCCTGAAATTATATTTAACCAAACGGAGTTATAAGAAATCATATTATGTATGTATGTATATTTGAAAAATATTATAAAATAATTATTAAATTAAATAATTCGATATAATTTCTTGTTGGAAAATCTGAGTTGCCAAAACTACCAAACGGCAATTTTTAAACAAATATATATTTTTCCAAGGTTAATGAAAAAGCTTTTTGAAATTAATTTATAGAAATTATCATAAACGTGCTGTGAAAATTTTCGCCACGTAAGTCGATAAATAATCTACAAGATCGTTTAAAGATTACGGATATGTTTGTTACGGCCTAGACGAATTCCTAAGAAACAGAAACAATAACATAACCTTTTTTATTAAATATAGATTATAAATGATACTTATTAAGTCACTTTTTTATTTACTATATATGAATCCCAAATATCGTAGACGTACTTTTCATAGATTTTTCCCCATTTTCGGATTTGATTCCCCATTTTAGCCTTCTTATCGGTGATAGATTACCTTTTTAACTTAACCAGACATCAAACTATTATTTTATCAAAATCAGTTCAGCAGTTTAATCATGAAAGACGGACAGTTTTTCTCATAAACTATAAAAGTATAGATTTCTCATACATATGATTCTGAAAAACTAGTATTTATTTTTCTGCAATACATTTTGGTAGCGTATTATGTTTTTGTGTTATATTTTCTGAAGTAGTTTTATTTTTTTTACATTTAGTATAATATATATAATATAATAATAATATATATATATATATATATATATATATATATATATATATATATATATATATATATATATATATATATATAAATTACGTGTCATGTTGTTTGTCCGTGACGGACTCCTGAACCACTAAAACGATTTTAATCAAATTTGCACACCGTGTGCAGTTTGGTCCAACTTGAGAGATAGGATAGTTTTTTGCCCATGAGTGACCCACAAATTTTTTTTGTGAATTTAAGGATTTTTATTTTATAAGCATATATATACTCCTCAGTTTCTCAACACAGTTATTCCTTCTCTTTCTTTTTAAACGGAGACTGTCTGTAAAGATTCATTGTGAATCCGATGTTATTGTGTCTTGGAATAAAGTCTGATTTTATGTAATATTAAAATACGTTTGTAACATGTATTTATTGAAATTAGTATGATCAATGAGGTAATGGCGTTTTTAGTAGTGATAATATGACGTAACAGCTTGTATGTGTGGAACCAGCGACACCGGTTCTCGTACAAAATTACGTTGGCAGCCATGCTATTGTATATTACAATGTTCTATGACTTTAACCATAGTATAAATACTAAATACGATAATGTTATCGCTGATATAAATGTTCTTGCTTTAATTAATTTTTCATGAAAGCGAATGTAGGTTATCTTAAACCTCAAATATAACCTTTGCCTATTAGGAATAATGTATCAATCGATAAGTAAAAAAATATATCAGAATCGGTTTCAGCAGCTTCAAAGATTACTTTCCACAAGCAAAACTTCCTTAAAAACAACCTTACCTCTTTATCATATTAGTGCACATTAGTGTGGATAGTGAAGTGTAGATTTATCAAATATATATTAGAAGTTTTTTATTATTCTACACTTACTTGCAAAAGCGTGTTCTGTCCGTATCTCTGCACGCATGCTTCCATGAACTCATCAATAAACTCGTCGTACTCCTTTCCTCTTACACGTCGCTGCCGCAGACCAATGTATAAGGGATCTTCTAGTAAGTCCTGCGAAAGAATTTCAAATGTTACTTTATAAACGTTTGGTATTACAAGATATTTGACGACTCGATAGCGCAGTGGCTAAGCATTTAGTATGGTCTACACGATCGGTCTGGATGTTTACCATGTGCAATTCGTATATTTAAAACAACTCCGCAAGGCAGCAGATATCTTAATAAGATCGAAATACATTACCGGCGGCCCGTATCAACGAACATAAGCCATCTACGCAAGACATAGTTCTAGCGTTCGAGTGTATGCGCAAACTCACGTGCGCTTTCTCTTCTCTCACCCTTGTAGTCCGATGAGATGGCAATCAGCTACATACGGAGTGAGATCAGGCGCAGGACCAACAGCTTTAAGTGTCTTCCGAGGCACGAGAGTGACACGGAACACCACTAACATTGAAATAATACTAGTTTTTACGGAATTTATCGCGTATATTTAACTTTTTAAATACCCGACGTTTCGAACGCTTTACAGCACTCATGGTCACGGGCGGGACTGAGATGTTCAACGTCCATATGTCATAGTTAACCGCGGTTACCATAGATTAAAATTTTGCAATAAGCATTAAAGGTAACTAACTTGAAATCGCCCTATGACGTGAGAAAACCAAAAAAAATGTTGCTGGGTTTTATTTGAAGGGTCGATTTGTATAATCGCCAGGTTTAGTCGTGGAAATCGCAGATGTCTTGTACATACATATAATAATGGCCAAGCAAATTTAAGAGCCGTGGTAGCTCAGTTGGTTAGCGCTCGCTGTAAATTTCACAATACGCGAGCAAACCGGGTTCGATCCCCGCCGGCACCAATGAAATTGTTAACTGCAATTTTAAGTACTGATTTTCCACGTGCTCGGCGGTGAAGGAAAACATCGTGAGGAAACCTGCATGTCTGAGAAATAAGAATAAAAAAATATTTCGAAGGCATGTGAAGTTCGCCAACACGCATTAGGGCAGCGCGGCGGACTATTCCTTGCCCTAAAACCCTCTCAGAAATGAGAGGAGGCCTGTGCCTGTTTTTTTTAAATTTAAGACACTCATTCCATAGCCCGTCTTATGTAATAAGGCCTTTTGATATGAACACATCTGATATATGTAAAAGTAAAGTAAAGTTACAGCCTACATACGTCCCACTGCTGGGCACAGGCACAGAGGGTTTTGGGGCAAGGAAGTGTCCGCCGCGCTGCCCCAATGCGTGTCGGCGGACTTCACATGTCTTCGAAATATTTTTTTCTCCTATTCCTCAGACATGCAGGTTTCCTCACGATGTTTTCCTTAACCGCCGAGCACGTGGTAAATCAGCACTTAAAATTGAAATTAACAATTTCATTGGTGCCGGCGGGGATCGAACCCGGGTTACTTGAGATCTGTTATATTTACAGTGAGTGTTAACCATCTGAGCTACCACGGCTGATATATGTGTACCCCAATATATTTTTTTTAAATACATTAGGATTTTTTCCTGTAGCGTGGAAGAAGTTTACATACATGAATTTCGTAAAGATAAACATCCAGAACCGAAACAATTATTTGTAGGCTATAAAAAAACTTGTACGGGAGGGGGGGGAGGTGATTCTGCATCACTCAGCACCGTAAGTCATTACTAACCAAATGCGCCGCCACTTATAAGATACATTATTATAACGAACATGATTTCATTTAAGCAGCCACCACAGTAGTACATACCTGATTATCCGTACCAACATCCAAAGTGATGGGCAAACACTGGTGAGGTTTTATTCCGGCCAATGCGGTATACAACGAAAGCTTGCCCACAGGTATGCCCATCCCGTACGCTCCCAAATCGCCAAGACCCAAGATCCTTTCACCATCGGTGAACACTATCGCTCTAACATCAGGCTCCGGCCTACAAATATACTTTAATGTTTTTCCCATTTGTAATTTGCACATACTATACAACTTCATTTATTTTATAACTAGCTTGTATCCCCGACTTCGTCCGCGTGGAACTTAAATAAATCCTGCATATACCTAATAGTATTTTTGAACAAGTAGTTCAATTATGGAAAAACCACTATACTTAGTTTTTACAAAATGTTTGAAATATAAATTGGAGATCTATTAATTTCACGTAAAAAGGGTCTTATCCTTCATCAATCATCACACTGTTTTCTTTTTTTTGAAAAATGGATGTTTATTGAAAAAATGTAATAAATCGATCAAAACTTTAATTCATTATAATTAGAAGATAAAGTGTGTGGTTCTGTTTAGTGTAAAATTGCAAACCAAAAAGGTTTGGTTCGAAACTTTTTTTATAATATCTTATAATTTATGAGTTCATGAGATAATTATCGAAAACCATATTTATTCAGTCTATTTTATCAGGTTTTCGACTTCACAAAAACATGTGTTTGCTATTCACATAAAATATAGCTCACACCACTCATAGGTCAAAGCATTGATTTCTGTCTGTATGTAAAATTACGTCATAATCGGCTCAGCCCATGGAGGTTAGAGAACAGGAGAATGATCATAGCATAAAAAGCATAGTCCCTGAAAATTTGTAGAATTTATAATCGCGCTGCCGTCGGTAAGTACCTACTATCTGAGAAGTAATTTTTTAATTATTGACAAAAAGAAACATAATAAAATAGTGAAATATTACTAAAAATAATAATAATAAATCAATAATTTATATTTGTAATAATTTATAATAACTAAAATTATAAAAAATATAATTTACAAATTATTCATTAATAAATAATAATAATTTCGTAATTTTTTTTCTTTGAATGATATTATAATCATTACAAACTAGCGCACAACGGCCCGCTTTTAGTGAGACAACTTAGCGATCGCAGCACGTGTCGTATTGTCGTCGATGGTGTCTTACCTGGAATAGTGGTGTTGGGAGTAGTGGTGCTGGGACTAGTGGTGACGGAGTTAGTGCATGCAATTGAGGGAGGGCGGGAGGTGCTCTTCGATCCAGGTAAGACACATCATTGTATTTATTTAGCGGAAGGTTGCGAAGAAATTTATATTTTTATTTTTTATTATAATGGATTTCCGCAAAGTAACGCCTGATTCTATCAATTATCAAAATGTATGAATTAGTTAATTTATACGCTAATCTATAAGCGCTAAAATCTGAAGCACTCAATTAGTATCTTAATCCACATGTGCGATAAGATCAGAGGACCATTCTGGAAACAACGTCATCTTTATCAGCCCGTAGAAACCACAGCTAGACGTAGGATTTTCTGAACGCTTGACGCTGGATTGACGACCGAATCATGAGATGTTACCGTTACCGATCTTGCGCTTATGATTAAAGCATTAAATACACTTGTTTTAAATTAAATAAACACATAATATACTACATGCCCAGTACAACTACCATTCCCTATTACATATTTTTTTCAAGATCACTTACCAATTTTTAAGTATATTAAATATGTGTCCTTTATCATTAATAGTGATAAAAAGACCTCTAGGTCTTCTATAGATGAGCCCAAATCTTTGACAAGCCAAGCCCACTGTTGGCGTATAAACAATTGGCAGATACTTCTCGACATTCTCCGAAAGTAGTCTGAAGAACAACTTCTCATTTCTATCCTACAAAAGTCCAAACGAACTCTTATAACAGCAGTGAAACAATACAATTTTCATCAACGTATTGTCTTATACTATCTATAAAATGATTATATATAATACTTAATTGCAAACATTTAAATGATTTATGATGATATGTGACTGTACAGTAGTAATAAAATTAAAAAAATACACTCCAATACAATACACAAAACTCGTATATGTTTATTTTTAATAACATATAACTAATATTTTAATATACTCACATCTATGCCCGCAACGAAAAAAATAAGCAAATATATTACAAAGAAGCAAAAACCAATTTCAGAAACTAAAAACATCTTAAATTTATAATATTTAATGCTACTGCAAAGCGATGGCAAAATAACGGCGTTCGAAGAGCAAGAGAACCAGTATAACTTTCAACTATGAAGCATTGGGTGCGTTTGGCAGAAAAAAGCGCTAGCAAGCGCTTATAAGCAAAATGGCGATCGTAAGCGGTAAGCGCTGTCAAATCGTAAGTAGCTATTTTCCTCCAGGACACGATGTTAGTTTTAACCGGGGAACCTAACCTCATTTAAATATATGTTTGTAAAGTATTCATATTAAAAACTTACCAATCATGAATTTTAATAACATATATATGTTTATTCACGTCATTATTATATTACTTAAAACTAATATTGCACAAAAGAACTTATAAACTCTACTTCAAAACAAACAAATTAAATAAGCAAAATGGCGGATTGTGTCAGCGCTACTGAAGTAGCAATCGTGTCCTGGCCGAAAACTATTTTAGCGCTTGTAAGCGCTTGCTAGCGCTTTTTTCTGCCAAACGCACCCATTCCGTCATAGCCCTTAGAATAGGCATGCATTGCTCTTGCTGCAGCTATCCTCGAGTAGTAGCCACAAGCCACTTACCATAAGGTGGACTGCAACTCCAACGTCATGAAATGTTCAATTGCTTAAACACAACATACTTGTTGCATTTATTATAACGTTGGTGTATAAATAAAGAAGACCAATAGATCCCAACAAAATTAAAAATATTTTAGAAAACAATAATAAATTAAAAACAAAATAAAGAACCATTAAACCATCTCTTAATGCTTTACAGTGCATTCAGAATAGTAATTTAAAAGTGAAAAATGTATCACTGTATATACATATAAATTAGCAATATACGTATTCGTATACATTAAATGAATGATACCTTTATTATGTTTAGTCACCTGTAACTCGATGAGGTAAAGGTATTTATTCAAATTGTCCTCATAACGGTCTATTGATATTCTACAGATGTCCAGTTGCTCCTCCTGACTTTTAAACTTGGCCGCCAAAAGGCCATGAATGCCAAGGGCTTGGCGCTCCTCTAGTGTAAATGCGAGACCCTAAAATAAATTCAAAAATACAAACACGTGATAGTGGTTAACTGCTAATAAGGCACTGGCGTTGAGACTGAGACAGGAAAATGTATCCAAAATTGTAGATCCCAATTCCTAAAGTCTAATGTTGGAGAAACTCTTTATTAATTTGAGGGTGTGGAGCTTTACGCTACATGCTTTCGTGAATATCAAAGATTGCTGGCCAAAATGTGACGGATTTTCAGCAATGGAGTATAGAATAAAGTAGGTACGGTAATAATCATATTAGGATGTTTAGCTGCCGTATGATGGCGATATAAGAGGATCTATAGCCCGATTTCGCCCCATGAATAGCTTACGGTTTACGATAGATAGTGGTACATAACTCTACCATACCTTCACCTTCTATTATGTACTTACCTACTAGTAGGTAAAAAGTTCGATTAATCTTTAATGTATGATTTCATAGAAAACACCAATCACCTCAATCCCAAGGTTACAAATACAACACCCACAATCAAGGTCAGGCAAAATGGGTTGTCGAGAATGCTCGTCTCTACAAACATGCGAACAGGTGCACTCAGCATACTTATAGTGCGTCCAATAATAATAAATAGACTCAGAAAACTTGATATGTTATATTATTATTTAATAAGCGAAACAATCTATAATAATATCATCATCATCATCATAACATCCCATCAAATCCACTGCTGAATAAAAAAGCCTCACGTTGCCCTATAGTGCCATATTTACCACGCTCGGGAGGTTGATTAGCAACCACTAAACTTATTTTATTATTATGAATAGTTATCAGGCAGATGCTGCTGCCTATCTCATGTATCAACTTCCCTCCGTCACCTCTTAAGACACTAACAGGGGTAGTGTATTCTTTCAAGCCGCCACTATACGGCTATAATAGTAATCGTATTAAATTCAATATTTTTTATTGTTTACTTAAAAGGCTGAGGAAAATTCTTAAAATCAATTTAAGAAAGAATATTATGTCATTTAAATTTCTAAAAACAACATCGTATTTAAAATATCTATTACTGGAATAGTAATCGACGTGCTGCATGAAACCTAATATATTTTCTGTTATCCATGGATTAATAGTGTAGCAATACAGCTTTTCGATCTTTTACTGAGAAAAATAATTATTTTTAACGAGAATCGAGAAAGAAATTAGATTAGCTTACGAAGAAGTCGGATATTTTATGTTTGAAATATGTGTATTTGATTCAAAATAAACGGTATGAAAGAACGGTAGTATAACGTAAACAAATCTGAGTAAAAACTGTATGCCTAAAGGGATATTTTCATTCCAATCCCAATCGCAGGCCAGTTATCGCCTGAACGTAAACATTTCACAAAATAACTTTTATTTCACCGTTTTCAATAAATTAGACTGTAATGTAAAACAAGGACATCGCCCTCTTAATGCTTGAACTTTTAAACAATATAAAATTCAATGCAATTTTCGGATGTAATTTTACATAAAAAACATAAAAACTCACGCCTATCACCCAGAGGGGTAGGCAGAGTCTACAGACTTTCATTTGGCACGATCCTAACACACCTCTCTCGTCTCCTCTACATCCATATACCTACGCATACATGCTCGTCGGTTAAGGGTACTCCTAATATGGACCATTTTCAATATATCGCCAATTTGGTCGATAAACTTTAGGGTGTAATTTTCTTGCTCTTTTATTAGTAAAATGAATAGCAATAAATTTTGCATCACCTTATTAAGACGCGGGTCTCTGAGATGATCGATACCTCGCACCATGTTGGGGCATATAATGTTGCCGGTGACTTCGTGGTATGGTCTGCATAATGACGTCGATGGCGCTACGATCTCCGAAAGTTGCGTTCGAACATACGGTAGCGCCCTTTTGGGCCCTAATGCATTTGTACAGCATCTGTAACAAATGAATGACAGTTATAGGTACATATAAAACGTTAACAGATCGGTTGCAGAACTGGTTGTTAACTTAATAATTATTTCAAAAAAATACCTACCATCTGGATTTATTTCGATTTCTAACGGAACTCATTACTGATAAATTAAACTAACAACTATTTATGAACTTTAAAGATGAAATGTATTTTTATGAGAAATAATTAATAGTCAAATGTTTTGATCACTTTTAGATACTGCGTGCATTTCACGATGGTTAGCCACTGAGTGCAATGCAGTCAAATTCTCTGGCTATTTATACCAAATGCACTGATACCATCGATCATTAATAATTGTTGACCCTTATTACAGTCTGGAACACTTATCTGTATTTTTTATAGAAGCAAGCAAACGAGCATACAGTTCACCTGATGTTAAGTGACTACCGCCGCCCATGAACATCCGCAACACCAGGGGGAATTAGGCAGGCAGGTGCGTCGCCGGCCCTTTAGAATGGAGTAAACTCTTTTCTTGAAGGTCCCCAAGTCGTATCGGTCCGGAAAAATCACCGATGGTAAACTATTCCACAGAGAGGTCGTACGCGGAAGAAAACTCCTTGTGAAACATACAGTGGTGGACCGCCAAGCATTCAGATGGTGTGGATAGTATCGGGAGGTTTGCCGCATAGTGCGTTCATGAAATTTGGCGGCTGAGATTAATCCGAACAATTCCTCAGAGCACTCCCCGTGGTATATGCGGAGGAAAATGCAAAGAGATGCAACATTCGCAGCGCCAGTGAATCGAGCCGATCGGAAAGCACTCGGTCGTCGACGATTCGGGCCGGTCTGCGCTGGGTGCGGTCAAGTGGAAGGAGCTGGTACTGGGTAGCCCCAGCCCAGAGATGGGAACAGTATTCCATGTGCGGCCGAACCTGCACCTTGTAAAGTTACAGGCAGTGTGCCGGCATGAAATACTGTCTCGCTCTGCTGAGCACGCCAAGCTTTTTAGAGGCTTTTTAGGTTGCAATTTGGCCTTCTCTTCCAAGTGACCACGAAACTACACGTCACTCGATATGTCGACGCCGAGGATTCCGATACCGGCTGAGGCAACAAGGGGAGTGCCTAGAAACTGAGGAGATACGGCAAAAGGGGTTCTTTTTGGCGGTTAACGCGCAAACTTGTGTCTTCTGAGGGTTAAACTGGACTAGATTTACACCCGTATTTATAAAGAAGTAATTACTTGCTGCTAAGTAATTTCTTCATTAAGTCATTACTTAAGGTTAGAATTCTCAATTACAAAATCTCATTCTATAGTTGAGTAACACACGTTACTTACTTGAGCAAATGCTCAAGTAACGTTCGACGCTTCGTGGTTGTTTCTGTGTGGCAACACTTCGTGAATGCGTTTTGTTTCGTGAAAAGGCAAACATAAGGTCTAGATTACTTTTACAAAATCTTGTAATAATATCTTTGATATTTCTTTGCTTTATATTTATAATAGCTATAGCGTTGAATGAAGTAGTTTATATTGTTAAATGTTAATTATATCATTATTGTCATTTAATGTTGTTAGTATAAAAAAAAACAAATGCTTGGATAAACAAAACGTTTGACATGTTAAAACCCTTGTAAATTTAAATGGTCACTTTTTACTCATGGGTTATATGCCCACACGTTATTTTTTACTTAGAAAGATTATACATACATTCATTGCTGTCAACTCAACTAATTTACCCTGAAATCTAAACCGTTTTGTCGACGAGTTGCATTTTTCTCTATATAACTTTCCATAAATTACGTAAATTTTCTAAATATGACTGAAGTAGACAGGAAAAAACCGTTCTCGAGTTTGGAAAAGGATTTATTTTTAAATATCATACAGAAATATGATACGATCCTAACCTCTAAACAAACAAATGCCACGAGTGCTTTAAAAAAGAAGCAGTCATGGGAGAAAATAGCGGAGGAATTTAATGAATCCTCTATTGTTACTCAAAAGGTAATATAATGAGTTTTGTATACTTTTATTATTTACAGATATGTAGAGTTTCATTTGTGTGTCATGGTCTTTTTCTATGAGCCGATTTTGTATTAGGCAGTTATCTAATTTCCATACGTTTCATTGTTTCAGGCATCTACTAAACAATTAATAAAGCTGTGGTATAATATGAAGGCAAAAGCAAGGGAGTCTAAAACGAAAGAAAATATTCGCCACTTAACAGGAGGTGGGCCATCTGTTGTGGATATGGATTCAATCGATTCCAAAGTCATGGATATAGATAAAAATATCCTTACTAACATTGCTGTGGATATCGATAGTGATATTGATGGTAAGAGTTATCCATGTAAATAACTACCTAAGTGTTTGTTCTTGATGTTGTAGTACTAAATAAAATGACTGCAAATTTATATAAAAACTGGTATAATAGGGAACTAAATGTTACAGTTACATTTCAACCTAAAATTAAATTGATATATGAGCGTCCACGCATACTTTCGGTGCCAGATCCGTTCCCTTACTCCCGCTCTACTCCAAGCCGATTGCGGCCGCCAGCAGACTGGTTTTATGGCTTCTCTCACCTTAATATCGTTCAGTGCTCTGAACACTAAGCCTGGCATGTATAACAGAGCCTCATTATTATTAGTTGGTATGGGCATTTATCATTATATTTTGTGACCTTTTTTCTGTTTTTCAGGGAATATAGTTTTATTAGGCGATAGTAACAATGAAGCTTGGTGTAAAACAGCAGAAGAAACAATACAAGTTTCTCAGGAGGAAAAGGAAATAAACTTCAAAACTCCTATCAAAAAGAGTTACGACAATTTGAGAAGTAATAAAATAGATACATTAAAGTGTAAAATATTAGAAGAAGAATTAGAATTTAAGAAAAAAATGCATGAGGAAGAACTAAAGATGAAAATTTTAGAGAGAGAACACAAAGAAAATTTGTTTAAAATTGAAATGCAAATAAAGTTAAAAGAATTAGAAAAACATTACCAAGAATAACCAATGTGAAATTCAACAACCCTGTCGGTTTTTTCTGTGTAAATAAATAAAATATAATGTAAGTGAAAATATTGGTTTTATTTTATAATTCATTTATAACATATAATAATGTGAAATTATATTTGCTCAAAGTACCAAACCAACACTGGTACCTGTTGTGCTTGTTGTAGTTGTGTAAGACGACTGAGCATTACTGTCCACAGTGTCCTCAACATCAAAAAGTCATATGCTTCTATTGCAGTGTTTTGGAGCACTGCACAAGCCATTATAATATTGGTTGTTGTCGATAGTTAGGTATAGCAACCAATTGGTAAGTATGAAGACCGTCTTTTCCATACTCAAATTAATTCATTTACTTCTATTGCAATGTTGTGGAGCACTGCACAAGCCATTATAATATTGGCTGTTGTCGATAGTTTGGTTTTTAGCAACCAATTTGTAAGCATGAAGACCGTCTTTTCGATACTCCAAATAATTCATTTACTTATACTGCAATGTTGTGGAGCACTGCACAAGCCATTATAATATTGGCTGTTGTCGATAGTTTGGTTTAGCAACCAATTTATAAAAGAAATAGAAAAAGAATAAAAAAATGTTACTATAATGTTATTTACCTAGTACAAGGATATCCTCCATCTCCGGATAACACCTCATCAATTTCATTATTGCATAACCTTATATTTAGTTGTGAGTTTGTAAAGATTTGGCTATCATGTGTGCTGCAGCCTAACGAACTACTTTATCATATATTATCAAATTAGGGCCACCAACTACTTGCATATTCAATGAAAAATAACCTTTTCTATTCCGGAAATATATGACAAAGAATAACCAGTATGAAACCCCGTTTTATACATTGTTTTTTTTTCTGTGTAAATAAATAAAATATAATGTAAATGAAAATATTGGTTTTATTTTATAATTTATTTAAAACATATAATAGCGTGAAATTATATTTGCTCGTAGTACCAAACCATCACTGGTACCTGTTGTGCTTGTTGTTGTTGTGTAAGAAGACTGAGCATTACTGTCCACGGTGTCTTCAACATCAAAAAAGTCATTTGCTTCTATTGCAATGTTGTGGAGCACTGCACAAGCCATTATAATATTGGCTGTTGTCGATAGTTTGGTTGCTAAACCAATTTTTAAGCATGGAAACCGTCTTTTCCATACTCCAAATAAACGTTCCACTGAATTTCTTGATTTTATTTGCACCTTATTATATCTCTCCTCTTGTGCAGTTCTGGGATTTGAAACTGGAGTCAATAAATGTCTGAAACAAAGAACTCTTTATTAGCGATATTGTAGTGAGATATTTATGATGCTTTGAAGACCACATAGCACATAGTATTGATATACCTAATTATAGTTTTATCGTTTATGAATAAAAAATTATTACTAAATTATTATTTACCTAGTGCAAGGATATCCTCCATCTGCAAGTAACGCCCCATCAATTTCATTATTGCATAACCTTATATTCAGTCGTGAGTTTCTAAAGATTCGGCTATCATGTGTGCTGCCAGCCCAACGAACTACTATATCATAATTATATCATCAAATTAGGGCCACCAACTACTTGCACATTCAATGAAAAATAACCTTTTCTATTCCGGTACTGCTCTGTATGAAGAATACCTCTAGGTTTGGTGATTTTAATGTGGGTACAATCGATTGCTCCCACAATATTTTTCAGTCCAGGTGCTCTGCCAATGCAACCAAGCTTTTCAAAATCGTCTTTTGTTTTCCTCAAATTTGCAGGAAACTTAATAAAATCTGTCATTAGCAATGCCAATATTCGACTAACTCTTTTCACTATATTACACACAGTCGATTGAGAAATATGCATGATATCTCCACATACTATCTGAAAGCTTCCAGTGGCATAAAAACGTAAAGCAGTAAGTAACTGACACAGTGGAGTTATAGGAAGCCCTCTTTGTGTCTCTGATTGTAAAGAGTCAGTAATTCTCGGTAAAATCACATGTATCACTATGCTTTTGGAGAAACGAAATCTCTTTTTAAAACAATCTTCCGAATAGTCACTAAATGGATCCACATTACGAAAGTAAACTTTGGGATTTCTAGGTTCAGCGACTTCTATCTCCTCTAATATAATATTATCTATATTGTCTATAACACCAAAAACCGATTCAATGCTATTCAAAGTTTCCATTTTTAGTCAAAATAACCTCAAAGTAGTGCTTAAGTAAAGGAAATGGTGACTATTACTTCGGCCGGTGTACAGAGCATCACCAGTGTTATCATCTGCATAGTAATGAATGTGGTACGCAGCCTTGTGGAACACTAGCATTAATATGCTTGTAATCGGAGCATGCGCCGTCTACAACGACCTTTATGCTCCGATCTGCAAGAAAGCCGGTGATCCAATTGCACAATTTCTCGGGAAGCCGATAGGAAGGGAACTTCGAAAGAAGCGCTGATATATAGCGAACAGCTAAAATTCTAGAAATTCAACCATTTTCTGCCTATATGAGTAAACTGCTATAACATAATTTTACATAAAAATTCATATTGGGCCATCCGATAATCCAATGAGTTACTCGACTCCACAGTCAGTAATTCATTTATGGAACAATTCATACGCTTTTACAACAAAGTCCCAGAAAATATAGAACTCTCTCGGTCTCTCTATTACCAAGTTTAATTTTTTTTATTAAACAATGACTTCATAAAAAGTATTATTAAGATATAAATGAATATATATTTCATACGTGGTAGAGCCATGTTGCAGCTATATTATAGCGTAAAACATTCACATAATGTTACAGTGTTTGATATAGTAAGTGAATAGAAGCGTAAACCCTTTTTAATGATAACAAGTCATTCAATTTAATTTAATTTTTACTCTTTATTGCACACAAAACATTACAAAACACAACAAACTTATATTTATAAATTTATGTACAATTAGATGGCCTTATCGGTAGACAGCTATTTCAATCTTAGTCCTTAGTGATGATAACACATCTGGATTCATATTCTTAGTTGAAGAAAAATTTATTTTTATTTTTTTACGGAACACAGCATCCACTTACTATCCGGTGGTCTGTGTGTTCGCTTGTGTTATTTCTATAAAAAAGCGTGGATGCACCACGTTGTCACAGAATATACCAGTGCAAAATAATAAAGTAAATAATAAACTACTCAAAACAAAATAAAACCCACTCTAAGTTAATCTCGAATTTCGTCTAAAAAAAATTGTTGGGTAGTAGAATAGTGAAGTTAAACATTTCGAAGTATTGTTGACATGTTTATCCAACGTTATCAATGTTTCAAGTCAGGAATTCAATGGTGGGTAGACAAAAAAAGTGAAGTACTCAAAAAAACATTTATTACTCAAATTCTCAGTCACTAGTACCCTCAGCCACATTCTGAATGTTACAGTCGCATGTCTACTTTTTTCATTTCGACTTGATTTCGGTGTTACTCGCGATCATTATGCCTGGTTCTCGGCGTCATATGGATGTGGAAACAGCAAGGAGAGCAGTGTTTATGCTTCAGGAAGGAGAATCTCAGAGATCAGTGGCAACCCGTCTTCGTGTGTCGCGACGAGCTATTCGAAACGCGTGGGAACGCTTTCTAGAGACTGGTATTTTCGCGAGGAGATCTGGATCAGGAAGAGCGCGAGCTACAACCGTCCAGGAAGACCGCCCTCGTCTTATAAAATCGACTGCGGCAATCGACTGGCACACGAATTAGTGACCAAACCATTCGAAATCGGCTCCATGAAGACGGACAACGTTCTAGATTTCGTGTTATTCGTCTAAAATTGACAAGAGCGCTTCGTGCAGCAAGTTTGAGGTTTGCTCGCGAGCATGCGGAGTGGACAATGGACAACTGGAGAAATGTACTCTTTACGGACGAAAGTAAAGTGAATTTTTTCAGCGATGATCGTCGAGTGCGCGTGTGGAGAAGAGAAGGAGAACGTTTTTCAGAACCTTGCATACATGAAACGGATCGTTTTGGAAGTCCAAATGTTATGGTGTGGGCTGGAATAAGCTTGCTCGGTAAAACTGAGCTGGTAATTCTGGAAGAAAGCTCCATAACTGCCTCCCGGTATGTCGATCGAATAATACGGCCCCCATGTCATCCCATTTTCACAAAGAGTGGGTGAAAACTTCGTCTTTATGCAAGACAATGCTCGCCCACATACAGCGCGAACAACCCAGAGAGCTCTCTCTGAAGCCAATATTACGGTTTTACCGTGACCGGCCATGAGTCCCGATCTTAACTCCATTGAACATTTATGGGACCAATTGAAAGAAGCCTCAAATCGAACTTCAGTAATGTGACTAATCGACAAGGGCTCATAAGCGCCCTAAAATTGTGTTGGGAGCGAATACACGAGGAAAACATCACCCACTTGATTTGAAAGTGTCCCAGATAGATTCAGAGAGTGCATACGGAACAAAGGGGGACCTACTCGCTATTAGGCACCATCAAACTTCCTTGATTTAGTCAATAATAAAAATCAAAATCAAACTTTAATTAAATCAATAATTTCTGTAAACTTTCCTAAAAACTGTAAATTTTGACTAAATTCCATAAAATTGGCAAAACTTACCTACTCTTGTCAATGTTCACACACATTCAAAAACCTTAATTTATTCATTCCTAATCATAAAAACTGAAAAAAGAAAAAGAATTCGTAAAATTCATTTATAAATCATGGTGGGCCCTATTTTGTTTTGAGTAGTTTATAAAGCTAATGTCTTCCGTATGTTGAAGTGAATAACGAGAACTGGAGACTTTTAATAATAATGAGACATTCTATCACAGTTCTCAAGGATGACAAAGTATTTCTGCATTTTGATTTATCAGTACGGATATATTATAGTTAACTTTTTGTCACAGCGTCCCCTTATGAATAAATCTATACTGCCCTGATACGGATAAAAGCGACTAATCCATTCCAAGAAAAATTGAAAAAAGCGCGAAATTGGTTTTCATCACTGAGAAAAAGTTTTTATTGGAATGTATGTAAAAAATAACGAGTCTCTCATACATATTTTTGAATTAAATTATTGGCATACTGTAGTAAATTATAAAAATGTAGATATGTGGCATTCTGTAAAATATAAAAATGTAGATAATGTATGTATTGAATCATTATATTTGAATATTTATCACAATATAAAAGGCATTTAAGTATACCTTAACCGCTTTTTAGTATAGCACTGAAAATAATCATACACAAAAATGCGGCTAAACTATTTTAACTTTCTTTTGATTTCTGACACATTGTTTAAACTATACCTACTCTTAGACTTCGCTGTAATGCTGTTTAGTGATGACTGCCTTATAGTATCATTTATCAGCAAATAATTACACAAAACAAATGCAACTAAACTAAAAGATATATTACGGCCAACGTATCTTGGCGAGTTTGAACATAGGCTCTGCGAACTTTAGCGCAGGTACACTCGTGAAGAAAACTGTTATTGTAATTTTTTTTTAATATACCAATGTACGAATAAAATGCCCGAATAGTATGACCAATTAGTACATATAAAATAAATATAAAAAAACACTTTTGAGACAGAAAGCTACAACAATAACATATAAATTAAAGATTCAATTTCGATACCTCACCTTTCGATAGTTGCATATTTTATCACAAACACACATTATTATTTACATTGAATACCTTTCATATATTTACACGTATTACTATTTGATCACTGTTGCTAAGGGGGGAAATCCCAGTCATAAAGTCGTTGGCTCCTTGCGTACCATGTGAGGTACTTGGCATAGGTTCATCATCGTAATCGTCGCTCTCACTTTCTGACTCACTTTCCGATTCTGAAGTTGTATTAATAATGAATAACTGTCATTTCGTCAATAAAATGATCGCTCTTCCTATATTCATCTTCGACCTCTTGCACTTTTCTGCACATAGCACTCCATTCTTCCTGCTGAACCATTAAACTTACTTCTTTCTGTATGAGCTCCATTTTCCGGGTTACGTTCCAGTCGACGTTTTTAGCGGCTACGTGGCAAATAATGGCAGCCCACCTATCTTAATGGGGTTCAAATCGAGATAAAATCGGGGTAAACAAAGGACATCGTTGTTTTTTAAACATTTGTTTCGTCTATTACGTGTCTTTTATGCACGTCTTTGCTTTTTTTATTAGATCTCAAAGTTATAGTTTACGC
Organism: Parnassius apollo; assembly: GCA_907164705.1. Classification (NCBI taxonomy): domain Eukaryota; kingdom Metazoa; phylum Arthropoda; class Insecta; order Lepidoptera; family Papilionidae; genus Parnassius; species Parnassius apollo. Next base: position 1,827,251 of record CAJQZP010001441.1, read on the forward strand.
ATGTCCTTTTCGTAGGGTATACCCTTTTCTACAAACCACGATTCCATATTTGCCTTCTTGTCATTAGATGTAGGGGCAGGATTCATAAGTTTGCTGTGGTACGGAGCATTATCGATAACCACCATCGAGTTAGGGCTCAAATTTGGAATCAGTTGCGTCCATAACCATTTTTCATAATTTGTAAAAATCATATCATCCAGATAGTCTCCGGTTTTGATTCCAAATTTTAGCATTAGTAGAGAATTCGGAACAAACCCTGCTTCTGACCCAGCGTGTACCATCACTATCCGCTGACCTTTTGATATCGGGCGCTTTAGTCCTTGGGCGAAACCATCTGACCACGCCTTAAGTTTTGTTTGTAATGTGTGGGCATACGCCTCGTCAATGAATACAATTGGTCGCCCCTCCTCCCTGTATTTTTTCATCACAAGATCCTTTTCAGGCGACAGTCGGTCTTTCCTACAAGAATCATTCTATTGGTTTAGGTCTTTCGCCACTTGAAACCCAAGTTTTTGACAATTGTCTTTAAGCTCGTTTTAGCACCTTGAAAATGTATATCCTGTTTGAGTATCGCTAGTGATTTATTTATGGTCGGCATTTCTTTTTCAGTTTTGTGGATGTTGTGTATGCATCTTTTTATTATTCCTTGGTCAAAGTTATCTATATCAGTAATAGGTTTTGATCTAGACCTTTTCTTACCAGGCGTACGGAATACCGAGAGTAAGCCCATAAATATTGCCTTCAGTTGCGATCCGCTGTACTGTGCGTTGGGACACACCAGTTGCGTTAGCAACTCCTAAATAAACTTTATCTACTTACATCTTTTACGCCTTCTTCTTTTTCTTTTTTCATATACTGCGTTAAATCGTAAATAATTTTTGGCCTGCCGATTTAACACACTATTATGTTTTGGTGGCATATTTGGCGAATAATATAAGTGCCAACTGACACTTGCAAATAACACAAATAAAACAAACTTAACACTAAACAAAAAACTTAACAATAATAATAACAATTAACAACAATAACTTTTGTAACCGACTGTGCTCAAGACAGAAGATAGCGACACGAACACGACACCAATGCTAACGTGTGACTGACACATATTAGCTTCTCAGTGTTGCCAACATTAAAATCTAGCTCCCGTTGTAGGGAACACTATAATCCCGTCAAATCCCGCCAAGTTCGGTAGACAAATGTCAATCATTCATTTCTAGTGACCGAATCATCCTAGTTTATTTCATTACATTTCGATCGATCATTCAAATGGATAACTTCGGGCTCCAGTACTCTGTTGAGTCTGTGAGATCCATTGGGAACCGAACATTTTCTATTTGAGATTTCTAATAGCGCCATCTACTACATGCTATATGTAATAAAGTCATATTATCGAACTAAAACTTATTGACTTTTAAGGATATCACAGTTTCACAGGATATGCGACTCAAAGAGTGAAGAGTGAGAATGAAATAGAGTAGTTGATAGTTTTCCATATATTCAACAGTAGCGCATCATTTTGGCCAACCAATGACGAAACCTATTCCGAGCTGTATTTAAAAGAATTACGTCAAATGAAAATTTACTTTATTTATTTTTTATTTATATTTAATTTTTTAGCATTGCCGAATAAGCACGAAGCGTTACGAAATAACTAAAAAGTGATGTCCAATACGCGTGCCCGAATCAAATTTTATTCAAATTATTTAAATTGTCATAAAAATATATTTATTTTCAATTTTGTAAGACTTTAAAAATTTTCAAACAGTCGTTACTCAAATAGACGTAAATAGATAATTGATATTTAAGAAAATCATGTATTTCAACTGAGAAAATAAAATTCGATTAGGTTTTTTTTAATTGAGTCGAAATCTCGTTTATTAATGACAAAATTTACTGCATTTGTAAATCTATTTCGTTTAATATCCCATATAAGGGTAAGATCGTATAAAATTGTACAATTCGTTTTTTTTTTCCGAAGAAAGTATTTGTTAATAACTCATTAAATACTCTGCTGATATCGATAACATTGTGACATCTGATTATATGAATCATGTTTTAAAAGTGATCAACGTTAAATTTGTCATACCTTGCAATTTACTATTTCTTTGTGTATTTTTAAAAGTTGAAATTTTTTCTTCCCATACAAAAATATCATGTCCTAAATACATCTCTTTGGCATTATGTATAGAATATGTTGAAAAAAATGTCTTCTAGTGATAAGAAGTAGCTTTTAATGGATTTATTACTAGTTTTCCGCTATGATGCTCGTATTTTGTTACTTTAACTATGTTTCTATAACATTTTATTTAAACATAAATATGTGTACCGGAATTTTATGTCGCAAGCGCTAAGAGAGTTACTAAATACTGGCTTCATATGCGTGTATCCAAAGCCGAAAAAGATTTTTTGGCGCGGCAACACTGATGCTAATTATGTCAAAATGTAAAAAAAAAAACATATTTTTCTCCAATCGTCCACGTGATCCGGCTTTTTCAGTGAGTTGAACGAGTTGTCCCGGTTATTTTGTGGCGTTAAAATACCAATTTCGAGATTCGTATTGCATATTTGCGTTATTTTTATCTGTTCCGCTCATATCCACTTTATAACTTTTTAAAACAAGCTTGGATTGTGGTAACAATCTGCGTTTCTTTATGAGATACTAGATTTTTAGGTTAGCTTCGTAGCATTTTTGTGTTGCGAGTGATACCGAACGTTACTAAGAGTTACGTAACACTTGGGACATATTTTAGGCAGAGTTTACATTCAAGAGAGATTTTTAGATTTTTATTTAATCAACATTTTGCTTTATAAATACAATTTTTTTTTCGTAATAAATGATGAATTTTAATAGCTCTTGAGGTTTTTAACTGCATGAAAAAAAACGGGCTAAAAACATTGAGCTATTATGTACTACGTACTAGAGGTGACACTGCATTCAGCTACTCTGTTCCACTCAACCGCGGTGCTTACACCGCACTTTAATCAGTCACTCGCTAGGCTCTTGTAGAGTTGTCACGTGTTGTGTTGATTTAAAAAAAAATCTCTTGATAAAAATATGCCGTCGTGTGTACTTAGATATTGCACAAATAATTCCAGAAATGTCAGTGAAAACCAAGGAATTACTTTCATCGGTTAATAAGATACTTAATCAATAAAAAAGTATTGTAGATTAATAATAAAACAAATTATTCCTAAGACGCCATCTCGTGTCATGGAATATAGATTATGAAATGAATATGTTCAGATGCGACATTTCTGTGGGTACTTAACTATTAGGACGAATATGTTATTATACACATTTTTTTGTAGAAACATATATAAGTTATTATAATTAGGCAAAATTTTTCATGTTTAAATCTGCTTATATTCTTTTATTCTATGTTTAGGTTTCCACACCAAAGTCAAAGTGGTAAAATTTGTCCATTTATAATTCTCGCGTGCCCAGCATTTATGAACGACTCTTATTCTAATTTAAATAAATATATTTGTAATTTAAATGTTATGTTAATAAGTTTTGTTAAATTATATACATTTAGTATAATTTTTTTATATTTGACATAGATACCTTTTAAAATATTCATATAAAAATATCATAAAAATGTAATTTTGATATATTATGTTATATTATATTAAAAAAGCAAATATTATATACAAAATAAATGACAAAATTTAAATATTGTTCTCGATATAATTTACCTATTTAACATTACAATCTACTATTATCTACGGGTCATTCTACCTACTATGTTTATTCTATGATAAAAATACCAACCGCGCGAACACAAAGTAGCGCACATTTTTTGTTTGAGATAGCTGTTCTAGTACATTAGTACATATTACTTCAATGGCTAAAAATAACCTTTTTTTAATCTATAAAATATGTACCTACCTAAATAGGCAAAAACAAAATAGTTCAGGACCTTTTTATTATCTGTTGGTCAACTGATTTTCTTTTTTCTATTTTTGTTTTGTAGCTATATATACAATAGAAACTGTTAGGTTTTTTTTTTTCCTTTTTATTAGTTGACATAGATAGTTTCTATTCGAACACCTAATCTAAAAGTATATTATTATCATAACATTGTATCGCGTGGTGAATGGGTATGTTATTTCATCGTTATCCGTATATATTTCTCAGTTATCGGCCGCCGAGAAACAAAAGAGATATAGAGACCGTATGCGACAGAGTAATCCTGAAAATTTTCTGAAGTTCTAAAAAAAATGCAGACCGAAACAGGATGATGAGAGAAAATAAAAAAGGGCTTGTAGAAGTAAAAATTATCAAACAAAGATTTAAATGGAGAGAAAATAAGAGACAAGAAAGAAGAAAGAGAAAAGGAAATCCTGTCAATGAAAATTTGGATGGGCCTTGTGATAATCAACAGGAAAAATCCATTGAACTGAAAATAAAAAGAGAAAGAAAAAAATGTACAGAATGTGGATCGCCAAAAAAAACTAAATATGAAGAAAGGATAAAACTACTAGGCAAAAAATCGACAAACTTCGGAAGCAAAACAATCGATTGACCCAAAAAAATACTCAATTACAGAAACTTTTGCTAATGCAATCAGAAGAAAAAAACACAATACCAAAAATAAATCAAAATTTAACACCTCTATCCAAAACTTGCTCATTTATAGAAGAAAATTTACCAAATATCACAAATGAAGAAAAAGATAAAGTAAAAATAAAAATAAAGTCACAGTCCTATCCGACGTTACATTCTTACCTGAAAACCGAGGCTTTACGAATTTAAAGAATTTTTTTGGAACAGAGCTAACAGCAATTTCAAAAAATTATGATTTATCAACAAGTAAACATAATAAAAGCGCTATTAATATTTATGACAAACTCTAAGGCAGATAAAAAAAAATTGAAAAGAAAAGAGCCTGCCTCTAATGATGATACTACAGACACTGACGATGAAATATTTTCCGTACACGATTCTTCGGACTACTGTGTTGACGATGACGAGCAACTTTTAGAAGAATTTGAGAGAGATTTTTACGACATTGAATCAGAAATAATGCAAAATATAATCTAAAACGAGAAAATACAAGATCAAGTACTGGACCAAATAGAACAGAAAAGCGAAACGCGTACTATGAAAACCGAAAACAGAGTTCAAATTGAGGAAAACAGCAGAAAATAATACCATTGAAGAAGAAAACAAAACTAAGCAAACCGTGGATTTAGTTCAAATAAAATCAGAAAACAAGACCAAGAAAACGGAAAAATTAGTTGAAGTAGAAAACAGGATCACGGGAATCACAAATACAGTACAAAGAACAGAAGAAAATAAGAAATGTAACAATATTCAAACTAAAGGAGGAAAAGGGCCACGAATCTTTAATGAAAAACCAAAAAAAGTCGACAGAAATTGTTCCTACATCAAATGTTAAGAAAGTTGAGTTGACATTTAGTTCGAAAGAGTACTTCTTAAAAAATGAAAGTTGTGATAGAGTTTACTTTGTATAAGAAGAACTTATTGTGATGTGAAAGCTCTCAACGGGATTGAAAAACTGTCATATTTAAAAAACATAAACATATTAGTGTTTATTTTATGTAAAAAAAAATTGTAAAATTTATTGTAATAGAATTTAGTTGATGGTACCCAATGTACGATTATTCAGTTTTCTTCTATGCCGATAAATTTTACTAATGCAAATAAGAATACATAATGTTCATCTTAACATTTGATTGATAATTGTGCATCAGGCAGAATCGGCATAAAAGGCCACGCTCATAACCATAACAAACAACTAATAGTTTGTTTAGATTAATAGCATGATTTCAATCTTTTTTCTGTTATTAAAAATGCTTACCGTTAATTGAAGTCCTATTAGGTACGGCTTATTTTTTTATTACTTATTTGAGTACCTACTCGCTTAAAAAATAAATTGTTTTTAAAAATGTCTTTTTTATTATTTCTAAATAACCATCGAAATTATATTTTACTTTATAAAACAATGCAGAACGTGTCAAAAAAACGATTTCAACAACTAACATAAGTTGATGGCTGAATTAGTTTGTTACATTGTAGACCTAGCTTTAGATGGGTCGCGAGCGTTACTGCGTTACCGTGTGTTACTAATTTGTTGATGTCTCAAGAGTTACTATGTACATAATTACACGGCCTTACCCATAAACAAAAATCAATAACTTCTAAATAAAACTAATCGATTGCGATATTTGATTGAATAACAGGTCGATTGTGTTTACATATTATGGTCAATCTCTAGCCTAGACCACTTGTTCCTAAAAAAACTCATGCCACCATTTTGTTCCTAAAAAAATTATTGCGCAGACTTCGAACTCGCCAAGATACCTCGGCCGCATAGGTCGGCCGTATAATAGTTAAATTTACATCAATCTCACGGAACCACTTTTTTGCTTAGCATTAGCATAGGTACATTATTATTATATAGGTAAGTTTAAAAAGTTGCTAAGTGTAAAATAAAATGTGCTTTGTTTTAAAGACGTTCAAAACTTTATTCATGTTTCTCACTAACAGCTATTAAGAAAAACAAGACAATGATTTTTATTCTTAAAGAACCTATTTTATTTTAGATGTGCTTTTCTGCTCTACTACTAGACCGTCTTTAGTTATTATAATTCTTCATCTTCTGCCAAATCTAATCTAATGAATCTGTTTTATTTACTTACTCATTTTTTTATCATGGAAATTAGTAGGCGGCAAGTATGATAAAGTGTAGACTGATTGTCGTCTTCGGAATCAGAAATGTTTTGCAGCATCTCCACTGATGGCACGTAGTCCTTCTCTTTTACAGAATCGTACGATTGAATAAAACTACTTTTGCGGGTTTTTTGACGTTTAATTTAGGTACTTAATTCTAATTCCCGACCTTTCGGGTGCTTTCCAGCACCCATGGTAACAGGGGACCAAAGACTATAATATCGGGGGACTGAGGTGATTGACGGCCCGATGTCAGTTAACCCAGACTACCTTCAGCTTTTTAATTATTACTTATGGTTCGATCTACGCAAAATTAACTTGCTGTATCTTTAAGATAGTCTTGCAGTGGTATGCTTAGATTTAGTTTTAGCTTTATTAATTACAGCATCAGTAGTACTCAGGCTCCTTCTCTATTGAAATTAGTATGTTTTTTAATTTCAACAGCCTCACATAATTATCATCCTTGGCAGGAATCCATGTTCTTTCGTGAGATTTTTTTGTTCTATTGAATCTGATGTTATGGCGGGGACTGTCTAGGATGTGATCACAAACTGAAAATTTTTCTTGTGATCATGGTTACTGTAAAGTGCTCGAAACGTCAGGAGTATAAAATAAGCTATTATATGCATTAAATTCGAAAAACTAGATTTATTCGAATGTGTAGCTTTCGCGTTAACAAAAGAAATCATTATCACTTTTATCGCCATGCTCACTAACTTCCTGCCTTTGTTAAACCAAGGCATTATTCAATGTGTACAATAAAAAATTATATACATACTCAAGTAATGTTTAAGAGGGGATGTCAGATCCCCAGGGGGGGGGCATGTGGAAATGGTGGTGGAGGTTTTGTGCATGTGGAATTGGTAGTGATGCTGGTGTGATAGTTGTGGTGGTGGCGGTAATGGCGATGCGCAATGAATTCTAGTTGTTTGGGCGATGTCATATTTTTTTTAGGAAAGAAACTACAAAGGAATAATCTAAAATAATAATAACAATAACTTCAGGAAACTAAAATTTCGCCATCTACATAATAGTTTGCTTAGTTGATTAATAGTTCACGCAATAGAACTTGCTTGGATGTATCAGTTATATAAACGGTGTGAGTCATTATCAATCACGTTAAATGTGGCTAAAATGCTGCTAAAATGGATTGGCAAGCAGCGAAGGCTAAAATTAAAAAAAAACTTCGTAATTCCTGTGACTAAAATGTAACTTCAATTGGTCGAGTTATTTAAATAATGAACTAACGTAAATTTCAAGCCATGACGTCATTCTTATCTATAGGATAAAAAAATTTGTCTGTCGATAATATCAAAATAACTGCCCTGAATTGAGCTCAGAGGGCTATTTGCATGCCACTATAACATGAATAACAATTTTCCAAAGTTTTCGTCTGTCTAGACAACGGAGATTAGCCCAGATAGACAGAAGTCTGTCTTGGCTAATCTTTGGAATCGCTTAACAGACTGTGGATCAAAATAACTGCACTGCATTCAGCTCAGAGGGTTATTTGCATGCCATTATGACATGAATAACAATTTTACAAAGTTTTCGTCGGTCTAGACAACGGAGATTAGCCCAGATAGACAGAAGTCTGTCTTGGCTAATCTTTAGAATCGCTTAACAGACTGTGGATCAAAATAACTGCCCTGCATTGAGCTCAGAGGGTTATTTGCATGCCATTATGACATGAATAACAATTTTACAAAGTTTTCGGCTGTCTAAACAACGGAGATTAGCCCAGATAGACAGAAGTCTGTCTTGGCTAATCTTTGGAAGCGCTTAACAGATTGTGGATCAAAATAACTGCCCTGCATTGAGCTCAGAGGGTTATTTGCATGCCACTATGACATGACTAACAATTTTACAAAGTTTTCGGCTGTCTAAACAGCGGAGATTAGCCCAGATAGACAAAAGTCTGTCTTGGCTAATCTTTGGAATCGCTTAACAGATTGTGGATCAAAGTAACTGCCCTACATAGCGCTAAGAGGGTTATTTGCATGCGACTATGACATGAATAACAATTTTACAAAGTTTTCGGCAGTCTAAACAACGGAGATTAGCCCAGATAGACAGAAGTCTGTCTTGGCTAATCTTTTGAATCGCTTAACAGATTGTGGATCAAAATAACTGCCCTGCATTGAGCTCAGAGGGTTATTTGCATGCCATTATGACATGAATAACAATTTTACAAAGTTTTCGGCTGTCTAGACAACGGAGATTAGCCCAGATAGACAGACGTCTGTCTTGGCTAATCTTTGGAATCGCGAACGAAATTTCACGAACAGATAGAGGAGTAATGCCAAGAGTGGTTTAGGCTATATTTTATGTGAATACTTCAGAGACTTTGTGAAAATGAAAAATTATTTAGAAAAATGGTCTACGATGATTACCTGATATCTAAATTACGTCACATTCATGGATCCAAGTCAAACGTAGCCGGGGCGAGTTGCTAATGTTTAATGCGATTAAAACTACCACAGAAAAAAGACGACAAAAAGACTGTTAGCACTTCCACTGTTAAATCAAAGTAAATTGGTAAGAACTGGCATTAGAACAGTATAAAAGGCCCAAACTAACGTACTTACAAGGCGTCCGGACCTAAAAAATTAAGCAACATCATAGTCTAGACACGTCGTGTATAACATATAAAATTAGTAAATTAGTGTTTGTTTGTAATATATAAATAAGTGCCTACTTTTGAACTTAGGTAATTTTTTTAATAAAATAAGGTGACAAACGAGCACATAGTCGACCTGACGGTAAGAGTCTGCCGAGACTCATAGACATCATCTACATACATCTCAGGGCCTAAACAAGTGGCAATCGCTGTGTCTAATCCATTTAGCAATGAAGTTCTTGGCTTTGGTCTCGAAATGAAACGTCAAAATCGAGACGTCAATTGTGTCGACCAGGCGCGCTGAATATAAACAAACCACACTTGATGACTTGCTAAAGTAAAGTTTACTTGGTGAAAGTGAAGTTATTGGTGTTAAATTTAACTAGTTAACTAGAGAATTCAAAGGTAAGTTCTTTAACTTCCAATTAATTGTTAGTGCCAAAATTACACAAGTTTTTTGGATATCAATGGTTGTGAGTATATTACACACTTATAACGAGAAATAAGCGGGAACTGACTGGTTTTTTTTTTCATTTTTAAGGATAATTATAATGGAACCACGAGTGCGAGCTAGTGGTGAACAACTTCCGACCCTTTTGGAGTTTATGGAATGTTAAGGAATTATTCACCTAAACCATGAACTTGATTAAATTCAAACATGTGAGAATGCTCAATGTAAACAACGACGTGATCCTAACAATCAGTTGCTTATTGCCCTATTCCCTGTTCAATTGCAGTCACGGCGATCTATCAAATCCCCGAAGTGAGCCTCAAGGGCGCTTGAATCCTAGCGGTCGTAGTGCGAGTTGGCAACAATATTGAACTCAATCAATATTGTTGTGAACAAACTAGCAAGATATAAGTTTTATTATATCTTTTCAAAATAGTATCCATTTACATAAATACATCGCTGCATCCGATGGAACCACTGAGAAAAACACTTTGCCCACTCATCCTTAGGGGTCTCTTGACGGCATTTTGAAACGAAGCCACTGCTTCGTTGGCGACCATAAAACGTTTTCCTCGAAGTTTTTTTTTTTTGTTTTCGGAAATAAATAAAAATCAGTAATTCCACGTCTGAAGTCGGCAAGTAGTCGATTGTTTGCTTGGCGGTGTGCGTATGTCGAACACAGCATTTGAGTCACCTCCGTTAAATCTTTGAACCATTTCACGACACCAATCACACCGACAGAGTTTTTGGGCTTCTGTCAAATTATGAGGTATCCACCGGGCACAAAGCTTCCTAACTGCTAAACGTTCATGGAGGATTTTGTGCACTTAACTTATACCAATGCCTAAGCTTGTCCGAATCTGCTGATAAGTCACTCTTTTGTCAGTCTCTATCACACGTCACACAACACTGATGTTATCTTCAGTCGTCGCCGTAGGAAGTCATAAAAAATCATTGTACGAAAATTTTCTCGCGTTAAATTCATTCTGACGTGACACAGACAATTTTCAATTTGCCGTAAAATCGTAAACAAATGACAAATAAATAAAAGACATACACAATGGCAAAGAATTCCATTTTCAAAATTTGAACTTATTTTTTTATTATATCGTTTACCAGTTCTAAAAACGTTCAGTGTCGTCCTCGTATTAAACAAATAAATTATATAAAAAGCACATTGTCAGAAAGATAAATTATTGTTGAACTTATTTTTTTAAATCGACTAATTGCTATTTTTACATTAAAAAAGTGATTTTAGTGGCTTAGGGTGTAGATTTGTCACGTCCGCATGGAACGAAATTAAAATACATACTGGTTATAACTAGATGAAAAACTTTTTGAAAACGAAATAAAGTTAAGAATTTTTTATTAACGAGTCAGGTAAAAAAATACTAGTTTTTACAATAATGCCTGAGTACAAATACCTAAAAATTTAAGTAATATTAAAGTAGATTTCTGATCGTTTTAAGATAATTCTGTTGAAAGTTTTTTTCTTTTCAATTAACAACAATAAAAAAATTGAATCATTATTATTGATAATAATAACGTAGTAAAATTATTAAAAATAAATATTTTCTATTGTTGATTGAATTTTTCAAAATGATCATATAGCAAGATAAGTAAATAAGTTATTTGTAAAAACCTGTATGTATTCATCTTAGCGGTCAGCCGCCGTAGAGTCTATATCACCTGAGAATGCCTCGTGTAGAGGCGAAACACGTGTCGTATTGTCATCGATGGTGTGTCTTTCCTGGAATATTAGTGTTGGGAGTAGTGGTGCCAAGAGTGGTGTTGGGAGCAGTGGTGTTGGGAGCAGTGGTGCTGGGATTAGTGGTGACGGGATTGGTGCACGCAATTGAGAGAGGGCAGGAGGTGCTCTTCAGTCTAGGTAAGACACATCATTGTATTTAGTTAGCGGAAGATTGCAAAATTAATTAATATCTTTATTATAATGGATTTCCGCAAAGTAACGCCTGATTCTATCAACATCTAAATATTACAATCGCAATATCGACATTATATACGTTTCGTAGTCGAATGAATAAACACTAATATAACATGAGAGGTTGAAAATATTTTACAAAGACATAGTTTTGAGCGCCATTTTATCACCTCATCTACTGCGTGAATTTTTAATGAGGAAGGAAAACTAACAAAGATATTCGATTTAGACGGATCAATGTTGTAAAAACTTCGTGTTCAAACTACGTTTGTAAACTTTGAATTTAGAATAAAGATATTAATAACAACAACATAGACGTCGTGGTTATTAAACATAAATACAAATGCATAATCTCACGTGGTTGGTAATTGAACATAAATATATTACATTTTACAAACTTTATATACCAGTATTAAATTCTGCCTGTTGTGCTCCCTACTATGGTCACAACATTGCACCATAGCTGATCTTTATCCGAAATCGAAATAAAATATCCTAATCATATAGGGAATTCCTCACAAAATGCGTGAAAGATAGTAAAAAAAATCCGGAAAAACATAAGGATCGTCTATCTGATCTCGTTGCAATTTAGGAAATAACGTAAGCATTCTTGAACAACAATTGTACTTTTTTATGTAAGCACTCAATGAAACATAATATAGGAAACCACAAAGGACATATTGTGATTCAAATTTGACGATATTATTATTCAAAATGCTGGTGCTCTATTGCTGTACTGCTGTGCCTGGCTGATGTCATTATTAGGTAGGCTAAAACGTTCGTATCGTTTCTATGAGATGGCGCCACTAGAATAAAATCCATATGATTTTTAATTACTACCAAACACGGTATTCGCTCCGTGGTACCAACCTTCAAAAGAAACGTGTACAAATTTGACAGCTGTCTGATAATTAGTTTGTGAGATACAGCATTTTGAGCGAAGCAACTATTGTTATTTTGAAAAAAAAAATGGATAAAAAGTAATTTCGTGTCATAAATCGATGAAAACGTTAGCAAAACTGCATGAATTGGCGAATCCACTGTAATTTCCAGATTTGTCCCCCAGCGACTTTTTCCTGTTCTGAGATCTCAAGAGAATGCTCGCTGGACAGAAATTTAAAGCCGATGAGGAAGTAATCGCCGAAACAGAGGCCTATTTTGAGGCTAAATACAAATTGTACTACAAAATGGTATTGAAAAGTTAAAAGATCGCTATAATCGGTGTATCGCCCTCGATGGCAACTATGTTGAATAATAAAATCCAATTTTGCCAAAAAAAAAATAGTGTTTTTCTACAAAACGATACGAACCTTTCAGCCCAACTGTTATTACCTTTTCGTATTAGTCGAGGGCACAACGTATCGAATTTGGCATAACGTCTTCATTATTTAGATTTGAAGGTTACCAAATTTTACATGGTTTACAGCCTGTAAAGCATCGTTCTTTGTCCGTAGAGGAGTCGTCGGTTAGAGTTAGTTGCGGGTTTCGATGGTTTGCAGTAGCTACTTTTCTGTCTGCTGCCCAGATTGATGTAAGTGGTATTTAATGGTTAAAAGGATTATAATGGCTTTACCCAAAACTAATTGTTGTTAGTTTTTATTGAACTCTCATGTATATTTTTCTATACTGCATAAATAATCTGTGTAATCTACATAGGAACACTAAATGTGGGGCAAAACAATCCACGCTTAGAATATTATATTTTATACAGAAGACTTTCACATATACATGGCATCATTAACTTTAAAGTCGGTGTACTAAGCACGTTAAGAATGGAAATCGATACCTAAGAACTAAGGACGATACTCAATGACAGCTCATTCAATCAAGAGTTTACTGTTTCACGTCGCAGTAGCCTTGAAATAGTGTATTCCCATGGTTTTAATACAGAAATTACGATTGACCGCAATTAACATTTCCTGTTACCGTTACACGCATTTAAATGACATGGTTATACAGATACATTACGATTATAGCTCAGAGTCGAACACGTTTTTCGTCACTTTTATGACCAGCCCTCTGTCACTCTTGCTACCTGCGTGAAATAATTACCTACAATCGCGAGGCACCCAGGGTAACATACGCATTACGCAGTCAGGGCTAGCGCGTTGTAGGCGATTGAATTTTAAAGTTTTTAACGCTGTTTACGTAAATAGTTTTTTTTAGGGTTTAGTATATTTAATTGTAGGATAAAATAGTTGAAAAAGTTTAATGTAATTAAATTTATATATATATATATATATATATATATATATATATATATATATATATATATATATATATATATATATATATATATATATATATATATATATATATATATATATATAAACCTATTGGATCATAATGATTTCTTATATTTACGCGAACACTACACATTGAAATAATACTAGTTTTTACGGAATTTATCGCGTATATTTAACTTTTTAATACCCGACGTTTCGAGAGCTTTACAGCACCCATGGTCACGGGAAGGACTGAGATGTTAAACGTCCAGATGTCATAGTTAACCGCGGTTACCATAGATTAAAATTTAACTTTTGTTCCGATCTACACAGTATGAACTTATGGTATCATGAAGTCTTGCAGTTGTATGCTTGGGTTGGGTTTTAATTTTATTTATTATAGGATCCCAAGCAGATGGTAGCACCCAGCCATCTTCTCTATTGAAATTAGGATGTTTTTTGATTTCAATAGCCTCGTGAATAATCCTTGGAAGGAATCGATGTTCCTCAGCGAGGATTTGCGGTCTATCAAATCTGATGTAGTGACGGGGGCGATCCTGTACATGTTCACAGACTGCAGACTTCCCGGAGCGTCGATTCTTCACATCACACAGAATCTACAAATTTTCAAGACTATTTTTTAACTCTACAAATCACACAAAGAATATATAGCTGATGTGAAGAATCGACGCTCCGGGAAGTCTGCAGTCTGTGAACATGCACAGGATCGCCCCCGTCACTACATCAGATTTGATAGACCGCAAATCCTCGCTAAAGAACACCGATTCCTTCCAAGGATGATTCGCGAGGCTATTGAAATCATAAAACATCCTAATTTCAATAGAGAATATGGCTGGGTGCTACCATCTGCTTGGGATCCTATAATAAATAAAATTAAAACCCAACCCAAGCATACAACTGCAAGACTTCATGATACCATAAGTTCATACTGTGTAGATCGGAACAAAAGTTAAATTTTAATCTATGGTAACCGCGGTTAACTATGTCATCTGGACGTTGAACATCTCAGTCCTTCCCGTGACCATGGGTGCTGTAAAGCTCTCGAAACGTCGGGTATTAAAAAGTTAAATATACGCGATAAATTCCGTAAAAACTAGTATTATTCCTATTGGATCAATTATAATGGCAAAAAGTCGTTCCTACTATAACTGTTGCGTGGTTAGATGCTAAATGACCAACAAAAGGTTTCAGATATATCATTCTTAAAGTTACCGAATGATTTTAATACGACGTTTTGAAAGGTGAATTTAATTCATTTTAGGTACTCATATAAAAAAAAATTAAGTAATAATTTATCTACAAAAGTAACAACTACGTACTTTATTACAAAACTTAGTTGAAAAGTACTTCACTATCCAAGTGCACTTACATACTTAAACTTGTCTTATGTAATTAAAATATTTGAAGTTATAATAACATCAAATACGAAAATTAAAACTTTCTTTATTAACAAGTAACTAAGTATTTTTCACATTCACATTTCTGTTAGGAATCTTATTTGAGGTTTATTTGCTGTTTCTTCCGAGCCGATTCCCGACTAAATTTGTTCAAAACGACTACAAATCAATAGCACGCTACAGACTATAAACTAGAAATTTCTAGCGCGCTTTTAAATACGCTATGTTATAGCGCGCTATTTATAAAAAAGTCTATAGGAGGCCGGCAAGCTCGTTAAGTTTAGCAGCACGCTATATCTCAGAGCACTCTACATTACATGACGTTCATTGGATAGACCGCGTGTTATATAAGAACATTGTTTCGTAATAAGTCGCATTTTAGATTAAAATAAAATAAAGTGGTAAATAAAAATTAAAGAACGCTCTTTCATACTTTTCAGACTTTTTATAATCCTAAAAATATTTTTAAGGACTGTACTTTTTAAAACAAAATAAAATTAATCATTTTTTATTATAATTGATGTAAACGTTATTTTAACCTTATTATAAATTATAAACCAAAGGTGTATTAAAAAGTTTATTAATTGTATATACAAAAATCAACTATTTACAAACACTATTATATACACTTTTGTATCTATATTTTATTTACATTTAAAAACATTAGTTAGGCTTCTTTTGTAGCAGACAACTGTGTCCTTCGATCACTTATAAATATACAGTATACACTAACTAAATAACGTCTAACACTAAATTAGTTCGCGCGCGATGAATAGCGTGCTGTTAGATTAAATTTGCGTCACACGTCTACTCCCAACAGCGCTGCTCTGCTAGAACTAATCGCCGCTTGATATGAATAGCGCCAAAGCGTCATAGCGCCATGGCGACTACTTACAAAGCACGCGCTATGCGTTATGAAGAGATAGCGCGCTATAATATGACGCTATGCGCTATATTAACCACCATTATTCCCGACGAATGGCCTAGCAAGTAACATGCGTTGGGCATCGCAGACCTCACATAAGTGCGAAAATGTGGTCAGTCGACCATAGTGAGAATAGGTACTTCACCTAAGTGACTTTATTAACATTTTGCAATGTATTTTTCTACTCTTTATTGACATCCCTTAGTAACTATGGAAAGCCCGCCGAGACTTAGGGAAAGGGAAAAGATGCAAAGTAATATGGACACTCGCGTGCAGCGATAAAGTTTTATTAAGCTTGCGTGCGCGATTTATCTAACTAATAATAATAATGTAGGCTTTTAAACGTCGGCAAGCCGTCAACATCAAAGGAATGCAACTTCCGTACGTAGTACTAATATTTATTCCGTGGTATGACGTAGGATATCTACTTTACGTATAGTAATAATTATCAAGTTTATTGTTAATCCATCCATCCATCCATTACAGCCAATATAAGTCCACTGCTGATCACAGGCCTCGCCCATATATTTAGCCTTTTGATTTTTCCATAGTTGACACGCTTGGCGAGTGGGTTATCAACCGCAGATTTTTATTATTCTGAGTTGTTATCAGAAAGATACTGCTGCCCATCGCCTGTTTCAATCTCTATCTGTCGCCTCTTACGACACCAACGATACGATGTGGGGGAAGTGGATATTCTTACACTGCCACTACACGGTACCTATCATCATTGGTTGCGCGGAAAAAAGAATCGGGTATTCTCATGTTTTTGTTCGGTTGTATATCGTTCGCTAGTGTCAGTCCTTCCTGTATCCTTCCACACATTCCTTCCACACGCACTGAAGGAGGAGGGGCGTCTAAAATGTGGTGCCACTTTTTCGGCCAATGAGAAACGCGCCCCGCCGAGATGGAAGTGGCCTGTCAATATAAGGACACGCGCCGCCGTCGCTCGCTCTCTGCTCCTTCTCTCGCATCGTAGTCAACACCGCTAGTTGTTATTTCACCTCTGTGGCAGTCGACCACAGAACCGCTGGAAGTAACCGCCTCGCATAGTGCGAGTTATCTTCGCGCACCACCCTCTTCCAACACACCATCAGACCAGGAACGTCAACCGCGGCACCAGAAGGAACCCCGACCCGGTAAGTGCATTTTTTCCTTCATTTTTTTCGTTAATTTACTTGAGCCTTTTTGTTTTGCTTTCCCGTCACATTTTCTCTCCTACCGGCTCAAGTGAACCTCCACCCTGACACTGGTGAAGTGATAGATTAGGAAGAGCGGGTGCATCATCCAAGGCTACCACGTCAGCCATCTTGTTTTGGGGTATCAGGAAACCGCACATACAGTCCACCTAGTAACATCTCGCATAATAGAGTCAAGGCTCGACCGGGGAATCGAACTCAAGAACTCCTAGGCCCGTCGCCCAACTATTTCTGGTTCCTACGAGCCGGATTAAAATTGGGGCAATCGACCCCACCAATCATCATTATCATAAATAAAATGTCATAATGTACATTACTGACTGTTCTTCGTATCTTTAACATAAAACTAATCAAAAACAAATTGTACTTAAATTTCTTTTACGCCACGCTTGGCAGGCAAATTGCTAACTGCAGTTTTTATACGTATATCAATAATAAATAATTACTGAAATTATTAATTTACAAATAACTAGCCTTTCAGCTACAGTGAATTAGTAGGATATGATTTTCAAATCGCAATAAAGAGCACAATACACACAATGAGTGCGCATGACGTCCACAGTATATTATGTGCTTTGTGCGTTTAGTCAACCCTGGGTGATATACGTTAGCAGATGCAAAATATCTTAACTGAAATGTAAATAAACGATGTTATGATATTATTACGTTATATAGACTCAGCTGCACGGTAAATAAGCCACTCACGAATTTAATAACTTGTGTTTAACAAAATGTTTTCATTAATTTATGATTTGATGTAGCTAGACTAAATTCTTCATTAAGTTGTATGAACTCTATACAATGAATGAAGAATGAACAGATGATTCAAAATTTACTGAAATTTAAGTAAACTGGAGAATTTAGACACTACGTACAGAATTATAGATAACTGCAAATCTCTAACTTGTTATAGTTTCTTTGATTTTGTATTGAGATTATAGAAGGCTTTAAACGATGTATATGCTTAGACCATTCAACCAATAATGGACGAGTAATGCGCCTAATGCTACGCCAAAAAATTCTGTCACTTTTGGTGCTAGGGAGGAAACACTAAATAAAAAATACTGCACACCAACTCAATAAAATTTTGAGTTGTAACAGATCTGCCCATATTAGTTACATATTTCTTGTAAAGAACCTGGTAAACATAGATACGGTCAACAATAATAATGTTAAAAGGGTGTTTTATCTCACGAATGCGTTTAAAATGCGCGGGTGTTGTAAAAGGCAACAGAGGGAAACTGGAACAGGAAGTTGGCAACAGCATCATCCTGATAACAAACTCAAAACTACAAAAAACTGCGGTTGCCAACCCCCCTGCCAAGCATGGCAACTACGGCAAAATCTCCCATATGAAGCAATTTATGGGGAGGCCTATATTCAGCAAGACTGATAGGCTATAACTTTGCAAGGACAATAAATAACATCTGGGCCTCTCCCAATATAGGGGTGATTTGCATAAATGTCATGGTTAGCAGGCAGATAGACAATCGCAATACAAGACTTCTCGCACCTTTGACGTTGCTGTCCATATTATTTTATGTCCTCTCTGACATAACCAATATGTTTATACCACCAAATATCGAAAGCCATCGAATCCCATTGTCACGTCATACATCATCCCCAGAATGTGACGGTGCGATGGAATCATTTACGCCGCTGCTTGTTATTGAAATTTGCAATGCAAGAAACCCTTTGAATCTATAAATTATAGTAATTGTTACCCTGTTCTTTCGTTTATTTTTCATATTTTCTTAGTGCATATCTAAGTTACTTAGTTTTAGTTTAAATATGATATTAAACAGATATGCCATCGACTGTGTTTAAGTAATCCTTAGCGTCGTTTAAAAAATATTACGAAATATTCAAAATTTTATTATTTTTGAATATTTCGTAATATTTTTTAAACATTACTATAGTTCGGCCGTTCAGAGAATGCGTTCCTGACACCTATCAGTTCGTCACGACTCTCACGACTAGTGATGGGCACAACATAACACCGAGTTCGTTACCGTTCCTTCAAAATGAACCGCCGCGTTATTTCTTAGATTATTTTCGTTTTAAATTGGCGGAATCATTTAAAATTTATATTTTAGTAATTTAAGTGGAAACCAAAAAAGGTAATATTAATAAAATAAAATTGTTTTATTTATTCTTTGTTACAAAGTTACAATCTGTATCTCTATGCAATAAAGTACATTGAATTGAACGTGCGTACAGAATATTAATCAGACTCCGATTCGTTTGAGGTCACATCATCATCTTCGCCTACACGTATAATTATATTATTATCAATAACAGAATCAATCCTGATATCTCGGTCAAAATGTTCCACAATCAGGTTTTTAGTCTTCTCAACAACCTTTGCCCAGTCATCTCTTGTGACTTCCCCGCAGGCTTCTTTTAATAGGGTCATCATCTTTTTCGTGCTGAATGGCGGGGAAGTATTGTGACGGGCGGCGTAACCTTTTATTTGAGCCCAGATTAGATCAATCGCGTTATATTGGCAATGATACGGTGGAATTCTTAGAACGCGATGACTGTACTTCAGAGCCAGTTCATCGATTTCGTATCGCACATTTGCCGCTTTATTTTCTTTAACTAATTTAATTAGCTCTGGTTTTAGCATCTGCATATTTGCGTCAATGCATTTTGCTTGTAACCAAGCCACCATTTCTTCTTTTTTATTAGCTTGGGTAGGTGGTTTCTGTATTTGAACCGAGTGATAGAAGGCATTATCTATGAATATTACAGAAGGCTCTGGTATGCTGGGCAAAAACATGTTCTGGAACCACTCTTTAAATGTAGTGGCATTCATTTCCTCGTGGTAGTCATTTGTGGTTTTTGATTGAAATGCCAGTAACGCGTTCTCCACAAAGCCGTATTTTGCAGAACCTGCGTGGCATATTATCAGACGGGCCCTCTTACCCATTGGTACTTTCGACGTCGACGCTTGTGTATCATCCGTCCAAGAACGGGAAGCCGTGTGATTGGCGTTTAGCCATGTCTCGTCAATGAACACGACATTATCCCAGTTATCAATATTTTTTTGCTTCTCTCAAAAAACTTATCCGTTTTAAAATTATGTCGTATCGTTCTAATAATTTTTTTCTTTTGTCTGTTTTTTTATACGAAAAACCAATATCTTTTAAGATTTTGGTTAAAGCAGTTTTACCCCCGCTAAACAGTCCAGCTTCTCTTAACGATGCCAAAAGCTTCCTCCTGTTGAGATATTCATTTCTGGAATAGTAACCATATATATGATTTCTGATTGCAACGGCGTCAAAGGTGTCAATATCTGTCACGGGTTTAGTTCTACGTTTCTTCTTCGGAGTACGTAAAATATTATCTTCCGTGCCAGTAGAGCCGAACTTTTCTGTATTAATATTTGTTATCGTTCGTTTGCTAACTCCAAGCGCATGAGAGACGCGTTCTGGTACTTGTTCGACAGGTAACAGGGGTCCGACATTTTGCCGCTCCCGCTCAAAGTAATCTCGCAGCTTGATGATTAACTCAGGGGCTCCACTTTTCAATGTTTGTCCACGTTTAGGCATTATTATGCACCAAAAGTAAAAAGAACGCAATACAAAACACAATCGAAACCGATTTAGCGCCGATGTCAGTTCGAAAAGCAGAAACAGTCCATTAAACAAAAGCCGGGTAATCAAATAAAAACAGATCGAAAACACTTGAAGAACGTGGTCTATGCGCACGAAACGACAACAGACGACTGTTACCATTTGGGGTTACTATTTTCAACCTAAATATAAAAATGCTACTTACTTTTGCGCGTTCGGTTTGGTCGTAGTTTTATTTTTATATTTAATAAAAGTTATCTTATAGTCCATTATTTTCAAATTCTTAAAAAGAAAAACAAAACGTATTATTTTATAAAGTATAACTGTATAAGAACAGATTACGATACTGTTATTGCCTGTTATTGTTAGCACAGCACTACAAATATAAAGCGCTGACATAACCTTGTAATAGCGCAGTATAGATTTAGAAAAATATTGTTTACCAAGTTATTGACACTCAGTTTGGCACAAAATTATAACATTCATTGATTATTGATATAATAATGTTGTTTTAATGCTCATCAATTGTTAAAACGGTAAACAACCAGCAAAAATATTTTTATCGTAACTGCAACGCCATTACAAAGTTACGTCGTCAGTTCAATCGCGGCGTGTCAGGAACGCATTCTCTGAACGGCCGAACTATAACAAAGATTTTAAGCAAATGAAGTTGCAAGCATATTAATTTTATTTTATTCTTATTATATGCAATAGGCATTACCTATTATTAAATATTCTCTACATCGACAGGATGCACCGCGCTATACTTGACTTAACTTGAAACAACTATAATGATATCCTCACTACCAGCAAAATAATCAGGGTTCAAATTGTACTGTACTTAGTAAAGCCACACCTAAAAGAGTTAATAAGAATAATTATTTTATCACACATTTCGACAGGACAGTGAGGCCACTGTATAGATTGAGCTTCAAATACTGAATTGCGACGACGACGAACAGCTGTGCAGCTGCATAGACAAATTCAACATGTTCAGATGAAATTAAAACTAAAAATTATAACAAACGCATAAATAACATACACAAATATGTAAAAAAAATTAAGAATGCAGTATCAAAATCATAATTTATTTGTTTCACTTAAACAACACAGCATGTGGCAAGAATCCAAGATCGATTCTCGATTATGTTTGTACTTAGTGAACTCGAAGCTAGTTGGAGACTGCGTGAAGTTGAATATAACAGGATTGTTTTAAATGGGTTCCGCCACGCGGGTATTGTAGGCAATGAACTTGCCGACGAGCTCGCACGGGAGGGCATGAAGAACACACTATTCGAAACCGAGCCATTTTGTGGAATCTCAAAAAGCCTAGCCGGATTGACCTTTGAAACTCTTTATCATTCATTCAGAAGCCCTGGGATTAAGTAAAAATAAATTGCGCATTCTGGCAAGAGCTGGGCGATTCCGCTATAGACGATTTTTGACAGTAATTTTTAAAACACACTATTGGTTACTTTGTTTCATATCAGTGCAAAGAAGAAGGTCAAAATGTAATAATAAAACATATTTTTTGTATTTTAATTCGTTTAAAATTTTTTGGTGCGCTTAGGAAAATTATCATTCGGAGAATCGGTATAAACAACAAAGTCATACCGGGCAACACTGGCGCGAAACAGCTGTCACCAATAGTGTAACGTTTTATTTTACCGGCTAAACGTATAGTGAACATATTACTTTATTCTTATTTACCAAAAACGTAAGTGTTGTTATTTTTTCAATTACCATTGACTACAAAAAGTCACTGTTAGCTTGTTGCACCCGCGACACAAAAGATATAAAACTTTGTGTTTTTCACAGAAATAAAATGCTAATCTTTTCAAACTTTGTAAAATTAAGAAGTCGAAGCCAAATTAATTTCAATATTTTAAAAGAGTGTAGTGATAGTTTAAATTGAAATTTACTTATACTCAAATTGGTTGCACCCGCGATCCCAACATCACGATCTACACTGACAACCATCCCTATTGCCTGATTTATAATTTATTTACTGTTTTTATGTCTTAAATAATAGTAATATGCTGTGCATGATTGGCGATTTATATTATATTTCGTTTTTTTTTTTTTCATAGATTATCGGCAAAAATGACGGAAGAGATAAGACTGCTTCGCAGAAATATAGACGAAAGTTAAAAGTAAACCCTGAACTTTATGCAAATCAACTCTGGCGAGAAAGATCTAAAAGTGATTTAAATTCGTGATTCTAAAAGGAGAGAAGTAATAAAAAGCTAAAAGTGGAGATAGATGAAGATTTGAAAATACTGGCTAGGATCAGATCAAAAGACAGAATGCAGGCAACTAGAAAGCGTCTTAGAGAAGAACAAATAAAACAAGCAAGTACTAGATACAGCAGTCCTCGCACACTGGGAAAGGCTGTGGCAAAAGTGAAACGTAATCTACCAGCTAGTCCTACTAAAGCATTTGAGGTAGCAAAAAAAATAGCTGCAGAATTCCAAGTTGCTGAATCTGAAAAAAATGATTCGCCCGAAGCAGTGCCTCGAAAATTGATGGATGACCTTTTGTGCGAACAGCGAACAATAAAGAACTTTAATAGGGATGATATTAGTAGACAAATGCCTGGGATGAAAAATGTGAAAACAATCAAATCCAATACGGGAACGAAGTCACGAATCCAGAAGAGAGCAATGATTATGAGCATTCATGAAGCCTTCAAACGTTTTAAAGGAACTTATCCCGAAACATCTCTTGACAAAACTGTTTTTTATAAAGAAAGACGTGGTCATATTCTGCCTATCAACAGTACTCCTCATAATGTTTATGTATGTATAGCTCACTCAAATTACAATAATCTTCTGCACGCTATTTCAAAACACGCGACAGACTTTCCAAAAACACACCAAGATTTCTTAAAAAAGAGTCATGTAGTGTACAGAATGAAGATTGCATGTCCAACGGTTGTGATGTATGCAAAGAATCCATTTGGATATTCAACCCTAGATTCTAATCCCACTATTAATTGGAAGGCCTGGATCTTTCAGAATCAGAGACCAAAACATTGTAATTAGCAAACCTTAGAGAAGAACTACAGCACTGCTAAATTCAAGTTACATTCTTTTGTTAAAAATGTTCAGTCCGATTATTTTCAAAACGCAAAACAAGACCTGACCAAAGTAAAGGCTATTGTACTAATAGACTTTGCCGAGAATTATGCTCTGATCAGTCATGATGAAATACAATCACCGCATGGTATCATGGACAAGTCACACTTTTCGCATACTGTATTTGCACTACTGAAAAAAATCCATTCAGTGGTCATCATAATAAGTGACGAATTAAGCCTAGTAAAAATACTGTGCATCTCTTTCCCCAGAAAATATTTGAGTACATCAAGTTGATCTCTGATGGCATTACATCTGTGTGTATCTTCAGCAATAATTGCGCCACTCAATTCAAGAAGTGGTGAGTGATAGCAAGCATGAATACTCTCAAAGCAGAATATGGATTTACTCACCTCGAATGGAACTTTTTCGCTGCTTCACATCCACTTCCATCGACGGCAAAGGTGCCATTGATGGAAGCAGTGGAAGTGTTAAGTAATTGGTGTGGATTTCTGTCAAGTCCCGGAGAGCCATCGTAAACAGTGCCCGAGAATTCTATGATTTGGCACACAGTCTCTCCAAAAACTTCTTTTTATTCGTAGCAAAAGAACAAGTTAAAGAAAAGATGGCCATGTTGGATGATTAATGGGAAGGATTGTAAAATATACCAGGCATTCAATCAAAACATTTCTTTCAACCTGAAAATGGCGATGATAGTATTTCCGTGGCGCGAACTTCAAACCTTCATAAAATTTCAGCGAATATTGACATATTTGAAAAGAAATAGTTAAAATAAGTTACAAATAAATATAATAATTAGTAATAAATATTGTTTGATCTCATATTCCATTCCTCTATAAGATTTTATTGTTGTTTGTATTCACTTAAATTAGAAGATTACACCCGCGAATAATTTAATGTTGCACCTGTGATTGCTTTAAAAGTGAATAATTCATTGTTTACTTTTGTTTTATGTATACATTTTTTAATTGTTTACTTCATTAGTTTAACCCATTGCGAAATATCAAAGCAAAACATAAAAAATGTTTCACAATTAACAGATTTTTGTGTTTTTGTTTTATAATCTAGGAAGGTTCCGTCAACTTTGTTGCACCCAAGATAGGACCTTGAACCTCCTTGAATACTTAAATATTTTAATAAAATTCTCGTAATAAAATACAAAGTAAACTTGTTGAAAAGTAGTTCTTACAGAAATAATTTTATTTAAAAAAAAAATTATTATTATGAAACCTTGCATGCATCAAAACGTTGCACCTGCGATAACGGAATCGCCCAGTTCTAACTGGACACTGTTGTCTTAAAAAGCAAATTTACATCCTGGGACTAAGCAACTCAAGGATGTGTCGGTTTTGTTCCTTAATGGAAGAAACGCCTCTGCAAATCCTGACTGATTGTGGACCCTTAATGTGTAACACGTAACAATGTAACACATCTGGGAAACTATCTACTTCGCCCAGAAGAATTGAAATTGCTCACAGCTAAGCAACTCCTATTCATTGAAGACATAGGACTTAGCAGTGAACTATAGCCATAGCAGCAATCACAATAGACCTTTTAGGTCGCAGTGATACTGGTCTTTCTAGACCTGCATAGCTGTTCGCACAAAAAAAGCTATGCAGTCTGAATCTACAGATTTACCAAAGGCGTCATATTTTTTGAAAATTTTGTCAGAATTTTGAAACAGTACTGAACCTTTTCATCTGCTCTAATAACAGAAAGATCCAATTTTTAAGCCAACCCGATTCCGAAGAAGAAAATTATTATTTGTGTATATGAAGCCATAGGTGAGACACCAACTGATCCTAAAGAATTGTTTAAAATGAATGTTTTTACCCTGTGATTGATACAATTAAAAGTGCATTGATTGGTTTACTTAAACCACAGATTACCTCCTAATAGATTCCGCATACAGGGCCACAAACGCGCGCAACACATACTTGCTGTAGCTAGCATATGAAGTGACGCTAAGAATCACGATATCATTGTCGACCAGCAAGCTTACTCTTGAATCCAATCTCAATTTCAATCCAATGCTGACAAATTAGCGTACTCTAGAAAACAATTTTGACAACATTGGATTGAAATCGGAGTTGTGCTCGGATTGGCCAAAAATTTTGTTGTACCACATGAAGTTAGCTGTAGGAGTGGTCGTTACGAAACGTAACTAGTTACTGAAACTATCTATTCACACAATAGCGAGTAGCGGGTTATTGCAGTGCAACGAAACTATCTATTACAGTAGACGTTTTACTCAGTAACACGATTCACGTTTCACGAATCACGAACGAGCGATCAGTAACAAAACGTTTATTCGGCTATTTTCGCGACGCGTCGGCGACGGCTTCGGCTGTTGAAGTAGAAGCACATGAGTAAAAAAACCGACTTTTTACGCTGTGGTAGAAGTACCACCGGTTATCGAAAGTCGAGTGAGCGCGTGTGCTTTTGCATTTGACCTATGACTCTATTTCCTTCGTATAGATGCGATATTAGAAATGAGAAAGTAAGTGTACATGTTTTTAACAAAAAATAGTTCAAATACCATAATTTAAGTGGCCTTGGCCCGGTTTACATTAGTCTTTTGTTTAAGTTTAATGACACGGTTTGTTTTTACTTTTTAGGCGCGTTTGTTTCCTTTTTGTGCAACAATAATAATATTTTTAGTAAAATAAGAACTAAATACAATTGTATATATTAGTGTTGATAATAATAATTGTACAGTAATTAGTGTAAATAACTAAGTGTAAAATAATACTAAAACTTTATGTGATTGTTATCAAAAATGTCTCGAAGTAATGCCAGTGTACTTCGAAGTGATATTTTTATCAAACCGTGCGAACTGATTTAACAAATAAATAAATTTAACCATTAACACCATGTCTAATTCTATACGAAACGGTAACAACGGTCGCAACGTTTTGCAATTGAACACGTCGTGAAACACTTTATTGAAGCCGCTATTAAAATAGAGTGTTTCCAAACCCTCTATTAAAATAGAGTGTTTCAAAAGCCGCTATTGATATTCGATAGATAGATTCGTTTCGTTACTCAAAGAAGCCGCTACTACCCACCGCTAGTTAGCTGCGTTACTCTTAGCAACAGGCATGTTTTATTTATCGTTAAACCGGTGAAGTCATAATAAACCCTTTGTAACTTTCATAAACGAGCGTTTAAGTAGTAAAAATACTTAATAAATGGTGTAATTCGTCAAACATAACATCTTTTCATACAGTTTTTATAAAAAAAAACCCTATATTTGCGAGTTTTAATTAATTATAAGGCTGTATAGGAGCGTGTCTTCGCCTCATTTTTTTGTTGTCAGAAAAAAATTGTTATCACGACGATCATGAAACAATGTAAACAAATATCAACTTTCGAAGAACTCTTTTTAAGTTTAAAGGTGAAGTGCTTTTTAAGTATGTGTAGAGTGAATTAATAATAGACCTTTCAATTTGGGTACAACTATAAACAGTTTGAAATAGTTCATTACCGCATTAACACAATTAAGCATCATATGAAACAGACGAAATGGGCACTGTTAGCTAATTAGGAGGAACAAAATAAATAATAATGGTCAAGGATAGGCTAAAGTAAGTATAACAATGTTTTTTAAAAATTTTATAGGTAGATATGTTTTTTAATTTGGGTACAGAAAAAAAGCAATTTCTGGTCTGTTGAACAACATTAACCTAGGGATTGATAGCAGTCACAGATGGTCAAGTGTTGCTTTTGAAGACTCAACTTAAAATTAACCTTTCTCACTACTTAGTTATTACAAATAACAATGTTGATTCGTTTACTTCTCAATATTTTTGTATGGCATCTAATAATAATAACTATTTTTTTACTCACTTTTAAAGACAAACATTTTAATATTATTTTATTTTTCTAGGAATATCTAATGGATAGGCTAGGGCCACGGCACCAAATGGGCCAACAGCTGGTTAATTTCATGGAGAAAAGAGACTCTTTATGATGAACTTCATCTTCTAGATATGGCCACATAGAAATTGGACTTGGTCGAGCCCTTACCTACAGTTTGATAAAAATAAGGAACTTGCAATATGTATGTCTTACACTGAAGTGGTAAAAAGGTAATCCATCATTTTTTAATTGCAATAATTTACATAAATTGACCTCATATGTATTATCTCTTTGTGTAGAGAATATAGATGTTTCAATAAATCTTAAACATCCTTTTAAATGGTTTGTGGTGGATTAAAATTTCATTTTAGAATCACAACTTAATTCCATACCACATTCCCCAATCAACACTCTACCAACAAGAAATGATCAATATATGGAGCATCCGAAAATAAAGTTATAATCAAATGCAATGTCCAAAATAGCCAGGACAATTGAGGAGTTTAATATTATTGTTTTAAATTTTCCAAACAGAGTACAACAACAAATAACAATCCTGTAATTTAAAATAAGACTCATTTAATTTTATAAATGTTTTAATGTTATTTTAAATTTATTTGTTTTCTTTTAATTACTTTTGTAAAAGAAACTGATTTTTGGTTCACTGAAGATATAATTTTAAGATTTTAATTTCATAGTGTTATCATTTGATATATAATCAATATGTTTTTGATTACATATGTTAAGCTATATTATCAAATTTCAAATATGAAAAATAGATTTAATGTAGATTTAGTACCTAGGTAAGAATATATACTAATAGTAATAGGTTGATAAAAATATGTTTGCATTATATTAAATAAATGATCAAATTTGTATCAGAATTTTATTAACAAATCCTTTTTAAAAAGCAATGAGTGAATGCTGGAAATAAAGTAAATGGGGCTATAAACTCTATCGTGAAAAGTCAGAATGTGTCAAAAAAGGCACATATTATGGCTGTTAGTCCCTTTTTTAACATATGGTAGTGGAAGTTGGGTGTGGCAGAAGAAGCACGAAAGTAGAATAAACGCAGTAGAAATGCAGTCATTAAGGAGTATGGTAGGTATGAATGTGAGTGAAAGGGTGAGAAATTGCGTGATAAGAGTGTGGTTTGCAAGATGATGTGACTAGTATTAAGAAAGGAATGCTTCGGTGGTATGGCTCATATTACAAAAAATTAATGAGGAACAAGTGACAAAGCAAATTTATGTTGCAGAAGTGAGTGGCAGAGTTGGAAAGGGATGTTCTAGGTGAAAGAATACCGACAAAATTGGCGATATATTGAAAATGGGCCAAATTAAGGGTACTAGTATAATGATGTGGAGGAGGCAAGAGAGTTGTGTCAGGATTGTGCCAAATGGAAGTCTGTAGTATTTGCCCACCCCTCGAGTGACAGGCATGAGTGTTTATGTTGTGTTAAGTTATGTGTTATTAAAATTACGTTAGCTATATAATTTTATTTTTAATTCTTATAAAATTATACATTTATTATATTTATATTTCCTTTACGTGTGAAACCCGCCAATAAACCTCTCAGACATGATAAGAGACCTCTGCCCAGCAGTGGGATGCTATAGATCATACTTGAGATATCTAAACAATCCTCTTTAAACCTTTGCGCCGCGTAACTATTGAACATATTTCTTCTACAAAACAACCACTTTAAAACGAATTAAAAATAAAGGCTGTAACAATATGATGTAAAATATATTCTCTACAGAGGGTCATATTTAGGTTTTTATTCATGCACTATTTTCTCACTAAAGTCCTTAATAATACAATCATTAGCTCCATAATCATCATCACTCATAGAAAAAAACTTAAGTGCTTAAAACGCATTATTTGAAGCTCATTTCGTCATTTTTTTAATTGCAATGCACTATTACGGCGTAGAATAATAGACGCAAGAGCTACTTATGTCATTATTTTATCGAAAACAATAAGATAATTGCCGGGAAAAAAAGATTAATATGAACACAATTCCTAAAACGTTACTGTTTTGCTATTGCCTTAATTCCACCTCCAACACAATATCAAACACAATACGCTGCTGTCAACTAACTGTCAAAAGTGCGTCGGGAGTACCGATTTCGCTCGGACAATTTCAATTCCAATCCTAATTAGTTCACACAATCACCACGCAATACTAAACTAATTTAGCGCTAGAGTCGCTTTCAAGAGTACCAAACGTCATAATTCCAATCCCGATCGATCGGAATTTTTTTTAAGAGTAAGCAGGCAGGTTTGTGACCCGTAGGCACGACCGAGTTTTTGAAAATTTAAAAATAATTTTGGTATCCAAAATACATTACAAATGGCTTCCTATGCAGTGAAATGGTGTCGCAAATTAGCTAAGACATCCAGTTATCAAAAAGATGGCATAATATTTCATCGTTAAGTAAATTTTATTCTTATCACTTTAACCTATTTCAAATGCACCGGAGTTCAACTTACACTGGATATATAATGTTGCAAAGTAATATCATTTGAGCACCCGTTGATGTCTTTTTGAAATATCCCTTTTACTCATTACGTAAATGAAAATAGTTTAGTCTTTGTCTAACGACAGCACGTGTATCGATAGTGTTGTGATTTATGAGTCGATATTTGTTTGGTCATCGTTTACTTTTTTTTTTGTAGTCATCATTTTATAGAAATAGTGGCGTATAATTGTGCTACCTATATGTTATAAGTTTCCTAAATGCCCCGAAAGGAAAAGATGTGGATCGACGCTACATGTCGAGGGGACCATTGGTTTCCTACCAAAAATAGTGTGCTATACTCAAGACACTCCACAGAAGACAATCTTCATATTACGAAAAACCGTAGAAGGCTGTTGGATTCCGCTATACCATCTCTATACTTGCCAGTTTTAGTATGGACTTTTTATTTTATAAAAGTATAATACCAATGGTGATTACACAATAAGTAATAGCATTAAGTGGTTGATTGAAACGTGATATTCTAATTTTTAGGCGAATGTTACACGTCGAAATTAAACTATTTTTAACGGATTTATAAATCATAGAACAAGTGAAAGTTATAATGTGATTAATGTTATTCTAGTGTAACATGAACTTCAGTAATATCCTATTATATCATTATTAAGTACATCTAAATTTGAAACACGTACCATATGGTTTTTTAATTAATAATACTACTTTTAGGTGCAACACTAGGCAAAAAATACTGTCACCACCGAAAGGACATACCAGAACACACACAAAGGATTCACACCATTTTGTTAGTGAGATAAAAGACCTACATCTCGCTGACAATGAAACTATGGTCAGTTTTGGTGTTTAGTCACTATTCACATGCCTACCTATAGAAGACTGCTTCTCAATTGTAACTAGGAAGCTACAAGGTAACAACATGCCTGCAGCATATGCAGTATTACTCAAACACTGCTTCACATCTGGCTATCTATTGTAGAAGGAAGAGTTCTACAAGCAAGTTGATGGTGTGGCGATGGGCTCACCTGTATTTCCTATAGTCGCCGACATATATCATGGAGGACTTTGAGGAGAAACTCTTCCTACTGCTCCTATAAATCCAAGATTCTACAAGCAGTATGTAGACGACACTTTCAAAATTTTACCGTCTGACAAAGCAACTGCATTTTTAGACCACCTTAACTCAATAAGCTTCAAAATACAAATCACGATGGAGTTAGAAGCAAATAATACTTTAGTTTTCCTAGATGTTTTAGTCATCCGAAATCCTGATAACACTATTGGTCATACTATGTATAGGAAAAAGGCCTATACCAACCGATATTTAAATGGTGAATCTCACCATCATTCTTCATAGTTTGCTACTGTGGGTAAATATTTGTTTCAGAGATCACAGGAGATCTGTGACAGAATACATCTGACCGTCGAGCTTCAGCATGTCAAGCAAGTATTGCAAGACAACAAGTTTTGGGTCCCAAGCCTACGTCACAGCGACCGAGTGAAGCCGGCCACAGTCGGTGGATGGGTGCTGCCATCTGCTTGGGATCCTATAATTAACAAAATCTATCCAAAACCAAACATACCACTGCAATACTTCAAGATACTGTAAGCTCGTTTAATGTAGATCGGGACCAAAAATCAATATTCAAAAACTGAAGATAGCTGGGCTAACTATGATATTGAGATGTCAAACATCTCGGTTCCCCCCCCCCCCGTGACCACAAGTTAATTAAACACCAATATATATATATATATAAAATGCAATATATATATATATATATATATATATATATTCTTTTATTTATATACACTGTTTTATTTTTTAATAAATTTGAAATAAAAATTGATCAATTAATTTATTTATCAATAATCAATAAATCCCAAATTTATTGATCAACGTCCCAACCCTGTCCCATCACTATGATTCGGAGCATTCTAAGTTCAACCTTGAATTATCCAATCACAGCACATTTGACATGTCCCCCGCAACACGAAATTTGGTGAAATCGAAACAGAACAAATATTCCATGATGTGGTATCTATTAGGAGGTAATCTGTGACTTAAACTATCAAAATTCTATGATACATGTTAATTTTTATACAAAATGAAAATAATTTCTGAAAGTTTAAAAAGCCGGTGTTGATTTGCAAATCAGTTGAACAGATGGGCATAATGTGATTTGTCTAGTTGTAAATTGGTTTAGGAACTTATGAGCTTGAACACATTATTTAAAGATCTTCAATCAGCAGAGTTCTCAGACTCATTAAAAATAATGATTGGCAAGATGTTTCTCCAAAATGTGTAGACAGTACTTCGTATCTTGCTGACTATGCTTGTACTATAACTATTGCTATATGGAAACAAAATTTTAGTATATTAAACATTTAGAAATTTACCTATGTTTCTACTGTGGTAGGAAAGACTGTCATTACTTGGAAACTTTTCCATAGAAAATTCTATTGCTCAGAAGTTAAATTATTCCAAATTAATGAAAAAATTTCAAGCGCATAAACCAGAATGCTGGCCATCTAGGCTTTTCATTAAGTTTGATGTTGGTAGTTTTTTTATCTTTTTTGACAGTCTGCAGAACAACATTTTAAGTAAAAGTTGTCAAACAAAATTATTAACTCTTATTATGAGAAATAATCTGTACAACTAGTCACCGTTTAGGAACACTAAGGTTTTGTATTTAGAGGGGCGCCACTATGAGATCTTGCACTACCTAAAAATTTTGCTAGGGCCGCTATTGGTGCAATACCAAATAAAGTCTGTCCATTCTCATCTGAGTTGTTTGGTTAAAAAATGCCAGTAACAATTATTATTAAGCAAATGTTAATATAATTTAATTATCAGTTGTGTAAACAATAAACAAAATTAATACACCAGAGGAAATTTATATTCTTCATATTAGTTCATTAAGCTGTTCTCAAATAATTTTAACATCAATGCAGGTATAACTACCGACATAAGTCGTGAGCACACTTTTTATTGGTCGATATGACGTTGACCATGCTGACGTTCAACGTGATTGGTTCATTAGTCGATTCTCGTTGTCTATTGGTTTCGAACGTATCATTCGGCTTCCGTACACTTCAGAGCAATAATTTTAATGATAACTTTTTTAATAAGTTTATTTTCGTTAATTGTTTTTGTCAGCTCGTTGTTAATTGTTGTTTGTGTATTCCTTGTTATTAATTGTTTTTGTTATTTCTTGTTTTTAATTATTTTTGTTGTTATAATTTGAGTGTTCAGATTTTGGTCTAAATAAGCAGAGAAAGAAGAATTCGGTGTTAAATAGATAATCCCGACAAATTTTGTATTCAGTGTTTAGTTACATGAAAAAATTAGGTACTGCGAAAAACATCATAGACATACTGTACGGCGCACCGCAACACCAGATTTTATGGAAGGCATATCACCTCTTCCTTCTTCTTAATAAAATAATCAATTCTAACCACCAGGTATACATTAAATACTTTATAGTAGATAATAAAATAACCGACATGAATATCTGCAACATTACTGTATCAAAGTAAAAGTTGATGTGTTCGAGTAAACATTTTCATAAAAGTCGCCGAAAATATTAAATTACGAATTGAAATAATAAAGGTATCCAATAATTTTGCCCGACAGTGTACCTACCCCCACCACAGTTTATCTGTGCTCACCACTCGTGTCGGCAACTATACATAAATTGAAAATAATATACGTTTTTGTATTTATAACATTTTATAAAGTTATCTGCAACTAGGTCGATAGTTACCGTCGAGAAGTAGTGGATTATAAAATTATTGTTTACATTACCAACTATAAAATTCAGTACAAGCGGATCTGTACTAAGGAAATACACAAATATTCTAAAAGAGGGATTATGTTTAAATAAGAACAAGACCTCGAAAAAGACAACAGCTCGTGAAAATACTTACCGGAGACCATGTCACAGCAAATCGAAAGTGTACCGCTCAATAAATTACCAACTTATTATTTACGCATGGGGCATTACTGTGGTAATATTTTTATACAATGAAAATATTTTTAAGAAAACAAATAGGGAACAAGTGAATAAATATTAAATACTGTTTTATGCAATAAAATATTAGATTTGTATACAAATTATTTTAAAATACAGGTGGCACGTTATGTAAACTCCAAAAATAAACGAATAGATACTTACTTCAATGAACGAGGAACACAGGAAAACATTTCAAAAAATATATTTCATCTACTATACTGAGTCACAAAAACGCTTAGTTTCACTCCTTAAGTACTTTAAATAATTTAATTTTAAAATATTTTGCTAACGCCCTCCATCTGGGACTACACCGTGTACAATTTTTTTTATTTCTGACAATTTATGATTTCCGACCCGAGATTATATTCATAGATTGTTGTAGTTGTTACAATTCGCCAATGAAGGCAGGCAAAAGTCATAGACCAACAGTCTACTCTGAGTTGTATTTTATTTACACAGCCCTTCACAAAATGCTAATTCGTTTCATTGTGAAGTTATTGGAATGTTCCTTCTACTCTTCTGTGTGTTGTAATAAACTATTAATTGTATTATGTTAATTCGTTATCCGCCACATACCTATTATCAACTTTTGTTTACACAAAAACACAATACCAGGTCAGAGTGTATTTTGATAAAACATAGTTTAGTTTATCTATAATTATGACCATTAGCAATATTAACGTAAAACAAAAAACGTAATTTATTATAAAATTTGACTTGCGATACCTTTCACCTCATGATGTTTTGTTTTGTATAAACGATAGTTAAATATAAGTCATCTCAAAGGTCATACTTTACATCAAAATGATCTTCACAGAAGTCTTGCCAGTTTTAACCAAGTATTTCTTATATTTCAATCAATTGGCACTTGAATCCATTACTTTCGCATTTAGGCACAGCACAACAGTGATATAGATGTACGTTAGTACTCTTATTAGTTTGTGATATAGATGCAAACTTTTTATTAAATATTAAAAAGTATCTTACTCCTTTGAAAAATCGGCAAAATTCTAGGAGTTTGACGTCACGAGTTGAACACCATGGCGGTTAGCGTTTTCACGGGAAAAATTAAAGCGATAGATTAAAAGTAATATTTATGGGGCTATTCGGTTTTAAAAAAATTATGTAAATATTGTAGTGATTTATTATCACTCTAGGATTCATTTAAATACTTTTTGAAAATTGGATTAATACCCTATTTTTTTGGAGGTTTTTGATATACTTTTTTTAATCTTACTACCATCCTTGAGAGAAGTGGCAGGTCATTCCCAACAGGAGCACCTTCTGGTTACTTAAATAGAAGTCTCAATAATATGTTGTAAACAAGATTACCAATATAAACGCATTATTTACTATTTATTATTATTCTGATGGTAGTCTAAGCCTGGGAATAAGAGAATGAGAAGACAGACCTTAAAGAAGAATTTGTCTAAAAGATAAAGGATGCATTCTTATGTTCAGCGTTTACGATTAATTTGATATGCATTATCAATTTTAAAGGTATGGGAACAATATGTGTTGAGAACAGTAACCTATGTTAACTATTTTGAGCTCGGTCTGTCCTCCATTACATTTCTGCAAACTAGAGAGAAAAACATTTATGCAAAGTAAACAAATTACATAAAAACTGTGCAACTAATAAACACAACTTACTATTTTTGATGAAAAAAAATATTAAGCGAGAAAAATCGACATTTGTATCTCTCAATTACTGTATTGGCAGAGTCGATTAATTATACAATATATGGATTAAATTAATTATGAACGTTGACAATATTTAATACATCAACTAGTTAACAAATAAAAATTAACGGTTTCGTTAAGTTAATGAAAAATCCTATGGCTAATCCTAATCCTAAATGGCTAAAGTATAATATTAATTAAATACATTTATGTGGACCATAGATGCCGTGTGATGGCGGTTAAGAATATCCACTACACCATATCTTCCCGTGGGTGTCGTAAAAGGTGGCACAGGGAAACAGGCAAGAGGTGGGCAACAGCACCTTCAATATACCAAGTAATATATATGCAATATACCCCCATGATGAGAGCTACGAAGAGAAGGCCCCCTTTTCCCAGCGGGCCTGCTATTCCTAGCTACGGTGGTGACTATGTTAACGGCGGGGCAGGGAGTGCTAAGAATCTTCGGTGGAGGTTCGGTTTCTACCTAAGATGACTCGACCTGGCAATACACAACGCACGTACTCTGAGGACTGAAGAGAAAATCCTGAAGCTGGAAGAAGAGGTAAACAAGTAGCGCTGGAATATTATAGGATTATCTGAGGTTCGAAGAGAGGAGGAGACTCGTTGATCCTTGAATCCGGCAAATTGTTCTATCACCGGGAGGGTGACCATATGTCCCACGAATGTGTCGGAATTATCGTCTACAAGCCTCTCGTTAACAACGTTTTAAAGATTGGAAGTGTGTCGACGAGGGTTGCGTACCTTAGACTCAGAATCACCAGACGGTATTCGCTGAATTTCATACAGGTTTACGTACCAACTTCGGCACATCGCATTGAGGAGGTGGGGGAAATGAATGAGGATATATCTAGAGCCATTCATTCCTCCGAAATCCACTATACGGTATTAATGGAGACTTCAACGCAAAACTGGGCAGAAGTGAAAGCAGTGAGCTGAAGGTAGGGAAATTTGGAATAGGACAACGAAACCCAAGGGACCGGCGGCCGGCCGACTTCATGGAGAAAGAGGGACTCCTTATGATGAACTTTTTCTTCCAGAAACAGCCCCACAGGAAGTGGACCTGATCCTGCCCCAACGGTTCGACAAAAAATGAGATTGACTTCACGACCAGACGCAAACTGTTCAGTAATGTCTCAAATGATCGGGAAGGTGAAAACTGACAGCGACCTCCTTAAGGTTTAGGTTTAGAGGCACATTAAACCTAAACCTTAAGTTGGAGAGGTCTTACCTAATGAAGTCAGCGTTCCGTCCCCCTAGTGCTCTAATCCAAAGTCCCGAAACCTTTCAGTTCGAGTTGCAAAACCGTTTTCAGTGCCTAGAAGACTGCAATGTAATGGACGATATGAACTATCTGCTCGTGGAAACTGTTCATGTGGTCGGAGCTATGTTTTGAAAGACACGCCGCAGAAGAACACAAAAACTCTCTGATCACCTGATTAATATCACCTTGCTGTGTACATATAGGCCACCTAGTTTTACAAATTGTTTAGAATCTTTGGATACAACATTAAATAATTATAAAAGCAGTACTGTTGTATTAACAGGAGATATCAACTTAGATTTGATGAAAGATGATGATTACGATGATGATGAAAGCGCAAATGTATGCACAACGCAGTATCTTAACTTAATTGGAATTAATAAGCCTACACGACAAACTACCTGCTTGGATCATTTTATGATCAAAACAAATATACAGGCCCAAACAATAGTTTTCAATGAGTTTACCGATCACTCACCCATATCACTCTATATTTCATTATCAGTAGTACAAAGGAAATCCTCAAATGCGAGAAAGTTGATATAAATTTAGAAAAAAATTTAAAACGAGATCAAAGACATCTCATGGAAAAATTACTATAAATTAAGGGATTGTAATCATGCGGCAGAGTTTATAGTAAGCGATATCTATATATATATAACTAAAAATCAATTGCTGTTCTTTAGTCTGCTAAAACTCGAGAACGGCTGAACTGATTTGGCTAATTTTGGTCTTGAAATATTTATGAAAGTTCAGGGAAGGCTTAAACGGTGAGAAACATAAATAACAAGAAACAGAAAATACTAAAAACGACAATTTAGTTTTCAATACAAAAGCCCTACAATGAAGCTGTGAAATGAGGTCCGATCTCTTTGGTCTGTTCTTAGCTGTAAAGTGAGGCCTGATCTCTTGGATCTGTTTTGTTTCAGAAATAAAAAAAAGGCAAAGTAAAATTGCCACAATTGATCCCACCACCAGATCCTTTACGTTCTTAAGTTTTTGGGATTGGAAATGATTCTAAGCACTTCTTGGCCAATATTCAGAACACTAACATGTCAATTCACATGTATAAATGTCATACAGTCAATCGTTTTCAATTTTCATGTCAAGCGTCGCTGCATGCAAATTATTTAAAAAATGGCAAATTGTGCAATAATTACGTGTTGAAAGAACAGCGGGAAATGGAATTAAAATAAAGGAGACATATCCTACAACCAGTAAGTCGAAACCATTTATATTTTGTAAATTTCAAGGTACTCCCCTTGTTGCCTCAGCCAGTATCGGAATCCTCGACGTCTACATATCGAGTGACGGATGTTTTCGTGTTCACTTGGAAGAGAAGGTCAAATTGGCCTCTAAAAAGCTTGGCATGCTCATCAGAGCTGTCCCAGTATTTCATGCCGGCACACCGCCAGCAACTTTACAAGGCGCAGGTTCGGCCGCACATGGAGTACTGTTTCCATCTCTGGGTTGGGGCTCCCCAGTACCAGCTCCTTCCACTTGACTGCATTCAGCGCAGAGCGGCTCGAATAGGCGACGACCGAGTGATTTTCGATCGGCTTTATTCACTGGTGCTGCGAAGTATGTTGCATCTCTATGCGTATTTTATCGCATCTAACACGGGGAGTGCTCTGAGGAATTGTTCGGATTAATCCCAGCCGCCAAATTTCATGAACGCACAACGTGGCAAACCTCCCGATACGATCCACACTATCTGGATGCTTGGCGGTCCACCATTGTATGTTTCACTAGAAGTTTTCTTCCGCGTACGACCTATCTGTGAAATAATTTACCACCGGCGATTTTTCCGGACTGATACGACCTGGGGACCTTCAAAAAAAGAGCTTACTACTTTCTAAAGGGCCGGCAACGCACCTGCAATTCCCCTGGTGTTGCGGTTGTTCATGGGCTGCGGAAGTCACATAACATCAGGTGAACCGTATACTCGTTTGCCCCCGCTTCTATAAAAAATATTGATGTGTCAAAAACATTAATCAAAAGTCTAAAATGTGTAAATTCGCTCAGTCTGTCAATACAGCGAATCGGGTTTGTAGTAGTGATAATACGACGTAATTGCTTGTATGTGTGCTCCCGGCGACACCGATTCTCGTACAAAATAAGGTTGACAGCCATTCTATTCTGTATTATAGTATTCTATGATTCGAGCTAACAAAACACCTGCCGGTGAACACACAAGGAGGCTTAATTCAACTACCATTGACGAAGTGGCTGTTGTCAATGTGGGAGAAAATTTAGAATCTAGAGATATTGTGTTCCATAGTCGGAATAATGATTTAAAACGTGTTCTGGCAGAGGGAAGATGGATACCATTTTAATATCAAAATGGTAAATCAAGTAACAGGTAATTAGATTGAACAGGCTTTAATAATATTTTTCAATACAATTCATTTAGATGAATTGTAAAATGAATTTTTCATTTTTACAATTCATCTTAATTGTATTAATATTATTGCCTGTTCAATCTAATTACCTGTTACTTGATTTACCATTTTGATATTAGTATCCATCTTCCCTCTGCCAGAACGTTTTAAATCATTATTCAAACTTATGGAACACAATATCTCTTTAGATTCTAAATTTTCTCCATTGACAACATATAATTAATGTAGGGTTTAAAGTCTCAGAGATGTTGTATTCATAGTCGGAATAATGATTTGGGAAAATTAAATTTTTAATTTGTTCCTTAGGTAACAAATTAAAAATTTATCATTTTTGATTGCGGGTCCTGAAACCAACAAAAAAGTTAGTTAATGATTTCTTATATTTACGCGAACACTACACATTGATTAAAACTACTTTTACGGATTTTATCGCGTTTATTTTACTATTATTTTTAATTCCCGACGTTTCGGGCGCTTTTCAGCACCCATGGTCACGGGGGACTGAGATGACTGACGTCCCGATGTCATTGTTAAACCCGGAGTACCTTCAGCTTTTTTAATTATTGTTTGCAAAATGAACTGACTATGTCCTGAGGTCTTGCAGTGGTGTGCTTGGGTTTAGTTTTAATTTTATTAATTATAGGATCCCAAGCAGGTGGTAGTACCCAGCCTCCTTCTCTATTGAAATTAGGATGTTTTTTAATTTCAATAGCCTCACGTATCATCCTTGGTAGGAATCTGTGTTCTTTCGCGAGGATTTGTGGTCTATCAAATCTGATGTAATGGTTGGGGCCGTCTAGGATATGATCGCAAACTGCAGTACTCCGGGTTTAACAATGACATCGGGACGTCAGTCATCTCAGTCCCCCGTGACCATGGGTGCTGGAAAGCGCCCGAAACGTCGGGAATTAAAAATAATAGTAAAATAAACGCGATAAAATCCGTAAAAGTAGTTTTAATCAAAAAAGTTAGTGGTATGAATTTCTATTCATACAGACTCATGATCCGTGAAGGTGAAGTAAATCATGCTTTGATGTGTCGACGACTTTTTCATCAGTTTGCAGTTGACATTTATGTCAAAATTAAGACTGAGCGATTGACATACATCCGTTTGAACCAACGACAGCTTCGATTAGAGGAATACATTCATCTTCTCGATGCTATAAATGCCAATGGCAATGTGAATAATGTGGGAAGAATGACAATTTTGCCAGCCACTTACATAGGAAGCCCGCGCCATACGCACGAATATGCTCAGAACGCTATGACATATGTTAGGAGTTATGGCCGCCCAGACTTATTTGTTATATTCACCTGTAACCCACAATGGTCCGAAATCAATAGGGAATTGATACATAGCCAAACACCAGTTGATAGACATAACATCACTGCCAGAGTTTTCAAACAAAAATTAAAATCTCTTATGAATTTCATTGCGTGTATGGCCATCCGTTGTTGGATTTACTCTGTAGAATGGCAAAAGCGTGGTCTGCCACACGCGCATATTTTAGTCTGGTTAGTGGACAAAATAAGGCCAGATGAGATTGATTCCATAATTTCAACTGAAATTCCCGATGAAACAGTTGACCCAAAATTAGTTACCAAACACATAATAAATGGACCTTGTGGAGTTTTCAACTACAATGCACCCTGTATGGTTAATGGCAAGTGTTTTAAGCTCAATCAAAGCTTTCAAGAATGGGCGATCGGTAGTTGTGAACGTAAGAGGACAAAATGTTGATGTAGACAATCGTTGGATTGTGCCATACTCGCCAATATTGTCCAAGGCTTTTGAGACTCACATCAATGTGAAATATTGTATGTCCATTTGGCAGTCCATTTAGAAAATGCTCAACGAGTTTAGTTTAATTAATCGAACGCGGCAGACAGAGCGATACGTCCACCGTCGACAACATTAACAAGGTTCTTCACAGTCTGTCAAACTGATGATTTTTCTCGCACTTTGCTGTATGCTGACATGCCATGCTATTACACATGGAATGTATCATCGAAATAGTTATGGCGTCGAAAACAAGGAACAAGTATTTGCTTCTGACGCTCTGGGTCGCATCTACACAGTACATCCAAATAACGATGAATGTTATTATTTGCGGTTATTGTTGGTTAATGTTCGTGGTCTGACATCGTTTAAACAAATGAGAACAGTTAATGGACAGCTGTGAGCGACTTACCGTGAGGCATGTCAACTATTACATTTACTCGAGAACGATTCGCACTGGGATGATACGCTAGGATGATATGACGAATCAAGGATTCCGTAATATCTTCATTGCCGCATCAAATTCGTACATTGTTTGCGGTTATGATATCGACATGTTTCCCCTCGTATCCAAATGATTTGTGGGTTAAGTATAGAGATGACATGTCTGAGGATGTTTTGCATCGTTTGCGCCGTCACACTTTTAATCCTACACTACAAATGACTGCAGAAATTTACAATGAGACATTGATCACGATAGAAGATATGTGTATATTGATGGCAAATAAAGTAT
The DNA here is from genome assembly GCA_907164705.1 of Parnassius apollo. Lineage (NCBI taxonomy): Eukaryota > Metazoa > Arthropoda > Insecta > Lepidoptera > Papilionidae > Parnassius > Parnassius apollo. Next base: position 1,869,659 of record CAJQZP010001441.1, read on the forward strand.
TGTCGTATTTGGGAACGGCAGCACCCAATCGTCATATGCACGATGCATTAAACCACGAGTTGCAAAGAGAACAACAGTACGACATTGAAGCATTGGCCGAAACAGTTCATACAAATGTTCCACAATTAAATCAACAACAAAGAATTGTGTATGTTACTTTGATAGAAGCTGTGAACAGTGAATCTGGGGAATTTATTTCCTTGATGCTCACCGAAGAACCGGAAAAGCGTCCTTAATTTCAATGCTTTTGGCTAGGATCAGATTGCGGATTGATATAGCTCTAGCGTTGGCTTCATCTACAATAGCTGCGACTCTGCTAGAAGGCGGGCGAATTGCACATTCTGCCTTGAAGTTACCATGCCATGCGAATCACCGAAACACCAATTTGCAACATCGCCAAAAATAGCGCAACGGCCAGGATCCTAAAGATATGCAAATTGATTGTTTGGGATGAATGCAAATGGCCCATAAGAGGTCACTGGAGGCACTGGAAAGAACGTTGAAAGATCTTCGTGACAACCCAAATATTTTTGGTGGGGCCATGATTCTGTTGTCAGGTGATTTTCGTCAGACTCTTCCAGTTATTCCCCGATCAACTATTGCTGATGAACTAAACGCATGCCTAAAATCATTGAATTTGTGGCGGTACGTAAAGACACGCCAATTAACTAACATGCGACTATTTTTGCAACAACATGAAGCTGCAAATGTATTTGCGAGTTGTTAGACATTGGAAATAATAAAGTCATAGTGGACACCTCGACCGGATTCATCACAATATCAACAGATTTCTGTCACATCACAAACTCAAAAGAGGAGCTTATTCAGCGTGTTTTCTCAGATATAGCGCAACAGTTCAATAACCATAATTTGCTGGGTGAACAAGCAATATTAGCAGCGAAAAATAAAATAAAAATTCAAAATTTTCTTCCGGGACAGTTGGTTTCCTTCAAATCAGTGGACATCGTTATGAACCAGGATGGCGTAGTCAACTATCCCACGGAGTTTTTAAATTCAGTGGAGTTGCTTGAATTACCACCGCACAATTTGCAGTTAAAAGTAGGATCAGTTATCATCATGCTGCGTAACATTAATCAACCTCGACTGTACAATGGAACAAGACTGGCTGTGAAAAAGGTGATGAATAACGTATTTGAGGCAACAATCATAAAGGGAAAATACAAAGGAGAGGATGTCTTGATCCCGCGTATACCGATTATGCCAACGGATTTACCATTCGATTTTAAACGTTTACAATTTCCAGTACGTCTGGCTTTTGAATGAATGGATGAAGTTTGCAGAATCAACTTGGAGTTTCCCTGTTTTGCGCATGGACAATACGTAAAAATTTTTTTAATTATTATGGATTCCTTTTGTTTATTTAAAGTTTATTTTATACAAAAGTTTAGGTTTTTTATGTATCGATTGAAGAATACGAAGTCTGCCGGGTCAGCTTGTACATAATATAACATCAAAAAACACTTTGACAAGGACCTAAGAAAATACAACCGCTTAAACCATGGATAACCGTAGGATTATTAAAATGTATGCAAAAAAAGAATAAAATGCACAGAAATTTTAAGCGAATACAAGCAATATAGAAACATATGCAATAATATTATAAAAACTCAAAATAGACACTATTTAAGAAATTTGTTAGAAAAAAGACGTGGGGACATCAAAAGTACGTGGGAAGTTATTCAAAATATTAACAACTAAAAAAGGTTAGCGATACACCCTTCGAATTAATCTGTTCTCTTAATGAGTCACCTAAAGAATCACTTAATAAAGTGAATACATAATTTACGTCTATTGGCAAAACACTAGCTGAAACTAGATTAAAAGCTACTTAGTGAGGTGGAAGAGAGGCTAGCAAGTAAGAGTATGCACAGTAAAAGCTGTGTTGACTCAATAATTTTCTTACCCACTGGCCCATTAGTGATGAAGAAAATTGTACAACAGACGTAGGATGCAAAAACACCGGGATAGGATAAGATTAGTACAAAGATCATAAAACAATCAATAGATATTCTCATTGATCCATTATGTTATTTATATAACCTAAGCCTGGAAACAGGGGTTTTCCCAGTTGTTTCCAAAAAAGCCATTTTAACCTAGCCCTATATTCAAAAGTGGAGAAAAACAATTAATAAGTAATTATAGACCAATTGCATTTTAAGCACGCTTTCTAAAATTCTGGAAATAATAGTTATAATTAGACTTACGAAACTTCTTGACCAAAAAACCTTATCTCATTTAATCAGTATGGTTTTAGCAAGATTAAATATACAGAAGATGCTATTTTAAGACTTACTAGACTAGTGGCAAACTATTTAGATAATAATAATCAAAATGTTGAATCTTTTTGGACTTACGGCAGGCTTTTCATACTGTGTCACCGAGGATACTTTTAAAGCGAATGGAGCGAATGGGTAGGTATACATGGGATTCCCTGTGATTGGTTTAAAGATTACTTAAGTAATCGGGATCAGCAGATTAAAGTTGGCACGCACATTAGTGACAGAACAAACTGTGATTACGGAGTCCCACAAGAAGGCACTCTTTTCTTTTTCTTCTTCTCTTTCTTTTTTTTCTCTTTTCCTGCTATACGTTAGCGATCTCTGCAACACGGAACTAGAAGGACCTGATTTATTAATGTATGCAGATGACACTGTCCTGCTAGTTCATTATCAAACTTGGGATGGTGTGCAGACACTTACAGAAAGAGGACTGTGTGAAGTTTCGAAGGCTCTGGAAGATAGTTTGCTATCGTTAAACACAGAAAAGACGATATATATATATATATATTTGCATGTACCATTTTTTGCTTTTGTGCATTTGATGCACACCATGCAATACAATACCCTTACCTCCCAAACAATGTGGTTGTAAAGAGCTAGAAATCTAAAAGTGCTATGTCTTCTTCCTCATAAATATCCCTCACACGCTTTGTATCAACACTGTAGGGTTCTCACTGTGAGACAATTATACTACAAATCTATAGTTCGCTGGTACCATAAGGAAGCTGTACCGTCTTTGCCAAGGTCTCAGCGAAGGAGAGAGACATGTCCCACGGTACGGACTCGTACAGAGTTCGCCAAGCGCCAATATTACGCGTTGACCTCAATGTATATAATATATGTAATGGTGTAGAACAAATTAGGTGATATTCAACAATTACGAAAATTTAATACCTATAAAAAATATATAAGGCGAAAAACAAAAAGTGCTAATGCAAGCACGCACGCACGCACGAACGCACGCACGTACGCACGCACGCACTCACACACACACACACACACACACACACACACACACACACACACAATGTAAGAGTACACACAACATAGGAGCACACACCCAATTTTTGTACACTGTAAGTAATATATAATGTACAATATAGACAAGAGATATGAAGAGCATTGACCCTGTAAGCCTGTAACGCAGCTTTCCTAGCACATTTCGTATTTTGTACCAAAAGTAATCAAATTGTAAAATTGTGATTTGTTTAACTTTTCCTGTGTGGCAATAAATTATTATTATTATTATAGGTTATCTATATAGGTTTCTCATCCGGTTGGGTTCTATAAATATATATTTATAAATGAAAATAAAACGATAACTATACATAAATATCAAAAAAATACATAAATAAATAAAAGCCCAACCAGATGGAAGCCCACGGCAGGGGAGACCAAACGGCTGAAGGTTAGGGGAAAAGGGAAAGAAACCGGCGGACAATATGGGTGGGACCGAAGAGCACCGCCTTCTGCATTTGAGCCCGAAGCGGTCCGTCATGGAGTCCCAGTCGCCTCAGATGGCACGAGAGGCTGACCGCTCGTTCGCAGAGAAGCCTACAGGAATAATTTCGGTCGGCAGACCACCCCAAATTTCGGTCACCTCGTGATCCAGGTCCAGATATTTTGTTTGCTTATCTGTTTCGGCTTTCACGACGTTCTCGTCATCATCGGTCCATCAGCACAAATTCAGGCTTATTTGCATGAATAGTCCTGTCTGTGATGATGGCCCGGTCCCAGTAGAGCCTGGCGCGGTCATTTTCGAGCACGGCTTCCGGCAAATACTTGTAATACGGCAATTTCCGGTCCACGAGACCGTATTTTAGAGCGAGCTCCTGGTGTAGAATTCTGGCTACTAGGTTGTGCCTGTGCAAGTACTCAGAGTTAGAAATCGCCGAACAACCGGAGATGACATGTCTAAGTGACTGACCGGGATGGCGGCAAGCTCGACTGACGTCGAATATGCCATCCTTTAGAATGTATCACCGATAGTTGTTGGTCTTAATAACCTGATCCTGTATTTCACATACAAAACCCTCGGATTCCCCGAAGAGGTCACCGAAATGTAGCCAGTTGAGGGAGGCGATTGTATCTACGAAGGGCTCATGTAGAACCCTGTAGTATCTCCCGTGGAGCTTCTTCTCCTTCCATATGGTCTCCCGGTCGGAAATGCTTTGTACTGCCGGGTCCTGACATTGCTCGTTGGGTAAGGATAGAGGGATAAGCCCTTTATAGAAATGACGTTACTATAGAATGGAACATCTCACCAGGAAGTAATGACGGAGGCTGCACATTTCGCGATTACGCATGGTGAGTGCGCTCAGAAAGCCACGCCCACCATGCTTTCGCGGCAATTACAGCCTCATAATTGAAGATCTCGGATGATGCATTCTATGGGACGTCATGGTAGTGCGGACTTTTCTATCCAGGGCGTTAAGTTCAGTCTGAGTCCACCTGAGTATGCCAAAGGTATACATGGAGGACAGGCATGACCCAACCGTTACATGCGTGTATCTTATTCACACCGGACAAAAGACTATTAAAAAACACTTTGGTTAACCGTGCATAAAACTTGTCGCAAACCCTGAACACTGAACAAAAACAGTTTTATACCAGCATAATCGATACAGACGTTCTGTGACATACCCAGGTATCAGTATGTTTCAGCTTCGGAAAGAGTCCTTAAGTTGATGGGCATAGATAAGTCTATGCCCTCAAAGTGAGCAACCCTTCCCCTTTCAACATGAAGGACTGCATACTTATCCGTCCCCAGCTCCATTTCACAAGTGATGTTTAGCAATTCCATAAGATGGGAGCGACTGGAGGCGAATAACTTCAGGTCATCCATATAGAAAAGGTGAGTCACTTTTGTACCTCCTTTCCGAAGCTGAAATCCCCTCCCGGAGCCCTCCAGTAAAGTACTGAGAGGGTTCAAAGAGAGGCAGAACCAGATTGGACTCAGACAGTCGCCCTGAAATATAACCCTTCTTATCCTTATGCGGCTTTCCGCAGCCGTTATGCGCTCGCCTAGATGACAGAGGATCGTACTCTACTGCCCCATACACTGTCCGAAGAAGTCTCTAACTGTACAGTCAATCTTGTACAGCTCGAGGTCCCTCTTTTTTTATGTGGCACCGAGTCCGAGAAGTTCTGATGGTTGCGTTTCACCACCTTCCCTATGACCGCGTCAATGAGGAGTGGTTCCTTGATTCCTCGACCACCGCCCCAACATCCATTTTGAGTGCGTGACATCACCTGGTTTAGCTCCTGGTGACGAGTAATTCTCGCGCTCAAAATGGACGTCAGTGTCTTATATATGATGGGTAGACAAGTGATGGGGCGGTATTTGCTCGGATCTGTGGTATCCTGATCTTTAGGAACCAAGTGAGTGATCCCAGTAGTGAAGAGGCTCGGGAGCGACTTCTGGTCGAGAGCCTCTTGAAACTGTCGGGCGAGCACAGCGTGACACACTATGAACCCCTTCAGCCAGTAATGATGCAGCCCGTCAAGCCCCGGACTTTTCCAGTTCGGGGCCCTACGGACCGCCTCAGCCACGTCTTCCGGCGTTATGTTGATGGGGTCCATGCATGTTGCCAGTGATAACCTATGGATTAGAGATATGGTCCTTCACTGTTGGCCGTATGAGGACGCCAGTAGAACCAGAGTGACTGACATAGCCCAAAGGATTAATAAGCTGAAATAGCAGTGAGCATACCTGATGGTTCGAAAAACCGATAACCGAGGTGGAAAAAGGTTCTCGAGTGGCAGCCTCGTTCCGGTTGGCGAAGTGTAGGGTGACCGCCCACTAGATGGAGTGACGACCTGGTGAGATATGCAGAAAATCGATGGATGCAGAGAACAGATGGATCGAGAACAGATGGATCGAGAACAGATGGATCGACCGTGCTTTGTGGCATTCCTTGTGGGAGGCCTATTTTCAGTAGTGTACTTATGAAGGGCTGTAATCATGAACCATAGATATTATAATACCTACAAAGTGTATGGTGTGAACTTGTTATTGTTGTTTTTACTATTTGCCAATTAAGGCTGGAAATGTCACAAACTATACAGTCTAGTCAAATGTGCATTTTTATAAAGCTTTTTTTAAAGACATAGCCAAATAAATTATAATTTATACACTCTTATATTTATGGTATTGTCTTGGATACTATTATTCTTTAAATATTGATACAAATGTTGATATTTACGGGTTTATATCGATAAATTGCTCAGCTAAATTGATGTTATGCACAGAGCACTATAGAGTTTATCTTTAAATATATCGAATTATATATTCTTTGCAGCGAACCGCTCCATAACTTTATAATTAGCAATATATAGAGTTAGAGGAAGAAATCTGGCGGATTGCTGCTCTTGTTTTAATAATTAAATAATTATTGGAAGTTGATTTTCATACGTATTTACTATAATAAGTGGTGCTATTTAGTGTATTAAATGTTTGTGCATGTGAACAATTAATGGAAATGACATAACAAATGCTTCTAACAATCAGCAATCGGAAAAGAAATCTTCTAGTACCGTGCTAAGATACATTTCCTTTTTGTTCATCGTTTGCGAACTAAACAAGACTATTGAGCTGTAATACAAATCTCTTAAAAACTTCATAATATCAGCATATTATTGTGAACTTTTAGGAACAAAATAAACACAAATCATGTAAGGCTGTATTTTCTAAAAATTTTGCCCGCCTTCATTGGCGAATTGTAAAAGCAGAAATCTATGGAATTGCTACTTGACGTTGACAGCTTCAAACTTCAATTTTTAATAAAACCTTCAAAATTTTGAAAACATTTATATGACTTTCCATCACTTTACCGTCTCAAATAAAGCATTGAGCTATTGATTGTTAAATGATTGTGTAGATACCACTTATAATATTGAATATGATCCGAGAAGATGATCCCCAATTTCGAATTACGCCATTTCAACAAATGGCATCAGCTTGTTCTGGTGCCTTAATAACATCTCTTTTCAGTAAGTTAACAATTATTAAATTATTGAATCTAAAATAGTTCTTTATTAAATTAAACTTGAAATAAATTTTATTTTTTCTTGCCACAATAAAAAACCAACCAATTGCTACAAATCTGGAAATAGTTTTATAATCATATTATGATTGTATTTAAATTTTACAACCGTGCATTGATATATTTACACATGGTTACATACAGGTAGCTTAATTTTATTAACTATGTTACACTAAATTTTATATCCTCTTTAAGTGACACCATTAGATGTAGTTAAAATAAGGTTACAAGCACAACAGAAGGCTTTATTGTCAAATAAATGTTATTTGTATTGCAATGGCCTGATGGAGCATCTTTGTCCTTGTGGTGAAACTGGTTGGATACCAAGAAGAGTACATTTCCATGGTACAATAGTAAGTTTTTATTTATCTTAAAATTTACTTCATCTAGAGCTGTGGTTTTAGGAAAGCTTGCATTAAATTTTATAGTATCTGAGCATCCTTTATTAAATCTCTACTAACTGTTAATTGCAATTTAAAATGCTTGAGAGTGAAAGAAAAGCTGCTTGTAAACTGTGAGAACTAAATAAGATATGGATATTCTAATACCAAAACTGGAGCAATGCTATACCTTTTTTTTTTTGAAAAGACTATGCCTAGTGCAGTGATAAAGATAGACTAAGTATAACTTCACTTTCATGTTTAGCCACCAATATTGTCGAATAATCTTCAATATCCAAGTGAGAAAATTGGCTGCTAATACTTTTATGTACTTTGGATGCAATTAATTACAATTTTTTAATTTGATTTTGATTGAATGTAGGGCGACACCCCACTAGATGGAGTGACGACCTGGTAAGACATGAAGGAAGTCGATGGCTGCAGGTGGCTCAGAAGCGTGCTTTGTGGCATTAGTTGAGGGAGGCCTATGTTCAGCAGTGGAATTGTAAAGGGCTGTAATGATGATGATGATGACTGTTGATGACTGTTGTGTCAATGTCATTTTAAATATTTAAAGGTCGACACTAATTTCAGTAATACTGTGCTTTACTTGATATGTTTTCTAGGCAAAATCATTTTATGTACAATTTTCATATTACGGGGTATGATCTAACAAACCTACAAATATAACCTGTTATATGCCTTAGTGGATTTTTACACGGAAATATTAAATAATTGGGGTTATAAATATCCTGTAGCTTAGTTTTTTTGGAAATTTTGGTGTAGTTCCTGTGTACCTATGCTAGGAAAACTAAAAGATTAGTAGATAATGCCTAAAGGCAAGTCAGTCTTTTATATCTGTTAACCTTAGGTGCAATGACAAGCTCTAGGTTCTTGGTGATAAGAATGTGCGAGTTAAGCGAGGGTGGTATTACTGGTTCCGGCTATATAGTGGCCAGAGCCGATCCCCTTCTGGCCAGTTCATCTGCTACATCATTGCCTCTAGATCCACTGTGTAACATAACAAAAAAAATATTATTTCTATGAACCCTTGAGTTACTGAAAATTCACTTTTAATAATTGTGTAGCTATTGGCTACTGTAATCACACTATTCCATAATTTTATGAAGATTTGTTGCCTAAGAACCATCTCAAAAATGAGAGGAGGTCTGTGCTCAGCAGCAGGATATATATATATATATATATATATATATATATATATATATATATATATATATATATATATATATGCTGCTATACGCAGCTTTTTGATTGGCCTATTACCCCTAGCAAATGGAAGAAGAAACCCTTGCTACACAGCCTTCCGACCATCAGAAATGTTGTGTAGATCCCTCTTAGTCAATTGTGAGTGACACAGCTTCTAACAATGACATATCTCTTTACAGGATGCATTCTATAAAATAGCTAAATTAGAAGGTGTTCCAGCATTATGGTCTGGGTTAAGCCCAACCCTTGTCCTAGCGTTACCTTGTACAGTTATATATTTTGTAACTTATGAACAACTTCGATACAAAACCAAAACTCTGTATAATAAGCTTACAGGAACTGGTAAGTAAATTCAGAATTATGTTAAAAAATTAATATTTTTTTAACCTGAATGCTATAAATTTAGCAGTACAAACACTAACACTAAAAGGTGATGTACACCTTCACCTTTAGGTGTTTTAGCAGTACAAACACTAACACAGGTGTTTATAGGGGTTAATACCAAATGAAATTGTGCAAAGTTACCATAACAATAATTTATATTTATATAATTAGCTTAGCAGTGAAATTAACATTAAAGAAGTGACATTTTTAAAAATTATGTATAAATAAATTGTAACCAATTTTGTTCATATTCTTACTGTCTAGCTCATCGACATTGTGATTCCTCGCTCGATAACCTGTAGTTGAAAGATGCCGGTGAGCAAGATGGCCACTAGTCATCAACATTCGGTTGCCGTGGATGTATTGCAAGATGCGATCATGTGCATCAATCGTCCATTTAGTTGACATCATGCATTCGTCCTACATGATTAATTTGAACTTTACCAAAACGCCACAACGACTCCTCTTGCTAATGTAGCATGTAGGTGTTTCCTCACACTCCAGGTTCAGCGGAATTTTCAACATCGAGTGACCAGTTCTTACACCACTGAGCAAAGTCAGCTATCTCAGAGGAAACGACAGCTAACGCGATATTTTTGTCTTTGCGCCACTTAACCAGCAGATTTTTTTACAGAAATGTTTTACCTGTGACACCTGGTATGTTCAAAAACTAATAGTCACCTTCTGTACTCTCCATGCATTTGCAGCTGCAGGGTCGTAATTAAGCTTCCTGAGTAAATCAGTAGACAACTCCATAATAACTCTGGCGTTCTAATGCCGAAATTAGATAGCTGTTTACCTATTCTTGCAAAAACTTTGTCCTCAATAAGTTCGATTTGTTAAATATACATCGTTGATTTGTGTTGTCACTAGATACTTGTAGACAATATTTTCTGATAAAGCATTTTCTATTTACTCCAAAGTTGCAAAGGGTTCGAGAGCGCAAGTGGTGATCATGATGGCAAAGACTTCTTTTAGCACTCTGAACTGGCATAATATGGAATCTTCCATTGTAGCCTCCTTCCTTCCCTTCCTTGGACATCATCTTCCAAAAGTCCAATCGTCTCACATGCTTCCAGGAACATTGTTTTTGCATGCTTGTCGATTATTTTGAAAGTTTGAAATCTATAGGGCCTCAGACGTAGTTCAGCAGCAACCACACTAACATAACACTCAAGCGTGTTACATATACGGCGTACATTCTGATGCCCAGAGCATCTGATGCCTTTATATAAGGTCAATCTTCAACAGGGTGCTCTTCAGACGATTCTTGCTTGCTTTAAATTAGCAGCATTCCACAAAAAATACCGTGGCATTTTGTACAGCAAAGTTATGGCATAGCCATCTAACTGGCACAGACCGAAAAATGCAGTAAGAGTAGTGTAAAGGTATTATGTAACTGTAGGGTGCTCTCTTGTGCAGCGGTAAGCTTAATTTCATGTTTCGCCATTTTACCAACTGGCCTGCTCTAAACATGTGCACTTCTTTTTGCGGATCACTATTTGCTATGTCATGATCATATATTATATGTAGCCATGCTACGGTACAATGAATATTGCCTGTGGTCACCCCTTGTTTATGTACATGCAAATATACTTTATTGTCTAGATTGAGTTGTAAAACCCTACATTGATGTAAGCATTAAAATTTTTGAACAGATGGAGTAGGGCAAACCAGTCGTTGACGACTACTTCGTCTTGCAAGGTACCTTTAATGCATGGGAACGCTGAGTTCAATGTTTCGCTAAGTCAGTGGATCACGCTCATGGTAACGGTTTCGTGCAATGTGCGTCGCTTCCTTCCAAATCCAAACTTAATCAAGGTTTGCATTTGGGCAACTCCGCAGATATTATGATCTTGTAGATTTGATATGGGTGCAACTTCTCTGTCAAACCACAAAAAAGAACAAAGCAAACTTCACTTAAGCCACTTAATGGAGTAAATAAAGCATTGTGTCCGTTCGCCAACAGAAACATGTAGTTTGGTGTCCTCACCTCCTGGTCCACCAGTTTTTGTATTGTGGAGATCGGTTGGCTTCTGTCTGTCCGTCAACTAGTCATTAATTTCGGTTTACGCTGGGTTACACGTGAACGTGATGAAGGTATATGACAATAAATACGGATGTGGTCTATATATCTAAAATAATAAAATTGTAAATTTGGCAGTCAAGTATGTCTACAATTTAGCCCCGTAAAAATAGTGGCCCAGGTTAATTCCATTATAGGCATTAAGAGATGAAATCAATCAATAAAAATATTGTATTGATGGTGTAATATAAATTTAGTGTTATGTTGACTATAAATCAAAGATATCTGTGACATTACTATATGTTTTATTTATACAACTGTTTGCAAAAAAAAATGTTAATATATAAATTGTAACTTTTCCAGTGAGTCAGCCAATTTGGATACCATTGCTGGCTGGTGCTTCAGCTAGAACAATAGCTGTTACTTTAGTTAGTCCATTAGAACTTATCAGAACCAAAATGCAATCAAAGAAGTTAACATATTCAGGTACAGTTATAAAATTATAATAAGTAATTGTTTTATTATATGTAAAATAGTCGGATGAGTATATTTGAGTAAATCTATTTGCAAATAGATCTATCCTTTCTTTTAAATAAGTGCTCTTGTGGTGAGAGTCTACCCACATTTTGACTTTTAAATTCTTACAAGATTTTGTGGAAAAAATGTATGAAGGCTTAAAAATGTAAGTTTATCATATTATAGGTACCTACCTTATAAACAAAACTTAATAAAACACTGACAATCCGGAAATATATATTAACCGTGTTATTATTCCCATAGAATTGGCGAAAACATAAATTTAGTAAATAATTCCATCGCCAGCGACACGATCGGTCGCAAAGGCTCGCAGCGGCTGCGACAGACAACGAACTTCTGGTCACTATTAAGTTATTTAGGACTTCTTTCGTGAAATAGATTTAAGTTTAAATCTAAATACAAGCTAATTATTGTAATAAGCCGAACATGCATATTTTTCATACATATTAACTTGCAAGTATATTTATTTTAATTAATAAAATTCAGTCCTAACATTATTACAATTTTATAGAAATCAGTGCAGCGTTACGTCAAGTCATTCGATACGAGGGTTACAAAGGACTTTTTCGTGGTTTAGGATCTACTTTACTTAGGGATGTGCCATTTTCAGGTATTCTTTTAGTTTATTATACTTTTATGTTTATTTAGTAGGTATATTTGAAATAATAATTTAATTAATTTTAGGCATATATTGGACTACATTTGAGTCAACTAAAAGAGCATTCAATAAACCAGATTCAGAAAAGAATTCCTTCCCATTCAACTTCTTTTGTGGCCTTGTTGCTGGCAGCGTAAGTAATTATACTCTACAAAAATTTTATTCTAAACCCATTTTAAGATTTTTCTTTTTACCACCGGTATGCTGGCTGTTAAAAACTGTTGCACTTGCCTTGTTTCTTTGTATGATCATAAATGTATGCCAAAAGGTATGTTTTTCTCTTTATTTAGAGGCTTTGAAAGGAGACGACATAACTTACAATATATATAAAAAAAAAAATATATATATATATAACATGTCCCAAAATTCAACGATAAGCCAACACCGGAGGATAGACCTGGCCCGGACTAATCGGGGAAAAAAAGAAAAAAAAATATATCCCAATTATATTTTAAGTTATATAAAAAAAACGAAATTCTTCAGAAATTGAGACCGTTTATGATATTTTCCACTACCATGACCACAATTTTTTTAATATTTGTTTCTTTTTTATATAGGCAACCTGAATAGCACTGCTATCTACCACAATTCTTAAAAAATCCAGAATAACTCTTGTTTTATCACGAAAATTAATGAAACTTATGTTATTCCCTAAATTTTTTGAAGACTTTTACTTTTAACCAACTTTAACTTATCGTGGTGTAAAAAAAAGTATGAACACTAGTATGGCAAGTTTTTTTAAAAATTGACGCAACTAACCAACATTCCAAAATGGTATAATACTCTAGGAAAACAAGTTATAAAAAAATATGGGCCTATTATTTCTAAACAGGGGCCAAATTTCTTAAATTGTAATTGTCAGTAATCACTTTTACTACATGCCCAAAATGGGTTCTTGTTACAATTTCTAGGAATTTGAATGGGGCATACATACCTTAGATGTTAGAGATAGATAGATAGAAATAGAGATTTTTACATTAAGAAAGAGACAACAACAGGGCAGGTAGAGAAGCTGTTATTATTCTCAGCAAGTCAGTTCAGTACGCTTTGTTTACTGCGCACCGTTCCCAATTCAACTTACGTGGCTCTCGTACATACTATCGACTTTTGGCTTGGCTTTTTGGACGGGAATCGACCTGCAAACTTAACTGACCTGGCATTATTTGGACTGGAAGTGTTCTGCAAACTGAACTGACCTGGCATTATCTTGGACTACGATTGTGTGTTTTGTGATTTAGAGTTCTGGCGCATTTTGGACTGTTTGGCGTTTAACATGCCGCAAGCGTACACACCACAGGAATACACTAACATGCATTTAATCTATGGAGAATGCAGATGTAGAGCATTTGGGTATCTTTCTCGATACAGTCTGCTAGCAGCGTTAGCATTATACACACACATATATATATATATATATATATATATATATATATATATATATATATATATAAGAATTGCCCATTTAAAGGTATTAGATAAAATTCATTATTTTCATAGGAAAAATTAACTTTTTAAAATCTTGTTTTTTTAATTTCAGATTGCAGCATTTGTTACTTTACCCTTTGATGTGGTCAAAACACACCAACAAATAGAATTGGGCGAAAAAGAAATTTATACAGGTTTGTTGATTTGACTTTATTTGGAATTTATATATGTTTGTGATTAGAAGTAATGTACTTTATTTGATTAGCACTGTTTTCTTTTACCAATTAAATTGAGTAGAATATGTTTAAATCATTGAGTTATATGTACTACAGATTAATAAAACACCACGTCAAGTCTATGTTCAGTAAAATATTTTACCTACATTTGGTTTTGTAATAGAACATCTGCATGTTTTAGTCTATGATTGTAGATGGCGTGGCATTTAAATGAAGAAATATTCCCACTGTGGGATTACGATATTATTACCTATTTTTTAACTTGAACTACAAATAATTTTAGTTACTTGACTACTGAATTGTTGTTTACCTTCAAGTTCAAACTTTGATTTGAATTCTCGTATTTTTAGCGCTACTCCGCATTGCATGAATATCGAAGCCACACTAAATGACATAAAGTAAGGTGTACGGATTGCAGTACAGTTCAGTTGAACATAGTGAGTGTTCGGAATGCGAAATCTAGTGCGTAGTACATATATATCGATGGTTTAAATACATGTATATAATATACTAAACTGTAGGAATGGAATAATAGACATAATAAACTATAGAGATATCTGACATTTTAATTAAAATACTGGCAACAATACATAGAACTATTTTTGGGTAATTAATTGAACTTTTGTAAACTATCACGTGAAGAAATTATTCATTTGCTGTAAAAGTATTAAATAAAAAAGTATATAAAGTATTGAAAACAAAAAAGTCGTTAAGCCTATTTCTAATAGTCGTGAAAATTTAAGTTCCTCTCTATTCACCAATTTATCAATATATTCTTGTAGCTTTTTAGATATTTCTTAAAAATATATGTCTGTAAATGTGTAATATAGCTGTAAATATATGTTAATATTATTGTATAATCTTTGCCAAAAATAATGGCAGTAAGTATTTCGGTATCTGGTTTACGTTATAATTGCAGGCTTAAGGAAAGTGGAAAATCAGGGTTCCCGAAACCCTGAACACCAGTTACAGAGGGTTCGACATTCGCCACCTATGAGAAGTACGATTAATTTTTTTATAAGAACTGGGAACATTTAATGTCATAATATAATCTCATTCGGGTCTTTTGTTTTTAAAGCAAAGGGTGTAATAAGTCATACGTGTGTAGACTGAATAAGCGATTGGATGCTACCCTCCTTAAGTTAAAACCATAAAATGATGTTTGTATTGCAAGGCCATGTTGTAAATCTACTTGCTATTCTCATAGCATCATTATTATTCTAGTTAACAACTGAAGACTATACGGGAAGAATTAGCGCATCTGTCATAATATAAACGTCATATCTTAACACGACGTAACCAGGGTCGGATTCCGTAGTATAATTATCCTAACTGTACAATTATTTCATAGTTTGTAGTAAGTAGTATCGTAATAATACTAAGCGTAAATACCATAATTTTACCTAAAGGTCGACTAGTATTATTATTGTTTTTCTTTTTACTTTTTAATATTAACCCTAAGATATCGAGAATTTATTTATTGTACATGAGTACCGCGTTTTTTTTTAAATAAAATTAGAATTAGCTCCCTAGCTGGTCAATCGGTGCTCGATCGATGCATTTATGTTGCATCTTTGATACAACTATAATGAGAGGCTACCACGATAAAAACTATGCTCCAGAAGTATTCGGTTTGAAAACAGAATTTCAAAATATTTTATGAATCAAATTTTCAGATTCAATTAAGCAGATATGGTATCTTTTGTACTCTTTTCGTTTTACCCTTATTGAATATAAAATATATTCAAAATTTAACTTACACTTAGTTACACTTAGTTCTTTAGACAAAAATTAAACAGAAATAAAAATGAAACCGTGAAAAAATGAAACTTATAGATCAACTAGACGCGTGACGACAAAATCCCGGCACATGGGACAAAAGAAACATGATACGTCAAACGTGATATAATTTTTGAAAAATAGTATTATTTTATTTTCCATGTGCAATATTTTTGAGGGTCTGAATCTAATCCGGGCCTAATCTTGGTAACGTAACTAAACTGTAAAATAAAACTTTAAAAATGCGTTTATATAATAATTTAATTGTAACAAAATTAATATAAGGTTATTTACCGATGATACGATATCCCATGTCCCTTTTTAATCTTTGTATCGTAATTTTTGCATCCTTTTACCACGCAACTAGACATATTTATGACAGGCAAATCTGACCTGCGTGCGCACCACTGTCGAACGAGTCGCGTTGGCCCTAAATTGTTATTTTAGGGCCAGCGCACTGGTCCGATTTTGGTTGTTCGGTCGGCCGGGTCCTTACGCTAGTAATGTAACTTTATAAGTCAATAGTATTTTATACCAATCGATTTTTAATCAATTTTCTTTTTATGCTACAAAGTCAAAAACAGAATTAATTGATTAATTCATCCATTAAAAGTTAGTGTAATCTATAAAAAATATTAGAGCCTGAACATACTGCGTAAAAACTAGAGATGGGCCGAATATGGATTTGACCGAATACGAATATTCGGCCGAAAGTTCGGTAAATCTTTTACCGAACCGCATATTCGGCCGAACATTTTTCGGCAGGATCACCTCAGCACCTAACCAATTTACGTAGAAACTTGTTACCGTAAAGCGTGGGATTAGTTCCGGACCCTGCCCCTCGCTCATCATCTAGTACTGAGCAAATTGCCGGCACATGTTTTATGTTTTGACTATTCTTGTGAGAAAAAAAGTATTTCGTTGTATTATTTTTAGTGAAAATGTATAATCATATGATAAAAATGAATGGCAGGAGATATAATATTTGGATTTATTTTAGAGAAACTGAAGACCAAACCAAAGTGAAATGTAATGTAATGTTTATTTGTTTAATTCCAAAAACATTTTATCAAGCTTTCTATTTGCTATAATTGGAAATAAATCTACAGTGCCTCATAAACATAAAACGCTATACAAGTAGATTTAACCCATAATAAATTACACTTTCAATAGTAAAATTATGAAGGACATTGGAATTACTCAATTCGTACATTTCAATACAGTGGACACTTTGAGTACCACTTTAACGAATTTACACTCTATTGTGAAAAGCCAAAATGTGTTAAAAAAAGCACGTATGGCAATTCACAATGCTGTGTTGGTCCCTACGTTAACGTATGGTATAGAAAGTTGGGTGTGGCAGAAGAAGCACGAAAGTACATTAAACGCAGTAGAAATACGGTTGTTAAGGAGTATGTTAGGGCTGAATCTGACAGGGTGAGAAATTGTGTGATAAGAGAAGAGTGTGGTTTGCAAAATGATGTTGTGACCGGGATTAAAAAATTAATGCTTACGTGGTTTGGTCATGTGGAAAGAATGAATGAGGGTCGGAAAGGGATGTCCTAGGCGAAAGTTTATCGACTAAATTGGCGATATATTGAAATTGGGCCAAATTAGGGGTACCGTTAACCGACGAATATGTATGCGTAGGTATATGGATGTGAAGGAGGTGAAAGAGGTGTGTCAGGATCGTGCCAAATGGAAGTCTGTAGTCTCTGCCTACCCCTCTGGGTGACAGGCGTGAGTGTTTATGTTTGTTTATGTTATGTAAAATATATTTATAAAACTGCATTCTGTGCTATATCAAATTTTTAAATTATATGCTCATTTGATAGGCACTAATTAATTTATATTGTTTTAACATAAAATTTCCTTGATAACTTATATGTGTACGTAAGTCAATAAAAATTTTGTAATGGTATTTCGACAGATGGTAAAGTGCAACAAAGAGCATCGAATATGCAGAGTATCGTACGAAACATATACAGGAATCACGGCTTAAAGGGTTTGTTTACTGGCTTAATGCCTAGGATATTTAAAGTTGCGCCTGCATGCGCTATCATGATCGCATCATTCGAATACGGGAAACAGTTCTTCCAAAAGTACAACACACAAAAATACAAAGAAAAATTACAAAGGTAATTAATTTAATGTAAATAAATATTTAAATGCAAAAATGTGCTGATCTACATGCTTATTTACATGCTTAATTACATGCTTATTTAGTTTGCTATAATATTTAACACTAAAGCACGAAGGGCACACTGAAATGATCGGGAATAAAAAAAATCACATGCACGGTATAGCTAAATTGTATTTTATTGTTTTTCGAAGTATTCTCCGTTCACCCTAATGCATTTTTTCATTCGTGCTAACCAATCATTAAAACAGTAATTCCAGTCTGAAGTTGATGTTGACAAAATGGCTGATTAGTATGCTTCCACAGCTGCTTCGGGGTCTTCAAACCGTTGACCGCGTAATAAATCTTTCAATCTTGGGAATGTAAATAAATCATTTGGGCTCAGGTCTGGACTGTACGGAGGATGGCTTATCAGCTCAACGTTTTCCTGCTTCAAAAAACCATTCGTCTTCCGAGCCGTATGGGGAGCTCGCATTATCGTGATGTAAGATGATGCGACGTTTCGGGTTATTTTTTCGGAGTTTTGCTATCATTTCTGGCAAACAAACCATGATATACTACTCAGCGGTAACCGTTTTGCGTTTCTGTAAAGGAATTGTAGCATCATGCCCCTTTTTCGAGACAAACATAGCGACCATTTTCTTTGACACGCTGTGGGAGCGAACCACTTTCGTTGGTTTAATTAACCTCGTCTTCGAAGACCCAAACTGCTGACTGATGTTTTATTTCAGGTTCGTATGAATAAATCCATGATTCGTCACCTCAGACGATATTATAAACGGCATTTGACTTTCCTTCGTTGAAGCTTTGAAGAGTAATCCGGCACCAATCTATACGAGCCGCCTTTTGCCCTTCGGACAAATTGTGGGGAACCCAGCGGGAAACAAGCTTTCTTACACACAGCTCGCTATGTAATATCGACTGAATTGCAGTCATTCCGATACTGATAATAGCCCGAATCTGTTCGTGTGTCACATGACGGTCATTTAATATATTAGTTCGCACAGCTGCGATGTTTTCAGACGTGACCACTGTTCTTGGTCGACCTGCAGAAGAAACAGTGCTGAGCGACACACGACTGCGTCGGAACTCGGCATACCAGCGGTATATTGTCGTTTGACTCGGTGTTTCAACATCATAATTCGAAACAAGTTCGCTGAGACATTTATCTTGAGATAAGCCGCGACGAAAATTGTGATAAATTATGGCACGGAAATGTTCACGCGTGAGCTCCATTTCTGTTAACGACGTGTCAACTTTAAATCAACATAGATTTTGTTTTTAAACATTTTTTTTAATTTTTTGAATGTCATTAAGATTCTAAGAGGCCAGTATTCAAATTCTAAAAAAGGTTTTATTGTAACTCAATCCGAAATATTCTATCCCCGATCATTTCAGTGTGCCCCTCGTACAGCACCTATTTCATTTTTGCGTTTATTTTTAACATTGAATTCATAAATTTTATATTTTTTACACAACTGCTGTGTTTTTATTTATACTGTTTCCTTATTTATACATGTATGTACATATAATGCTTTTTATTTCAGAAAAGGAATAGAAGTAACAATACTAAAACGTGAATAGCGTGAAATCTAACTTCCTTTGTTAAGTGTGTTTATTTTTAAAACTGGAATATTTAAAATGGTAGTAGTCCTTATAAAAATTCATATAGTTTGAATTGTTATACGTAGTTTTAGTTGTATACAATAATCTGTTTTTAAAATGGGCATGTATGATATCTTCTTCATCAGCTCACTAAATAACGTCCATATTTTTACGTTGGTTAATTGGATCTTAATCAGCCTGCAGTGTTACGAAAATCACCCTTACAGCGGGAAAGGTGCATTTCCACACTCGTAACAATCCAGCTGGATTATCGATCCAATTAACCAACGTAAAAATATGGACGTTATTTAACGCGAGTCGACAGCGATACACGATTAGTCCGTTTCGCGACTTCACATTTTTGTCGCCTTGTAGATCTGTTAAAAATTCTCTTGCTAAAATATCGCGCCCTCATTTTTTTTTTTTTTGGAGAGACGTGAATTTTATCTATGTTTCAATAAATGTTGTTACTCATTATACTGCTGTACCATGTCGTCTATTACGCAGGATATAAACAGCGAGAAACAAAATATTTTTATTGAAATAATTAAATTTTAAAAAAAATTGCGTTTAGTGTAGAACAGTTAATAATATTAAATTTGTCAATAGCAAATATATTTTTACTTATTTACAGGCATCAAGAGATTGTTTTGATCGGCAACTCAAATGGTAATGACTATTCATAAATCACGAAAGGAGACTGTAAAGGGGAAAGTTGATTGGTTAATTATTTACATGTAAATCAGTAGCAATAAATATTATAGAAGCTAACGGGAAATGTGTGGAAGTTGTATGTCTACTACATAAATGTTATGTAAAAATATTATAAAATGTGATACTAAAGTAATTACACATATACCTAAGGAACATCCGATTCTATTATCAAAATAATTGAATACTTTTACAACATTTGACAATGGGTTATATATCATATTATAATGTGGTTTAATGAAATCTTTACATTTATTGCTTGGGAATAGTTTTATAGTAATATATTGTTACAATTCATCATCATCATCATCATCATTACAGCTCTTCGTAAGTCCACTGCTGAACACAGGCCTCCCACAAGGAATGCCACAAAGCACAGTCACAGTATAATAAAAACATACAGTAGGACGACGCCTTTGATCTCGTGGTAAATGCCGACAACGTCTAGACAGCGTATGGAGGTTAGGGTTGTCACAAATTAACAACTTTTACTAATTTAATTATTTATTTTAGATCTACATCGTGATCAACAATATGATTACTAATATAAAGAATAAGTAATAATTTGTTCTTACATTTTTCCTGAAAGTACTCAAAACGCTAATTGCACGCCTCACAACGTGAGGGAGTGCTCTACTCTCGATATGTGGCCATACCTCAGTTTCGCTACATAAAATCGTTCTTATACTCTTAGCTAGACATCAAATCCAAAAAAATATATTATATATATATACAATTACTACAGACATTGAATTATTGGTTTATTTTATAACTGATTCACTTTAGATTACACAACAAAAAATGTAATTGAAAAAATATATCGACTGCCGTTCGTTTGTCTATGCGTCTGTGAGTCTTCTCGCTTAATAGAAATGTAAGTGATAAATTGAGATATATAGTATTAAATAAGATTCCATATATTCTAAGGAGGGTCCTTATTGATTTTTGCTATTGAACTGAACACCTTTTAAAAGTTATTTATTTTTTTCATCAAAATTAAATGAAACGCTCATGAGGCGTGCATTTTGGATTTTCCAATTTTTTTTTTGCGCCCAGAAGCAATTACAAAGGGCTACCCCGTTACGCGAGGAGGTGGTGAATGCTTTATGCAAAACCACGACAGCCGGTCTGTCGTGGTTTTGCATAAAGCATTCACCACCTCTTATGTGGGACTCACTGTGACTAAACCCTAACCTAACCACTACCCTAAGTGTACCCACTAAACACCACCTGTGGGACTGGCAATTGACGGATTAAGCCTCTTTGCCGGATCGGAAGCGACCCTCTTTTGGGAGAAGAGGGCGCAGGCGGCTACGAGCCGCTGAGGGAGAGCCTACTTAGGCAAAATTTAAGAAGAATCGGCCTGAGCCGCCAGGAGGCAGTTCAGGTCGGTTGAAATTTTATTTGGCGGAGTATATCCGAGAGAGAGTTTCTCGGCCTGCGGACTCGATAGCGAGGGGGGAGTGGGGCTGCATAAGTAGCTGCCTCACGAATAAAATGATTGGAATTCAAATATTTACTACTACTATAACTATATGGACACCTGTTTTGTTACTATATAATCGATAAGAAAAAAAAACTATAAGGATATAGTAACTAATTCATTTCTAAATCAGGAATTATAAATGGGCAACTGACAAATATTTTCGGTTTTTAGATTTACTGGATTTGAAATTTCTATTATTGAACTTAATTACATAAAAAATTCTCATCCTAATAAATAATTTTAACAAATAATTTATTGGGAAGCATGCACATGGTTTGGTGTTGAACTCTATTAGTCTCAAATGCTCAAACAATTTGAACCCAATGTTTCCAGTAAAAGTAAAAATCGACATCAATTCTGTTGAATAAAACTATTATTTACGGATTTTATCGCGTTTAATTACTTTAATTTATTTTTATTATAATCCCGACGTTTCGGGTGCTGTAAAGCGATAAAATCCGTAAATAATAGTTTTATTCAATGTGTAGTTTCGAGTAAATTTAAGAAATCGTTATCAATTCTGTTTCCAAGCTATGTATGTAATCCAAAAAATCATCTGGAGGGACTTGTAGTCCTCCGAAGCGATCACGGCTAGTATCATAAGCTCTCAGACGGATGTATAAATTTCTCTCATTTGATTCATCGTCATATGATGATGCGTAACTAATTACCTATAGGCAGTCACGCTTGTGATTTTCAACACACCTTCACCTTTACTTCCACCGTATTTTTGGCATATTCTACAAATTGGGCTAGTATGCTGTCAAAATCTTCGGTACAATTTGTAGCGTCTGATAAATTTAGAATTCGGCATAGAAACATTTTTCGGAATGCCCCGGTGTATTGTATACAAGAGGGTTCCCGACAATTTCACCCCAAGAAACCCCGAAATTGATACCCATATCGTATTATTAAAAAAATGTCCGCCATCTTGGATATGAAAATGGATGCCAGTTTCGTAATAAGCACCCCAAGAAACCCCGAAATTGATACCCACCCATATCATATTATTAAAAAAATGTCCGCCATCTTGGATATGAAAATGGATGCCAGTTTCGTAATAAGCACCCCAAGAAACCCCGAAATTGATACCCATATGATATTATTAAAAAAAATGTCCGCCATCTTGGATATGAAAATGGATGCCAGTTTCATAATAAGTACCCCAAGAAACCCCGAAATTGATACCCATATCATATTATTAAAAAAAAATGATGTCCACCATCTTGAATTTAAAAATAAATTTCATTTTCGTTATCAGCACCCCAAGAAACCTCGAAATTGATACCCATATCATATCATTAAAAAATGTCCGCCATCTTGGATATGAAAATGGATGCCAGTTTCGTAATAAGCACCCCAAGAACCCCGAAATTGATACCCATATCATATTATTAAAAAAATGTCCGCCCTCTTGGATATGAAAATGGATGCCAGTTTCGTAATAAGCACCCCAAGAAACCCCGAAATTGATAGCCATATCATTAAAAAAAATGTCCGCCATCTTGGATATGAAAATGGATGCCAGTTTCGTAATAAGCACCCCAAGAAACCCCGAAATTGATACCCATATCATATTATTAAAAAAATGTCCGCCATCTTGGATATAAATATGGATGCCGGTTTCGTAAGCATCACCCCCAATAAACCTTGAAATTGACATCCATATCCTACATATATAAAAAAATGACCGCCATCTTGGATTTAAAAATAAATGCTATTTTCGTAATTAGCACACCGACAAACTTAAAAATTTACCCCCAATTCTTAATATTTTATAAAAAAAACTTCGAAAGACCGAAGACGACGCACTATAGTATGGTCTAAAACCTTAGCCCATTGAGTTATACAACACTAGAGGAGCAAACTACATTACCGCGCGTCGAAAAAAGTGTAACCACTATCCAAACGCGACGACGTAGCTTTGAAACTAATAACAATTTTAAATAAACATATATCTATCTCACTTATACAAGTTGCGAAAACAATATCGTCGCTAAGATTAGATAAAGATAGACACACACACATGCAATGGCGGGTTGGTGCGGCTTACTATATGAAATTTTACCTAAAATACGCAATAAAAATGAGTTTTTTTTTAAGCTGCAGTTAATTGTTTTTATATTAAAAAAAGTATATTTTTTTTTTAAATCTTTATTGCGTGCCCTTAAAAAAAAGGATACAAAGCTTATCAGATGAATAGAAGTAAACGTAATGATGAAACAAAACTTGTTTTTATAAGTATTTTTATTGTACTAATAAATCAAACAATATAAAATAGGTAATAAAATATAATTAATATAAAATTTATATGAAATTATAATTATTATCAAATTATTAATATAAAATAGGTAATAAAACATATTTAATAGATAATTCATTAGTAAACTAGAATATGAATAATTACTTATTTTGTATGAAAGTACGTTTTACGTAGTTTTTATTATAATTTCCAAAATATTTAAAATAAGAGGTAACAAATTAACTTACTCCATTAATTATATAGTCTTCCATTAATGCAGGATAATCACAAATGCAGAAAAGTGGCAACATTGAACCTAAATGGCAATATTCGATAACTTTATTTAATTATTTGAGGTTGTTTACGTTTATATGAAAACAAGAACTAAAAATTATGTGTTGAAAGTGATTCCGCTTGATTTATTACGTTTTTGTGACCTTGAATAGCATTCGTTCACTACGCATTTACCCATTTTTTGTCGCGGCCCAACTCTGTCGGCGTCATATTGAACACTGAACTGACGTCAGCTAGGCATATGGCTGTGGCCATATGTGCAGTGGCAACGCTTTGACGCGGTTATTACTGATCTAGTGTAATATATAAATCAATGCCTTAGCCTGTCCAACCACACGATTTAGATGAAGAAAAATCAGTAATGCCCAGCGACTATATAGTACCTATTTTTTACGTCCGCCATTTCTTTTACGTTGGCTATTTGGCATGACATGACAAAATATACATAATGTAAAAAATAATAACAATATCTATTTACCTTTCTTCGGTGTGCGGAATTTTGTGAAATCGCAGATCTTTATTTATGCGAGATGACGACTTGCAATCTCTCACAGCACACGTCGTATGAACCATTTTAATTATAATTATCAACACTAAATTTAAAAATTATAAAAGCAAGCGCGCGTTAACCCTGGAAGTCGTGTCCGGAGTCTCCCGAGCAGGGTTGCTAATGTATGTAATTCCCCAAAATTCCATATGAAATTCCCCAAATTTGGGGACAAAAATCTGCTGATTCCCCTCAATATTATTTTAAACAATGAAACAAGTTTAACCTATTTAAATAATATTTATTTTTTAACCTTTGTTGCACTTTTTCCATACGTTTGATGCAAGCATTTTGTTGGAAGGATTAAACTTGGCACTGCCGCCCAATTTTTTTATACACTCTCTTGTTGCCATTAAAGATACTACAGTACCTGTATTTAGCCGATTGCGATTTTCTGTTTTTAAACATCGAAGCGCACTAAATTTTCTTTCGACCGACGCGTTTGAAAATGGCAATATGAGCAACAAAGACATAACAATTTTTATGTTTGGAAACATGTATTCTCCCGCAGCATTTTTAAGGCGAAATACTTTACCCCAGTAACTTTCGGCATTGATGTTATCTCCATGAATTTCAAGCCCATGTTGCTCAAAATCTAACAAAGCGTGAGTTCACCACTCGTCATGTAATTTTTGTGCGGTCACAAATTTATAAAGCACTGGAAATCGCTTCAGCACAGGCACAAGTGATTTAATTAGAAACTGTTGAGCTTCTGATGGATTTACAGCGGATATAATAGAAAATAGAGGATCCCCAAAATCAAATCGCTTGGTAATATCTGACGTCAATTTAATATAAAACTCCTGGCAGGTTCTATAGAAATCTGCAATAGCAGCACGAGGTACATTTTCGTCATTTTTTAAAATTTCAATACTTTCTCCAGCCTTTAATCCAATATATATTTCGTTTAAACTTAGAAAATGTGTTGGGTTTTTGAAGTCTGCGTTTAAAATATTAGCACAGGACTTGATATAGCTAATTTTCATGAAATTAGAAGACAACGTTTTCAAAAGGTTTTCGACTTCTGGTTTCAATTTGTAAAGAAGGGAAGTTTCTGATTGAAACAAGACATTGAATTTTGTTACCAGTGCAAGTACGTAAGACATGAACTCCAAATATACCACAGTGAATTGGTTGTTTATTGTAATCAGCATTTCTTCGGTAGTCTTCGACGGATCTGAGAAGACTGTTTCTGTCAAGTAGGCTTTTAATGGAGTATACTGCTCTAAGACACGGTCTATACACGCTTTCAGCGAGAGCCATCGAGTTTGAGCTGGTGTGAGAATTTTGTGAATCTCCACTTGAAAGAATTCTTGAAACTCTCTAAATTTTAGTTGTCTTTGTGAACTTCTACTGAAGTGAGCTCCAACAGAACGCAAAAAATCTTCAACGTTTCGAGGCAATTTAAGACAAGCTTTAGATGATGATAGGTGTATAATGTGACAAGAACATTTCACCAGAGCAATGTGAGGCAAATCTTTTTTAAGAAGAGCAAAAACAGAGCAATGTTCTCCAACCATCACGTTTGTGGTATCTGAACTAAACCCTACCATGTTTTCTATCGATATGTTTTTATTTCGAAGCATTTGATGTAAACAGTCATACAGTCCCTTAGCAGTTCCTGATGACAATTCCACCATATCCAGAAACAAATGCTCTACCTTATTGGTGTTCTCATCATAGACAACAGCAGTAAAACAGCATTGTTTTAAAGAGCTCTGATCAGTCGTTTCATCCATTATTAATGAAAAGAAGATTTTTTCTCCGCGTAATTTTTCATATATATCCTCTAAAAATGTGTTTCCTAAAACATTATTTATTATAGCCGTCGCCTTGGTTCTGTGTAAATTCATATTTTTAGCTATAACTGAGTCTGCGAAAATCTCTTTGCAGAGTGGGCCCAAGATGTCGCTAAATGATATTGGTATATTATTTTCAGCCAACGCTCCGGCTAATTTTAGTTCAGCTTTTCGTACATTTATTTCTAAATCCATCACTGGCAAATAATTTGAAATTTTTGGAATTTTCTGTATTTCTAATGATTTTTTCTTATGGCGATCTGAATTCATATGTCGAATCAGATCACTTTTATGCGCTATGATCGACACCGAACAAAGCATACAGTGTGCTAAATCATTTCAATCTTTCATTTTCGAATCTTTGCATAGCCAGCTCAAGAAGTTTGGTTCTTGAAGCCATAAATCATTAAATTTATTCAGGCGTTTTATTTTTTAGTTTGTGGATTATTTGACTCACTTGTTGCCAAGCCCACTGAAGTCAAATTGGAACTGGGAATGGGAACAGCATATTCTACTTCTATACTAGAAGTTGAAGCCTCTGATGTTTCCTTTTCGGGTTTCCTTTTACGTTCAAGCTAAAAACCAAAAATTAGGATAGTTATAATCACTGAGTTTCTGACAGACGGTAACCTGCTAATGTTTCATGATCGCGCACAAATAAATAAAAAGGCTATTAATTACCTTACCTTAGGATTATCTTCTTTGTTTTGGCCTTTCATTAACCATTTATCCATATTTGTACAAGATAGTATCGTTACGGCTCGACAAAATACGTATTATAATATTATAATGTTAAGAAATTCGCTATTTCACAAAACGTCAAAAGAAAGGGAATCCCCCTAATCATAGTGTCGGTATACTTTCCGATACTTCTAGCTTTCATTCAATTTGGTTTATTGCAACCATAGATCAGAAAAAATATTAAGATTTTTGGCTTGGATGCTTGTCTTTTAAGCGATGTTTTCTTCTCATTCATACTCAAAAAGATAAGTGCAATAAAGAGTATTGAGTCCTCCGTTATCCATAAGTACCTAAATTAAAAAAAATATTAAAGTATTTGGTATTTTCGAAAAAGTATATTAACGAAGATGTTAAAATCCCCGCATTTTCCCCGCATAATGCCAATCCCCAATAAATCCCCAATCAACTTGAGATTCCCCGCAGTTTGGGGAATTCCCCACAAATCGGCAACCTTGCTCCCGACCTCCCGAGCTACTAATACGATTGGCATAAGCAGATCCATAGATTACTGCCTATATACTAGAGAAGCAGATCGGGCTCGTCCTTCCCGCGTCTCACCCCGCACACCCCGCACGATAGCCCCGTCTAGACGTCTTCGTCGGACGACTGTATGGATTTATAGACTGTGGCACAGTCCTGAACTGTTATACATCACAAAAATCTTGATTAAGCAATATCGAAATTTTAACCCAATTAGTGTCAATAAATGTTGAAATAGATCTTCGAATCACTCCTATATTATTTGTAAAAAGTGTCTTCGTGGTAGTATAATAAGCCTTCATTAAGCCTTCTTGGTTTAACAAGTTGAAATGTAAAATTCAAAATATGCTTTTTACTAATTTGGTGATACCATAAAATATTATGTAAAAATATTTGGATTTATCACTTAATATAAATTGTAAATATATCTTTAATTTATATATATACATAGGCAACCATAAAATGTATGAATAAAAGTAGCAAAATGAAACGGTCTAGTTGGTTTTGTTTCACCTTAACCTTTATAAATATGAAGTTTTATTAAATACTTCATTCAAGATGGGATTCAATCATCTCATAATAGTTAATTTGTTATTAATATGTATTTTAGACATATCCAATCATATAAGTTGCAAATAGTTTCATGAAAGCTGCGGTAGCTAATGTAATGGACTGAGCGTTAGCTGTAAATCACACAGTAGGTATATGAGCAACCCGAATTCGATCCCTGCCACTAATGAAATTGTTAATAGTAATTTTAAGTGATGGCTTACCGCATACTCGGCGGTGAAGGAAAACATCCTAAAAAAAAGAAACATTTTAATGACATGTGGTGTCCACCAATACGTATTAGGGCAGCAGACTGTGTACACTTCTATGACCTATTACCCTTTCAAAAATGAGAGGAGACCTGTGAACAGAATAGTCATGTTGTTTAATTGCCATAGCCAGAATGATTAATTAGTAGTAGTCTTAGAAAACAGAAAAAAACCAGAAGCCACGAACGCGCTTAAAAGTGAGGCTTAAAACGAAAACCACACTTAAATAAGTAGTGTAGTTTCACGTTCAGGCGAATAATCGCTATGTACGTCGTATGGCGTGACGTATTTCGCCAGGGTTAAATTAAATTATACCGTCTTGTGCCATCTCTGTAAAAAAGCTGTTAGGCGCCAAAAGAAATAGAATGGGATCACATTTCATGTGCAAGTAGCGAATTCAGATGTTTTATTTATGAATTAAACTATTTGTTCTGTTCGTAATTGTACATAATAGAGAATGATGGGTCCATTTTGTTAGTGTTGCCAATATAACAGTTTTGTTTTTCCCTAATTTGAATTATTAAGAACCATGTTATTTGTGATTAAACGGCATTTATTTTGTATATAAAAAAGTATTTAACTGCTTTCTTATGTTGGCGTATATTTTTCCTAATATTATCGAACGGAGCTTCAATATAAAATATACACAAATACATTGATTAAAACTACTTTTACGGATTTTATTTATATTAATTTTAATACCCGACGTTAATATAAAAAAACGCGATAAAATCCGTAAAAGTAGTTTTAATCAATGTATAGTGTTTATAGTGTTCGCGTAAATATAAGAAATCATTATATACACACACACACACACACACACACACACACACACACACACACACACACACACACACACACACACACACACACACACACACTCACACTCACACTCAACACACACACACATATACCTTGATTACTTTGTATTTTTTTTTCATTAATTACAGCGAAGTTTTTCCAGCAAAATAATATGTGGACATTTCCATCGCTAAAAACTTTTTTTGGATTACGAAATAATACAGTTTTTTGCAAGTAGTAATTGCATAGAAGAAGGAAAACAGAGAGGACGGTGATGTATGGATTCGGCTCTGTTTTTTTTTTCGTGTTTCTAAGATCGGTTGATTTAATATTTTTGTTTATCCTTTGTGTTGGTGTTGGTTTTAGTAGTTATAAACCCGTAAGAATTTAGTAATTGTGTTGTTTTATATATAATTAGTCACAATAAAATGGAGGAGGATCCTCCCGACTCCGACGGAGTTCCATGTGCTACCCATAATGTTCCCAAAAAAATATACCGATTGAAATCTAATAGTAAATTCAGTTCTCATAAAAGATTAATTACAGAGCCATCTCAACCTGTACCATCTACTCAGTCCTCTTATATCTATCCTGACTACATAGAAAAAAACATAGAATACTATAATTACATACATAATAGAACGTGGAGTGGACGGAGCCCGTGTAGTCACTAAAATGTCACTAACACGTCAATTCACACGTATAAATGTCAACACGAGATGTATTTTGACGTTACAATCGTTTCCAAATTTCGCATGCAAATTATTTAGAAAATGCCAAATTGCACGCTATTTACAAATAAATACGTATTAAAATCTGTCTGTCAACACAGCAAATCGGGTTGGTAGTAGTGATAATACTATGTAATTGCTTGTATGTGGCGACGATGTAGGCGACGCCTATCCTCGTAAAAATACGGTTAACTGTCATTCTATTATGTATTATAGTATTCTGTGGAAAAAAGCACTCTAATGACGACAATTCGCCCTTTATTGTATAAGTAAGATAGTAGTTTTAAGATCGATAAAGTTTGGTCATTTTCTCAATAAAGTTTGGTCATTTTTCATCAATCAAGGTTCTAGCTGGTTGTGGCTCAATTACTAAAGCTCGCTGATTTAATAGATAATCAGTTAACAAAGACCATAGCACTGTGTGGATTCCCTCTCATACAGTTGTTTTAACTTTTTCTAGCCAGAAACTTCCTTCTAACATTTATTGCTTTTTCACTTCAATGCCTGTTGAGCCCTACATTGTATCACTTATTCAATGTCACAAATGTTGTCGTTTTTTACATGTAACTTCACAGTGTAAGTCATATTTCCGTTGTTTTGTGTGTGCTCATAATCATGAAGGAATATCATGCAAAACACAGTCTCCT
Organism: Parnassius apollo; assembly: GCA_907164705.1. Lineage (NCBI taxonomy): Eukaryota > Metazoa > Arthropoda > Insecta > Lepidoptera > Papilionidae > Parnassius > Parnassius apollo. The sequence continues at coordinate 1,900,698 of CAJQZP010001441.1, forward strand.
ACTTGCCTTTTTTGTTCAGGATCTCACACAGCTAAAGATCCTTCCTGCTCCGAACATTCTAGGTATAAATTTAGAGAATATTTCCTATTTAGAAGCTTTTGCGCGCAACCCTCAAGTCCGGAGAACTTATGCAGATACTGCTAGATCCCTCCCTTCAGACAGTCATCAGAGTCTCTGTCCTATTTTTAACACACAGTCCACCTTATGGTAAGTGGACGCTGTGACCCATAGACATCTACATTTATCCTCGATTAAGAATCAAAACGCAGATGCAAATTATTTAGAAATTATTTAGAAGATGATGCGTCGATGACTGCTGGACTGGAAGAAACTATAATCATTAAAGAGGGAGCTAAAGTAGTGCTTAGAAGAAATATTGATGTTAGTTTAGGTTTAGTGAATGGGTCATTAGGCGTTGTACAAAAAGTGAGGTGGGACCCGGAAGACCAAACAATTGGTAGTAAAATTCGCTAATAATTTGATTCACGAATTAATAATGCCTATTAAGTCAAAATTTGAGATCATACCCCGGGCATACTACGTGTCAATCAATTCTCCTAGTTCCCATACAGTCAATCTTTCATTTAAATTCAGGTTAAAATATGACACATTAAAAGCAAATTGGCATCTGTATTCTACAGTTTTAGAGGAAGAACTTACAGTGCTTCCTCCTGTTCAGAAAGAGAATGTTCTTCAGGTGTACTCTTCTTTCAAAAATGCAATTTTACCTCCTGCCAATAAGAAAATTTCCCATCAAAAACCTTATAAATAATCTTCACCACCTTGGTGGGATCAAAATTGTTCTGTAGCGTGTAAGGTGAGAAAAGTTGAAGTTGAAGTTGAAAGTTGAAAAAAGTGAGTTGTATACTGTTCTTTGTGCCCTTAAAGATTCTTCACCAGGGATTGAAGGAATTCCTTATTCTTTCATTACTAATAGCATTGAATCTACGAAAAACGATCTTCTTTCTGTTTTGAATTACATTTACATAACCGGTAATCCTCCTGAAGAATGGAAATCCTAAATTATCTTGCCAATCACAAACCAGGTAAGCCTTACACTGATCCCTCAAGCTACCGTCCCATTGCTCTTTCTTGTACTATGGCCAAAATTCTTGAACACCTAATAAAAAATTGTTTGGAATGGTTTCTTGAAAGCAAAAAAACCAATTTGTATTCCGAAAGGGTTTAAGCTCTATGAATAGCCTTAGTACTCTAGTAACTAATATTCGTATAGCTTACTCTAAACATAAAGACCTCGTTGGAGTCTTTCTAGATATCTCGTCTACATGTTGCAACCAATGATTTCAAAAGGAAGGATAGGCCCATCTAAATATTTTACTCATAACTTTTTCGTACAGGATAAAGTAGCGCATCTGTCATAATACAAACGTCATATTAAAACACCACGTAACCAGGGTCGGATTTCGTAGTATATTTATCCCAATTGTATTATTATTTCATAGTTTGTGTGTGTCCTTTTACGTTAATATTAACCCTACAATATCGAGAATTTCTATATTGTACATGAGTACCGCGTTTTTGTTAAAATAAAATTTGAATTAGCTCCCTTTCTGGTTAATCGATGAAAAAAGAAACATGAAACATCAAACGTGATATATTTTTTTAAAAATAGTGTAATTTTATTTTCTATGTACAATAATTTTGGGGATCTGAATCCAACCCTGACCTAATCTTGGTAACGTAACTAAACTGTAAAATAAAACTTTAAAAATGCGTTTATATAATAATTTAATTGTAACAAAATTAATATAAGGTTATTTACCGATGATACGATATCCCATGTTTCTTTTAAATCTTTGTATCGTAATTTTGCGTTCTTTTACCACGCAACTAGACATATTTGTGACAATCTGTCAAAAAATCAAATCTGTCCTGCGCGCGCACCACTGTCACCGATTCGCGTTGGCCTTAAACTTTAATTATAGGGCCAACGCACTGGTCCGTTTTAGTTGTTCGGTCGGCCCGGTCCTTACGCTAGTAATATATAAGTCAATGGTTACAACGCACTTCTTCCTGTGATCAGACAAAAAATACTTAATCTGTGGTATTCCAATGAGGATAGTAAATTTTGTCTCTTAACTTACTCACTTCTAGAACCTTAGGTTATATTGATATAGTTCGTACCAAATCGATTGAGAAAAACGGACATTGACCTTTCGGTCGTTTAACCAGGGGCTACAAACCACAGAGTACCTTTATATATACTGAAATAGAAACCTATCTTCGACCTTTAAAATGGTAACGCGTAACTGGAGTCATCTCTTACAAGAAGTAAGCAACTTTTTTAATATCTATAATATATATAAATAAAACTCTTTACTATGTTTACATAATTTATTTAACGCGCATTACAACTTTCAATTATGTAGCTAAAAATTGTACATTTTATTTAAAATGATAAGCGTCAATCATTTCTTGAATGATACAATAACAAAATTAAGTACGTTTGGAATTGCGGCACTTGAGACTTGTTTAAATTTTATTTTTTGAAGCAGTTTAGTTTAATATGCGACCAATTTTTGCTACTTTCAGTGGTAATAACTACAAGTACAAAACTACATCTGGCAATCCAGCAGTACACCGATTTTCTTAGAGGACATGATAATGGTCAACTCTGCTATACTTTGTTGATTTAGATTCTTTACATCATGAAAATTTTAAGTAAATATTTTGTAAATTTGAGTTACATTTACATTTATTATTCCCGCCGTGGATATTTTAACCATTTGAATGACAATGGCAATATATATGCCATCATGTTCTCATTTTCACATTTACAGACGAACAGATTATGGTTGTTTGATTTTTGCAACAGAGAACGAAGCACTAAATAAATAAAAAATATGACATGCGACCACATTGACATCTGTCACTTGTCAGAGAAAGACTTTCGTGACGAAGTACGTATTTTGTGGTTTTCAGTTACATCTCGATTTATCTCTAAATCTGACTACCTTTTTGTAAGTACTTACATTTATTTTATGAGTTGTTTATTATTCTTGACGAATCATTGAATATTTTTGGAAAACAATAAATATTGTTTACGTAATTTTCGAAAATCATGTAGGCAATATATATGCCACTGTCTGTATGCCATAAGGGTACGACGGCAACATGTTGGCCAGTTTAGTATTGTATTAGGTACCTACATATTTATATTTTCTTTTGTGTATTTTATAGGAATATGGATCGTCGTGAGGTGAATCTGAAACCTGATGAAGTAGAAAGAGCGTTAGAAGAATTATTTGGTTTCAGTGATGGAGCGAGATCTGAAGATGAAGCGGAGGATTCCGATGTAGAAGATTTTTCTGGTATTTTGTCGTCAAATAACTATGACCTAATCAACACTAGGATCTTTCCATAACTAAGCCCTCGACCAACTTCATCACCTCAACCAGGGCCCTCAAATGAAAATGTTATGCAGCTACCCCCACCAAGAAGTTCGCGACACAGTCCTTCACTTATAGAACATGAACTTCAAGAAGATTTTGATCCATGAGAAATTGAGGACTCAGACGGATCCGATGCAGATGAAGACGAATGGAAAAAGTAGCCTGGTCACAGAATCCCGTAGTTACTCTTTTTGATTCTATTCAATTACAACCAGTTCGGAACATAGCCAATAGGACAAGGCCACTCGTATTTTTTTGAAATGTTTTTTGACTCTGAAGCTATCGATATGATTGTAACCCAAACTAACCTCTACGCATCACAATGCAATGACCAAAATTGTGAACAGGTGTCAGCAACAGAGATCAAAGCTTTATTGAGCATGATAATTCAAATGGGCATTCACAAATTACCCTGTATAGAACATTATTGGTCCAGTGACCCATTACTGCATGTTGTTGAAATTGCTGAGACAATGACATTGAAGCGATTTCAAAAACTAATGAAATATTTACATCTCAATGACAATGCCAATATGCCTAACAGGAACGATGATAACTACGACAAACTGTATAAAATAAGGCCGCTGCTAGATTACATCAACGTAAAATGTCAGACAAATGCCAAAAACACACATTCTCAGTCAATCGACGAGTGTATGATAAAGTTCAAGGGGCGATCTACTCTAAAGCAATACATGCACATGAAGCCCATAAAACGGGGCTTCAAGGTTTGGGCTAGAGCAGACAGCCACTCAGGATACTTAACGAAACAGGATTAGGCAGTAATGTTGTCATGACATTATGCCAGTCACTCATAAATGAAACCTATATGGGTCATATAGCATTTGATAACTTTTTTCTAGTCCAGCTTTACTACAAACGTTATACAATAATGGTATATATGCAACTGCTACAGTCAGAAATGACCGCCAAGATATGCCACTAATTGTAAAAAAGCCTAAAGCGACTGGTAATAAAGAAATTGATGAAAAGATAGCAAAGGCTGTAAAAAATGCAAACCAAAAAACAAAAAAGCTGAAAAGAAGAGAATGGAATTGGAGGGTAAAAAATAATGTTGGGTATATTATCTGGAAAGATAACAAATTAGGAAGCGTTTTGAGCACTGCATTTTATCCAAAGCAGAAAACATCTTGTGAAAGAACTCAAAATAATGGATCTAAAAAATCATTCCCTTGTCCGCTGACAATTATAGAATACACAAAGCGTATGGGAGGAGTAGACCGGTTTGACCAAAAGAGAACCCCATACGCAGTCAGAAGAAAAAACTCGAAGTGGTGGAAATGCATCTTCTATTTCCTTATTGATGCTGCAATAACAAACGCGTATATATTGTATGCTTCTAACAGACGTAACCACACGGTATTGTCTCAAAAGGAATTTAGGCTGACATTGTCTCGAGAATTAGTAGCAAACGCAACATTCCGAAAAAGACCCTTTGCCACCATGCAAAAGTTCGCGTCCAAAAAAAGTAAGTCTGTACAATCCGAAGAAAGTGAATCAAGGCAAAAGAAACTATTTGGCGTGCCTCGAGAAATTCGTTTTTCTGAGCTGGGAGCTCATTGGCCTGTAGAATTACCCACCTATAGAAGGTGTCGCTTGTGTAGTAGTGCACACAATAATCAACGATCCAGGATACAATGTGATAGGTGTCAAGTGCCATTGTGTGCAGTGCCTTGCTTCAAAAATTACCATCAAACAGATAAACAAATTGGTAAGGCTAGACTGATGTTGGTTTATATGTTGCCATCATGTTTTTTTTTCTATATAATTAATAAATAATAATTAAAATAAAATGTTTAAAAAAATATATGATTCCACGTAGTGAAGTTTTATTTCATTATCTAGGCTCATTCCCTCTACCAGTTAAAGGGTTAAATGAATTATAAGTAAATGTTTTGTAAATTTGAGTAATATTTACATTTACTGTTTCCGCCATGGATATTTTAAATACATCTTAAATAAATACCTTTAGCAACTGACCTAAGCAGTCCAAGTATAACTTCAAGTACAAAACTACAAAGATTATTAAAATTGATTTTTGATTAGAAAACATCCATCGGTTAACCCTTAATAAGGCAATAGGAACATTATTCCCACATTGAATTTCACAGTTTAAACGGTCAATGGGACGTATTTTTCCATGAGCTGTCACTGTCATTTCGTAGTTGAATATATTATCTATGTTTTATAGGCCTGTGATCGTGTTTACGAACGAAAGAAAAAATAAAAAAGAGATGTCAACGTCATTGTCACAATAATTACTCACCGGTAATTATATTGGGTGCGTTTGGCAGAAAAAAGCGCTAGCAAGCGCTTGTAAGCAAAATGGCGATCGTAAGCGCTAAGCGCTGTCAAATCGTAAGTAGCTATTTTCCTCCAGGACACGATGTTAGTTTTAACCGGGGAACCTAACCTAATTTAAATATATGTTTGTAAAGTATTTATATTAAAAAACTTACCGATCATGAATTTTTAATAACATGTATATGTTTATTCATGTCATTATATTACTTAAAACTATTATTGCACAAAACAACTTATAAACTCTACTTCAAAACAAACAAATTAAATAAGCAAAATGGCGGATTGTGTCAGCGCTACTGAAGTAGCAATCGTGTCCTGGCCGAAAATTATTTCAGCGCTTATAAGCGCTTGCTAGCGCTTTTTTCTGCCAAACGCACCCATAGTTATGCAGTTTTGTTAATGAAATAGATAATATGTCGAGAAAAAATCCGGTAAGTGTTCATTTTTGGTTATTTTGCATAGATGTAATGTTTTTTCAGTTGTTGATGTGTTTTATTTTTCCAAATAACAAAAAATGACTTGGTTTGATGGATTCAAAGTATGTGGGAAATATTTGCTTGTTGCCCGTTTAGGTTTCCTACGTAACGATTTATGTGGGAAAACTGTTTCCGTAGGAAGCATGCAGGATTTCTATTTATCTCATAAGCACTGTTTTACGTTTCAGAAACCACTTCACGATTCTGAAATTGAGATCCAGCTGTCACAGTTACTTTGTTCATCGGAAGAAGAAAACCTTGATGATGAAGCAGTTGACTCTTTTGCCACCAGTAGTTACAATGTCGATTTAGACAAGCGTTTGGATGAGATTCAAGGTATTTCTGTCGAAGAATTACATTCTTTACTGGTGGGAGAATCAGATTTGTCTCTTATCCAAGATGAAACTTTTTTGAATTCACCAGTTCAACAGATTTTTAAGCCGATTCTTCCTCAAGTGGCTTCAACTTCACAAGATGCAATCGCTGAAGTCCATGCAGGCCCTTTTCATGTGATTTCGGATGTTCCTATGCTACTTGATCAAAATCCTGGTGAAACAACCTCACTTGTTTCTGTAGCTGATGTCCAGGCAGACCACTCTTCCCCAGTACCACTATTGGCAGAGCCTGATGAAAGCTCTAATGCAGATCCAACATCTTCTTTCTCTAGGGATAAATTCATTCGATTTCAAAATAAATCAAGAGATTGGTCTTTTGCAACTGATGATATTACTTGGCCTATTTTCGAGAAGAAAATGCAGATAAAAAAAAATTACAATAATAGAAGTCAACAACTGGATTATTTTCTTGACTTTTTCCCTGATGAGTTACTTTATATTATTGTTGAAAATACAAATATTTATGCAAGACACAAACATTCAAAAGCTTGGACCGAAGTTACAAAAGAAGAAATAAAAGCATACTTAGGAGTGATTATACTAATGAGCATAAATCCATTAGCAGATATAAATACTTATTGGTCAACTGATGAGTTTTTCAGAAATCCTGTTATTTGCAAAGTAATGCCCTTAAAAAGATTTAAAAAAATAACACAAAATCTCCATATATCAAATATTTCCACAGAAGCTCCACGAAACTCACCAGATTATGATAAATTGGGTAAAATTAGACTTTCCATTTCAATCCTAAACAAAGTTTTTCAAGACAATGTTTAAGTGTCAGAATTTAATTCAATAGACGAAAGTATGATCAGGTTCAAAGGTCGTAGTCACATGAAGCAGTATATGCCCAAAAAACCTATAAAAGGTGGGTACAAGTGTTGGGCAAGAGCAGATTCTCTTACAGGGTATTTATATGAATTTCAATTTTATACTGGTAAAGTTAATACTGGAACTGAAGAGAATTTAGGGGCCAGAGTCATAATGGATTTGTGTGAATCTCTGCCAAGCCATACATTAGTGGCTTTTGATAATTTTTTTCACCAGTCTGCCACTGATGGAACTTTTACATGAAAGAGGCATTTACTGTGTTGGAACACTAAGAATGAACCGTAAGGGCTTACCAGATTTGATAACAGGAAAAAATTTAACCCCGAAGAAAAGAAAGAAACAGCTTTGAGACCTGGTGAGTTTATATATCAGTATAATACACCTATAGGAGTATTGAAATGGAAAGATACTAAAGATGTTTTTCTTGGAACTACTGCGTTTGATCCTCGAGCAGTTGAATTGATTGAGAGGAAACAGAAAGATGGTAGCAAGAAGAAAATATACTGTCCACTTTCGATTAAAAAATATACAGAGTTCATGGGTGGTGTTGATCATTTCGATCACATTAGAGCATCATACCCCCTAGGACGAAAGTCGCGGAAGAATTGGCACAGACTTTTTTGGTTCTTGTTGGAGGCAGCCGTCATCAATTCTTATATTGTTTATATGACGTCACATTCAGAAAGCAGAAACACCCATAAAGAATTCCGGTTGCGATTGGGCAGAGGACTCATCAACAATTTTTCATCAAGAAAAATCCTCGCGCCCGTGTTCAAAAACAAAAAAGGAGGTACCATTTCAGTACCGGAAGAGATTCGAAAATCGGACGTAGGATCCCACATGCCCGAATTGACCAAATTTCGAAGATGCAGAATGTGTAGTACACGTGAAAAGGAGCAACGCAGCAAATATATGTGTAAAGTTTGCAAGGTATCTTTATGTGCTGCCCCTTGTTTTGAAATGTTTCACAAATAAAATAAATGAGATATTATCTTTCAATTTAGTGTTACTGATATGAAATCCTAAATCTGTATGTACCACTAATTACATACTAGCTTTGAAACTTTTGCAAACATCCACAGTTTAGCCATGCCCTATTAAGGGTTAATAACAATTTCAACTACATCTGGCAATCCTGCTGTACACTGATTTTCTTAAGAGGACATGATCATGGTCAACTGCTATACTTTGTTGATTTAGATTCTTTACTTATTAATCATACTATACTATACGATACTAAGTAATCTCAACATCTATTTAAAAAATTATGAAAATTAGAACTAAATATTTTGTAAATTTGAGTAACATTTACATTTATTATTTCCGCCGTGGATATTTTAAAGAATTATAAGTAAATGTTTTGTAAATTTGAGTAATATTTACATTTACTATTTCCGCCGTGGATATTTTAAATACATCTTAAATAAATACCTTCAGCAACTGACCTAAGCAGGCCAAATATAGACAGAGACATACATTAAAAAGTATGTTTGATGCTACATTATAAACTCAATTGCCAATCTTTATAGCATAAGTGTGATAAATATATACACATACACATCCATCCTCAACCAGTCACTAAAATGCAGATGCGTTGTAACCCCTGAAGACTAATGTCTCACTTCCAGTAAAAAGGGTCTTCGGTTCTCTACACTCGCCATAATAAACATAGCAGCATTATAAACATATTGAACTCCTAATTTACACTGCTATTCTGTGAAAGCATGGTCCTCCCCCGATCGAGATGACCCATTCATATTACAATACCTTAATATAGCTGTGGTGTGGCTCTACCTTATACCTGGATGTCAATGGTTAATTTTTTCCTTTTAAAAAATTTTTTTTGATATTTTTTAGCTTTTATTTGCATTTTATCTTCTTCGTCCTCAACATCATGTCTCCCAGATAATATTCTGTTTATTACTTTACAATAGTTATGGTTCATGTAACGAATGACAGTATTGATTAAATATTCAACTGTTTTATTTTTATGTAAGACACATTGTATAAATTCAAAATCTATTAGTGATACAATAGAAGTCTTTAATATTTCTTTTAAGTGGAGAGCTTCTAAGTTTTTTGTAACAATATGCTTTATAATGTCCTGTAAGTTTGAAATCAGCTCTATTAACTTATTACTGGGAGAACAAAGCCATCGTCGACCTGCATACTCTCTATATTTTATGTATTCTATTTGATCATCACTAGAAAAAATATTATTACATATGAAGCAATTTTTAAAAATTTTTGTTCGTTTTTTTTTTCAAAAAATAACCACTAACATATTGTTGAGGTGTAAATACTCTAGGGTAATTTTTTTATCTCTACACTTTCTAAATTAATGTCTAATATATTGTCTAGATTAATGCTGGTCGACGTGGCATTAGCATTTCCGTTGAGTACGAAAGAATATAAAGCATTACACATGTCATTTTCACAGTTTTTTTCCTTGGGTGTGGACACTGCTTAAATTATTTATTAAAAGCGTGGCAAAAACCGATTCGAATTGATCGCAAGTAGGGTTGTTGTTGCGACAGCCATGGCTTCTCACCGCACTAAAGAAATTTTCAAATGGATCCTGATTCAGGTGCCGCAACCATACTGACGATATATTATGTTTATCTTTTAATTTCTTTAACAATATTTGAATTCCTTTCAGTGTCCACACCCAATTAGCCACAGTGGGAACAGTTTCTTTTTTACCACTGGCAGTTATGAATGACATTGTTTCAAACATTTGTATGCCTTCCACCCATGTTTTATGGTGTACAGAGTTAGGTGTTACTGGACCAAGTAAGGGTTTAGCATATTTGTTCTTAACATTACTTCCATTGACTGAATCGAATATGTTGTCCATGAAAATTAGAAGATCCGCCGTGTCCTTGCATTCTGGGCAGTATGTCCTTATCTGAAACATGAAATAAAAACTATTCATAACTCAACTTGTGGAATAGATAGAATATTTTCTAAAGATAATATAATATATAATTATATTTTGTTGATTATCTTAAGAAGGATTACAGGGGTTACAATTGAGTTTGCAGAGCTAAAAGGTCTTTTAGCAGTCATTCCTAATAATTTATCTATCTGTGATTTTTATTATTATCCACTAGTTTGTTCTACTATAGAAAAATTTGACATAACTATGCTCCATTTTTCTTTATATATAAAATATTAAGTGTCACATTGTTTGTCCGCGATTTTCAATGATTTTCAATGAAATTTTGCACACTGTGTGCAATTTGGTTCAACTTAATATATATATATATATGTGTATGTGTGTGTGTGTGTGTGTGTGTGTGTGTGCGTTTGCGTGTGCGTGTGCGTGTGCGTGTGTGTGTGTGTGTGTGTGTGTGTGTGTGTGTGTGTGTGTGTGTGTGTGTGTGTAGTACTAAATGTCGGCGGTAATACCAGTACAACCTCTGCCTTTTTTTTTTATAGAAGAGGGGGCAAACGAGCATGCGGCTCACCTGATGTTAAGTGACTACCGCCGCCCATGATCAACCGCAACACCAGGGGAATTGCAGGTGCGTTGCCGGCCCTTTAGAAAGTAGTAAGCTCTTTTTTTGAAGGTCCCCAGGTCGTATCAGTCCGGAAAAATCGCCGGTGGTAAATTATTTCACAGATAGGTCGTACGCGGAAGAAAACTTCTAGTGAAACATACAGTGGTGGACCGCCAAGCATCCAGATAGTGTGGATCGTATCGGGAGGTTTGCCACGTTGTGCGTTCATGAAATTTGGCGGCTGGGATTAATCCGAACAATTCCTCAGAGCACTCCCCGTGATAGATGCGATAAAATACGCAAAGAGATGCAACATCTCTTCGCAGCGCCAGTGAATCGAGCCGATCGGAAAGCACTCGGTCGTCGACGATTCGAGCCGCTCTGCGCTGGATGCGGTCAAGTGGAAGGAGCTGGTACTGGGGAGCCCCAGCCCAGAGATGGGAACAGTATTCCATGAGCGGCCGAACCTGCGCCTTGTAAAGTTGCAAGCGGTGTGCCGGCATGAAATACTGTCCCACTCTGCTGAGCACGCCAAGCTTTTTAGAGGCCAATTTGGCCTTCCCTTCCAAGTGACCACGAAACTGCACGTCACTCGATATGTCGACGCCGAGGATTCCGATACTGGCTGAGGCAATAAGGGGAGTGCCTTGAAACTGAGGGGATACGACAAAGGGGTTCTTTTTAGCGGTTAACGCGCAAACTTGTGTCTTCTGGGGGTTAAACTGGACTAGATTTAGTCGCCCCCAATTCGAGACTCTGTCCAGCAGAGACTCGACTTCAGACACAAGTTTGTCCCGGCACTCAGAGACGTTTTCCCGAGAAATATTGGCTCGGCCGGTGTAAAGAGCATCACCAGTGCTGTCATCCGCATAGCAATGAATGCTACGGGTTTGCAACATATCATTGATATGCAGAAGAAACAGCGTTGGCGATAGCACGCAGCCCTGTGGAACACCAGCATTAATAAGCTTGCAATCGGAGCTTGCACCGTCTACAACGACCTTGATGCTCCGATCTGCAAGAAAACTGGTGATCCAATCGCACAATTTCTCGGGAAGCCCATAGGAAGGGAGCTTCGAAAGAAGCGCTTTGTGCCAAACCCGATCGAAGGCCTTCGCAATGTCCAAACTAACGGCCAATGCCTCCCCCTTGGACTCTACTGCCTCCGCCCATCTGTGAGTTAGGTAGACCAGAAGATCACCAGCTGACCTACCACGGCGAAAACCGTATTGGCGGTCACTAATCAGCTGGTGATCCTCAAGGTACCTCATGAGCTGGCAGTTTACAATGGACTCCATTGTTTTGGAGAACAAGGAGGTGATGGCGATAGGCCGGTAGTTGGACGGGTCTGAGCGGTCGCCTTTTTTAGGGATCGGGTGGACGAAAGCCGTCTTCCGTGATTTTGGGACTACGCCTAGGGAGTAGGAGTACCGGAAAAGACGCGTTAAAACCGGTGCCAACTCTGGAGCACACGTCCTCAGCACAACTGGGGGGATTCCATCAGGCCCACTCGACTTATGGATGTCCAGGGAGAGGAGTGCGTTGCGAAAACGAGCGCTGAGTGAACTGCAATTCCGGCATGGAGCACTCACACCGCGGGATGGTCGGCGGCGTACTCCCCCCGTCATCGAGAGTCGAGTTAGACGCAAAGAAAGAGCCTAGAAGATCGGCTTTCTCCTTTGCGGTGTGGGCCAGTGAGTCGTCCTCCCTGTGCAGAGATGGAAGAGATGGCTGACAAAAATTCCCCTGGACAGCCTTGGCGAGAGACCAGAATGCACGGGTTCCAGAAGGAAGACGAACTAGTCTCTCGCCAATTCTGCCTACGTGCTCTGACTTTGCCTCGGCAATGACTCTTTTGAAGGACCTAGAGGCGGAATTATACTTCTTTTTTAGAGCGCTGGTGCTTACATCCCTGGACGCTGATGCGTCAGCCCAGGCTCGGTAGCACTCCTGCTTATAGCATGATGCTATTTTACAGGAGCGACCAAACCATGGCTGAGATTTGCCTCCAATGGGCACCACAGAGGAAGGAATAAAAAGTTCCATACCCTGAAGTACCACATCAGCGACAGAATCCGCAACAACGTTGGGATCATCCGGCGAGAAGCAAACCCGCCCCCAAGGGTAGGATGCAAAGAAAGACCGCATCCCATCCCAATCGGCTGACCTATAGTGCCAAACACGGCGGCAGCCTGCAGAATGCAACCGCGATTTCAGCGTGAGTGGCACCACACTCCGGACAAGACAATGGTCCGAGGAGCCTAAAGGGGCGTCGACGGAAATCTGATATCCGTCCGGGTGAGAGGTCAGCAGAAGGTCCAACAGGGAAGGTGCATGATCCTCCACATCTGGAATCCGCGTAGGCGAAGTAACCAGTTGTGTCAGACCATATGCCAAGGCAAAATCATGAACAGATCTCCCCGCATGATCGGTTAAACGTGATCCGAGCCATTCGGCGTGATGCGCGTTAAAGTCGCCGAGGATCACGATCTCTGCGGAGGGGATCTGCTGTAGCAACGAATCTGCAGCCATTTGGACGTGGTCGAAGAGTCGGTCTGTTTCGGCATTACCGCTATGGGACCTATAGAGGCACCCGTAGACGCGCGGATGGTCGTCGCTGTCTACGCGTAGCCAAAGGATGGACAGATCCGAACCTTCAAGTCTGCCGAGGCATCGAGAACAGATGTCCTCTCTGACGTAAACGCAAACTCCAGCCCGAGGCACAAAGGAGTGTTCCAGTTTGTACCCCGAACAGGAGAGATACGAGACATCAGCCGGAGAGGACACCTGCGTCTCGGTCAGAAAGAGCAGAGCCGGCCTCGCCGTCTCGAGATGGTAGTGGATGGCGTTTAGGTTAGAGTGAAGTCCCCTGATATTGCAGAAATTCACGGACAGCGTGGCAGGGGTCGCCTTGGTCTTGTTGCTCCGTTTGCCCCGAGCAGTTTTAGTCTTGAGCGGAATATTGCCCCCCCCCAGAATACGCGGGGCAGCCTGAGCACCCACGCTCAGAAGTGGAGAAACATGGTCGTGGATGCTCAGCGAGGGATTCTCCAGGGGTGCTGGTACCCTCCTGGGGTAGTCTATCATTTAATTCCGCTACCATGTTGATGGGGGGGCGGGAATTGGGCCTCCGGCCACCTGCACTCACCAGACGGAACGCGGAAGCAGAGCTTCCACTTCACGCCGGTATTCTGTGAGGTCGTGGTACCACCCCGGTTTGAGCCGGCCCATACGTGCGACAGCAAAGCTGCCGCGTGGCTCTACCACTGTTAAAACCTGGGCAGCTAGTAGAAAAAATCCAAGTGTGTGTTTTGATTATTATTAATGTACTTAATGTTGTCACCTACATGGTTTTTACCTATAATTAGAGCCGATAGGTGGCGTTGTTGTACAGATATAGATATCACCTGTACGAAGCTGGAGTGAATCACTAGTACAATTATTTAATGAGTGATATGAAGTCTACGCAGACAAAGTAATGAGAAATGGGTAGCACTGTAATAAAATAAAATGAACCAAACATTACCTGCTAAGTATCCTATGTCACATGATGACATGATGCCACAGTACAGCTAAATATTTGAGAGGCAAATTTCACTTTCATTTTATTCAGTTTTTCAGGGTTGACATGATTTTCATCAACTTAGGGATCAATTTGATGCCCTTGTAACCAGGGTTTTCATTATATAGTAATTGTAAATTAGACCATTTTGCGGTTTTTATCGTGCCTTCTTTAGTGTAATATTGTAAATTTTTGGTAATAAGGTTATTTCTCATTCCTTTGAGGAGGTGTGGGGGGTCATACAAAGGAATGACTTCTTGGTTATTGATTAAGATAATATTTTCTTTTGGTTCCTCTCCTTTTCTTAAAGAAACCCCTCCAGTCTCATTTATCAAAAGTTTAAGAGCCTGTCTATTATTGGTTGATAGTAGTTGAGGCCACCACTATCAACCCTGCATCTTGCAATCCTGTCACAACCTCTTTTAATTGTTTTGCCAACGCAGGTTCCTTAGTTGCACTTGATGAAAAAGTGTAAGAGACTGTCTGTTCGTAGTTATGCATAAGACCACGCACCATAAAAACTTGGGTGTGATCTGCAAATTCCGCCTTTCTTTCCTGCCCATTATCAACAAGTCCTGATATTTTATCTTTCCTCTCTTGATATGTAATATTGGCTTTGAGTGAAATTTCGTCAAACAAAATAATATATAGCTTCTCTTGGGGTTTCATTGACTCAGCTTTCGTCTTTAGTTGTGAGAAAATGTTATCATTAATCAATTTAACAAGAGTTTGTTTAGCTGGTAAAATAAAAATTTTCCTGAGGAATCGATATCCTTTGGGACTTTGCTTCAAAATCGATAAAGCAGCAATTTTTTCCTGTAATGTGAAACGGCGTCCTTTTTCCTTTTTTCGGTTCTCACGCTATTGTAATTGCATCAATAATTTTGCAGTACTTGAGCAATTTTCGAGGACATCTAAGACAGTAGGATTAGTCACTATTTTTTTTTTCTGCTTTAATATTGGCTCTCTGTTTTTTAACTTTGTTTTTCATTTTACAAATTTTTATTCTTGCAGCTACAAGTTTCTTATGTATTTCTTTTTCTGCCTTTGTTAAAAATATTTGTTTGGTATTTTTCTTGGCAGCCTGTTTTTCACCTGTAAAGAATGGAATACCGAGACATGGTTAATATATTATACCGCATATATTTTTTGTAAAGGTGTATGTTTAATAAACTTAACACAAAATTCATAATTTCAATATTTTTAATATCTAGGTCTTGTTTTCAAAATCAAAACTAATTTATTTTTATTTGTGTTCAATCATCATTTCATTAGTGACACTAATATAACACTTACTTAGATTATGTTCCATACTTTTCACTGGAAGATTTGAAAGTGGCATATTATGCTCATGCACCATAAATGTATCTGGACCTGAAATGGGTATGAATTTATTTTATTTTTGTTATAAATGTTCCAAACACAATAGATAAATTAAGGAGTCTGTAGTGTTTTCTTACTTTAAATGAATCAATCAGACATATAATTAAATGGTTCCAAAGAAATGGTTATTGTTAATTTAGACAAAACTAAAGCTAAGCAATTTTTTCCTCAATCAAAACCAAAAACTATAATAATACAATATGAACATAAAATTAAATTACAAGTAAAAGAGATAACTTTTATGCCTAATATTGGATGTCATGGATAAACAATTTATTTTAAATTATAATAATAACTATATGACTATTTTGTAATTTTAATTTGCTGACATTCTGTAAAATAATTGATGCATGTAAAACAAAATTTATTTAAATTCAAGAACTTAAATTCAATTTGAATGTTGTTGTAGGTATACTAAGCCTGGCAAAATATGGATCACATTGTATTTTTATTTTGTAATCTTTTTTCCATTGCAATAAACGATTATGATTTATGATTAATGCCTATGAATATATTTTTAAATAAGTCAACATAATATGAAACCAAGTATCTGTGCATCATTTACCTGTGCACAATTTTCATTGTAACTTCTGTACAGATTTTATTTTGGTTGTTACTGATAAAGAGTTTTTCAGGAAAAATGTGGATAATAAACTTTTATGTAAACAGTAAAAAACCATGCAGAGTTAAATAGAACATATAGTTAAAAAATGTTAAGTAATTGGGTGTAACATGCTTGATGTGACGTGTGAATTGTCAAAAAACTGTTAACTCCATGATCCCACTAATGAATGAATAAAATTAATCCCACACAGCAAGTCTTTATTTGGTCTAATTAGCAGCAAGTGAATTTATATTATTTATTTCGTTTAGTCAGAAATAACAAAGTACAAAAAAACTAGTGTACTTACCTATATTCTCTTTGTGTATGTCAACTTTTTAAACGTTCGTTGATGTAGGTTGAATATATGCACAATGAGTTGAAATGGTATCTAGAGAAAAATACATCAATAAATAAGGATTAATTCTATGATAATGAATATTATAAATGATCTAATTATATGCAACAACTGGCTGTTCCCCGCAACTTCAGCAGCATGTAATTTAGTTTAGGGTTTTAGAATAAAAGTAACCTAAGTTACTTCTTATAACATCAGCTATCTGCCAGTAAAAAACCCATCAAAATTGGTCCAGCCGTAACAGAGCTTTGCCGGATCAAACAGACAGATGGACAAAAAATAAAAAGTACATAATAAAGTATACACTTTCATATGCATTTAGTTAAACTTAAATTTTATTTATTTGTATGGATATAGATGTAGCATATATTTCATTTCAACTACTCAATTGATATACTGCAGCTAAATTACCTGATGATTTTGATGGTTTTTGTAGGTCCAGAATTTGTTGCAGTGGCTGTCTTTTAACAGATGTATTAATAAACCTTTTTAGTAATAATGGTCCTGAAAAGGAGAGGATCAATACATCACAATAAATATAAACATAAATACTGCAATGATAGCTTTGTGGTATGACTTAAGGGTACACTAGTCACTCGTTCTTCCATACAAACATAGTCTGGCGATTATTCTACTATTTGATGGTGTACGTATAAAATAAAAAATGATTTCAATTTGTCTCATCATTATCTAGCCCTGTATGGAAACAAAAAAGTAAAAAAAAACATTATGTTTAACCCCTAAGATACCGTGGACATGTTGACAGGTCCAAGTTTTGTGACCGCTAAGTACCGAGGACATGTATACATGTCCGCATTACGTGCTGCTATTTTCGTCATTAATTGATATAAAAATATAGTATATTTTCGATTGAACACTATTTCATTCGATTCTGAACGAACTAAAGAATATTCTATAGCATTATATTCATTCGGTTACATAGACATCATCATTCATCAAATATAACAGCCATTCGCTTTTGCGTGCCGGTGAGGTTGGTTGCGTAATCGTTGAAGTTTTGTGATTGTGATTTTAGTTGGATTTCCTTTCAAAAAAACTGTAAGTAATGTTATTTATCTTTACTACGTAATGTTTTTGAATGATTTAAGTTACAACAACAGTAACTTTTTATGTTTCAATTGATAAAAAAGTAGAAATAAAAAACCTCTACGCGAACAATTCGTAACGGTCAAGATTTCTAATAAGATTCTATTAAGATAATAATAGTATATTTCTTATTGGAATACCATAGTAAATACTTTTACTAGTAATTGCTAAATGTTATATCTATATGATTTTATAAGAAAAATAAAGAAAGACGATATAAAATATATACACAAAAAGGTTTTGAAAATGAGTTTAGGTAAGCGCGCGCAAACTGTCTATTGTCGAATTTTTAGCAAATGTTTGCAAGTGAAAAAGTAGAATTATTATAATTATTACATGCATAATTTCGGTTCATTTAGGAAGAATATGTTGTATTGATTGTAAGGACATAAAAATAAAATAAAAACTTACGATGTTTCATTCATAATATAAAATTTATCGTCAGTAAGTTGTAGGTCCAGAATTTGTTGCAGTGGCTGTCTTTTAACAGATGTATTAATAAACCTTTTTAGTAATAATGGTCCTGAAAAGGAGAGGATCAATACTTAAGTAGAGCCATCATTAATAATAATATCACAATAAATATAAACATAAATACTGCAATGATAGCTTTGTGGTATGACTTAAGGGTACACTAGTCACTCGTTCTTCCATACAAACGTAGTCTGGCTATTACTCCACTATTTGATGGTGTACGTATAAAATAAAAAATTATTTCAATTTGTCTCATTATTATCTAGCCCTGTATGGAAACAAAAATAGTTTGCAAGTGAAAAAGTAGAATTATCATAATTATTACATGCATAATTTCGGTTCATTTAGGAAGAATATGTTGTATTGATTGTAAGGACATAAAAATAAAATAAAAACTTACGATATTTCATTCATAATATAAAATTTATCGTCAATAAGTACACTTTATCAAGATCCGTTAGAAACAAAGAGCTGTACAAAATAACATAAACATTTATATGTTATGGTTATTGTTTCTACTTATCGAAAATCTTATCGGCTTTAAATAACTGTAACTAAAACCTCTTTAAACATAAATGAAAGGTCGTGAGAAACATAAATATTTAAAACAAGTGCCGCCAGTTGAGGTGACGACGGACGCCTCGGTACAAAGCTGTTTTTTGTTATGGCGGGCGCAGTGAGTGATAGGTTAAAAGTTATAAGCGTCGAAAATTCCGAATTTCATCACTATTTTTAACACATCTTTGGACGGAAATAAATACCATGAGAAGAACGAAAATTGCAAAACAGTTACCATACAGGGATAGATTAGTTGTTCAAAGATGCAAATAATTTTATTTTGAACAGATACATTCAATAGATTTTTCATGACGTTCAGACTCCCAAAGGTCTGTTTATAAAATTTCGCGCGCTCCTTTTTGTTGTAAATCATAGATAAATAAATATGTAGCAAGTTGTAAATCATCTTGCCTTTCGCTACAAATTGTTTCCCCGTCAGTCATCAATCAGTGGGATGAACGGTGGGGGGGGGGCGCAGCTCGCACCCACACATGCTCACTAGGTTAGCTGCTGCTATCTATTTATGGTTGTAATATCTACATATTATCTACATCTTTATTTCGAAAAATTGCTTACTTTTGTTCGTGTCCACTTGCTGAAGCAGGGATGAATATAGCTGGTAAAATGTAACCATAAGTTTGTTGAAACACATTTAATTAAAGTTGAAAACAGGTAGGTACATAATAATAAACTTTCGATACAGGTGGTACATTAGGTACTTAACTACTTTAATTTGCCAACTAACGAAAACATCTCATTGATAAGCACGATTGTCGAAAATCTTAAAATTATTTATAAATTAGAATAGGTAATTTTTAGATATTCCACAATCGTGCTTACATATAGGAATCTCATATCCTAATATACCCAATGTAATTTATGTAAGTGCATAAGAATCTAAGAAGGGCAGTCAATGATAAATAAAATTTGTTTTGTAAGTTGTTTTTTTAAAACACTAACACAACAAAAACATGGAACTGAGAAGAAGCACCCGATCTGCCGAAACAAACTCAGAGAGGTCAGACCAGGTATTACATTGGTCATGTCATACAACCAGGCAGGTGGCTAATGGTCCTTTGAAGAAAGAACCATACAAATGTGAGTGGACAACTAAGTACTTTTTAGGAACTAAGTACTTTTTCCGTACCCAAAGGGTAACCAGCAGGGCCCTATTACGAAGCCTCCGCTGTCTGTGTGTCTGTCTGTCAGCGGGATGTATCTCATGATCCGTAATAAATAGGTAGATGGTTGTAATTTTCACAGAACGTGTATTGCTGTTGCCACTATAACAGCAAATAGTTAAAATAAATTTGAAATTAACGGGTTTCCTACTAGAAAAAGAAAGTGTATTTTTGGCTTTTTTTGATAGTGTAGTGGCGCCACTAGCACACCGAAACACACAGAAGCCTAAATCGCGCTATTAACATTCCGAATCATAGACAGTATATATAGAACTTCTCCGAACTATCACTCGGAGTGTTGGCCGCTCCCCGGGCAGAACACCTTGCCCGGCGGGAGATCTCCCCTTTTCCTACTTCGGCCACAGTGGTGACCCCGACGTGATCTGAACACGCAACCAAACAACCTTCGGAAACTTCAAGCTTCATCATCGTCATAGAATACCCCACCCATTCGCTCCCGAGCAGATATCGTCTGCAGTCTTCATATCCTGCAAGCCATCTAGCTTCACAAGGTTCATCGCAGCACTGGAATAATAATGCTTCCTGTTCCTTCAAGCTACTCTCTGCGCTATACAGTGTTCGCCACGGCTCTGAGCCTTACTGCTCGTCTCTGCTTCACGGCACTCTCGCAGATTACTTGCCTTCTTCTCGACTCACCGCAGACTACAAGACAATCTCCTGGCACTTGCACATTCGTCGGCAACGAGGCTGCACTATCGACCTCCAGTCTGAGCAGGGGGTGATGTAGTGGCGCTGTCGTCGCGCCACTAGCACACCGAAACACACAGAAGCCTAAATCGCGCTATTAACATTCCGAATCATAGACAGTATATATAGAACTTCTCCGAACTATCACTCGGAGTGTTGGCCGCTCCCCGGGCAGAACACCTTGCCCGGCGGGAGATCTTCCCTTTTCCTACTTCGGCCACAATAGATAGTAATATGTATATTAAATCTTGAAAGATGGTACGGAAGCTCGGAAGTCGGATTCGCACTTGGCAAATATTTGTTTATATTTAACCTTACCTCAGACATACTCATATTTTTTATATATGATTTACTATACTACTATATAAGCTACTACTAAATAAAATAGTAGTAGCTTTGCTAGTGTATTATAGTATATATTTTGGTTTAGATTTAATTTATTACAGAATAATACGAACTATATTAAAATTAAGGAGCGCATCAACCTACCTCAGATATTGGGTTATGAATACAGATAAGTACACATAGGATTTAGTTTCTAATTTGTACATATTTTATAGCCTTCGTTATCAATAGCATAAACAGGCCAAGCCCCTTAGCCTACAAACGTTTCGTAACGAATCTCTTTCTACAATCGCGCCTTTTATTTGTATGGATTGACCACCTGACTCATTCAGTGATGTCATTCCCATACAGTGTTTAGTTTTCAACTAGCGTTATCTACTATCATAAAATAATTCAAAATATTTATATTTCGCTGATTGTTTCTGTACTGTGAATTTGATTTACAATCAATCTCCAAATTATAGTTTTCTTCTAATTACTTACCTTGTCTAGACATGTTCTTTGGACTTCTGTAAGGAACTAAGGAAGTATGAGCTGTTAGCCCTATTCCGTTTAGGTACGTTACTATTTTGATAGACATTTGTGCTTGTCCCTGCAGTGACGCAATTCCTATTGTTGATAACTTTCTAAGTAGTAAAAGAATATTGCAAACCGCTATTGAACACAAACAATCAATAAACAATGTACAAACTTTTTTATTTATTTAATTAACCTACATAAAAGCCCCACTCACATCACGTCGCGCTGTCAAAAAAGCAGTTATCCTGACACTGGCTGGCATATACTTCGGGGAGTTGCCTGTGGGCTATTATAGCTAACTAGCTATGGTAAGTAAATACCTATTTAGAATACATAGTACCTACAGTAATGTTTGCATAACCTACAATAAGATACAAAATCATAAAAAAAAACATAATTATTTTACACTTTTTTCTGTTTTAGAAGTCGGTTATATTTTTTTCAATTTTTTTTAATGTTACTATTTTTAGTTGAGAGTTATGTCCCTTTAGTGGGTACAGGCGTGATATTATACTATGTGGTTGCGTAAAGAATGCATAGATACGCGATAGCAGCAATCGCGGTTGATTTGCTGTCATTTATTGAAGAGTTCCCTCGATTTCTCCAAGATTCCATCATCTGATCCTGATCTGACCATCATCGATTACCATGGAATCATGTGGAAAGTATATTCTTTCAAACCAAAAAATAGTTTTCCAAATCGGTTCAGGCATCTTCGAGAAATCGGGGAACAGAACATACATAACCAAAAAACAACTAATTGAGAACCGCCTCCTTTTTTCGAAGTCGGTTAAAAAGTAGGTAAAAACAATACAATGAAATTATTATATAATAACAACATCTACTTATATTCACATAAGAACTTTGTAATAACAAATAAATTGGGGTCATAATAATAACACCAATTTGTTTCATCTCTCTTTTCTCTTTTTAAAATACGTTAACCCCATAGTAGGATTTTCTCCAGTTTCATGGAGGCAGTTTACAAACATAAATTGCACAAGAACAAACATCCAGACCCGGAACAACTATTTGTAGGACATACAAATATTTGTTCGGTGCAGGATTCGAACCCGCGGCCCCCAGCGCAGCCTCATTGCAAAGCCACTGCGACATGGAGCTCACTGTTGCCGTTTGAGTTTATGTTATTATTCAAAAATGAATCGCATAGGTAGATACGCGATGACGCTGTCGTGCATTGCATCACTCGAGTGCGTATGTGTGTGCGCACTACCTTCTTACTGCTCATCACTGCGTCTATCCCTTTCGCACGTGATGTCGGCTGAGATAGCATGCATTTTAACCCCGCCCACCATTTAGTTCGAGCTATCGACTAGGGTACCACCTTAAGGTATGAATTATATAATATAATTACTTCCTTATAATTCTCTCTTAACATAGAATGATAGATATAAACTTGACATAAACAAACCTGGCACATTTAACGTTGGCACAGCTATATTGCTAATTTTGTTGTTGCAACGTAGATATTTGTCTTCAAAATGTGAGCGACAAACACGGCGATACTTGTATATGCGCTCACTTTCCAGGTTCAAAATGTCACCACCAATTGCATATCTGTTGAACCATTCTCTATCCCCTATGTTTGGGAACCTATGAAGTACTTTATGTATACCTAAAAACAAATCATGTAATGTGTAAAAACAAGTTAAAAATACATCATTTATATCTAAACAATATTTTATTCTTTTAATGTTTCTGCTGGATTGGCTATACAAATCCGGTACTTGATTTTAATAATGTTTTTAGTCTTAGAAGGCTTGTTAGGGTTAAGCTTAAACCTATTAGATTGTGTTTAGATGTTGGAAATGCGTTTTGAATTAATTACGATAAAAATAAATTTCACTAAAAATTGCTTAGAAAGAAAAGCAGTTTTACCAATTTTTTTGCTTGCTTTGATTTTTTTTATTTTCATGATTTTGAACTTCAGTGATTAACATATTATCTGCCACAACTTCTATATCTGCATATTCTGTGGATTTATTTCATTATTTTGAACAATATACGAAACTTAAGTGACTAAAATTAAATCTAATCTGAACCAGAATCATAAAAACTGTATTATTCGAGCTAAACGAATCTAATAAAGATCAGTTATTTTTGTCTCCTGCGAAAAAAACAGACTATAGGAATCTATCGAATACCTACATAAACAAAATATCACCTATAAATAAAATATTACGAAGCGGAATAACTAATAAGAGTGACAACGTCGCACTATACAAAGGAATTGCGTTAAGACAACACCTCGAAAGGGGCTATCGCCGGACTGATCCGAGTGAATGCATAATTTCTATAAAAACTTGAAAAAACGCCCTCATAAGGTCTAAAATAGCGTAGCGCCCGCGACGATTAAAAGCGCTTAGAAATTCTCAGAAACTTTAAAATATTTTTGTAAAAATTATTGATTTGAGTAATCAAAATAATGAGCAAGTAAATTATGAATATTTATGTTATGAATATATTTGAGTGATTTCGAAGCATAATATAGATTAAGTCATTTCGTTGGAATTTCAACTATAGTGGTTTTTTAGAGGTGTTTTCGCAAATAATTATGATCGAGTCAAAATTATACTATCGTGTTTTTGAGCAAGATAAAGACATGAATTTACCTATATCAAAATTTCACTTCCCTTAGTGGTGTCATAGTCCTATCAATTATTTTATTATTATAATAGTACATGATATTCCCTTTAAAATGACACCAATATGAATAATATCTTATATCTATATCTACAAATAAATAAAATTGAAGTGTCTGTTTGTAATGTTAAAATAACAGCTTTTTATTAAATGAATATGAAAGTACTAGTAACAAAAACACAATTTTTAAATTTTTTGTCTGTCTGTCGGTCTGTCTGTCTGTTTGTTCCAGCTAATCTCCGAAACAGCTGGATCTATTTTGACGGGACTTTCACTGGCAGATAGCTGATGATATAAGGAATAACTTGAACTACTTTTGTTTTAGAAAAAGAATTAGGGTTCCGCGCAAAAAAATTAAAACCCATGAAATCCATATTCCACGCGGGTGAGATCGCGGGGAATAACTAGTACTCAATATAAATAAATGTATACTTATTTTTATTTATTTATTATTTTAATAAATAAATAAAAATAAGTATTAATAATTTCTAGACACATCTCAACAGATATTTCGTTAATAAATTGCTATCAATACTGAAGCATTCTTTTATATTTAGCATCCATTTAACACAAAAAAAAAAACTGATAAGAATACTTTTTAAACAACATATAATCAATAAACGATAATCGCGTATAGTGAATTTCGAGGTAAACCAGCATGCGACGACGCGGCCCGCGCCTTGCCGCCACTTGCGTTTGCCGCGCTTTGTCTCGTCACAGAGTGGCGAAATCACAGTAATATAGGTATTTTATATACAGCACCTGTCTAATTAATGAAATATGTAGATAAAACTTAAAACTTACCTTGATAAATGTATACCCTTTTGTTTGTAATATTTTTTTAGACCTCTCTTCAATCGTTTCTGCTTATTCCCCATGTTTTACAAACGAAACTTAAACATTAATAAAACTGTACAATTAATATAACTATAAAACACTACTATTAAACAAGAATCAGAAAAAACCTACTCCACTATTAACAAAATTAAATTTTTGCAGTAATATTTTACGATTTTATTTCGTAGTGCTGAGCTCTCGCAACGCGGTGTACGTCCACCTAGCAACAGGATGCGCCCCGCACTGAATTCGTGGACGAATGCGGGGGTGATATAGACGCAGTATTTAATCGGGACGCAATTTTAATTTATTATCATAAAAATAATACATATTTCTAAAAAGTAACCAAACCAAATTATTTTATTTTGTATTGCAAAGCAGTAGATATTTTTTTTATATTCCTTTGATAAACAATGAAGGAGTAAAGTGGTTTCATCTCAACGATTTGGAGGTGATTTGGGTATTTTTTTATTTATTATGTGACACCGATAGAAAAATTATGGCCAAACTAAATTACGTATCAGATCATGTAGATTATTTTTTCATATGTAATTTCTCTGTAAGTGTCGACGAAAAGTTGGTTCATCTGCACGCTTTTTTCAAGCTTTTTGCGAAAGAGCAGCCTTAATAATAAATGCACTTTGTTCATTCATATTCAAAATTTCAAAACACTTTATACACAAACACCGTGTCGAAGACTGAGGAAAAGAAACGACGTTAGACCATCGTTAGACAATGCACGACCTTCAAGCCACACCTCCGTGCCCGTCGGAGAGCATGAGGTTTTTTTCGTTACGAAATTTCTGGATTTTCCCGCACTCAAGGCCTGCGATAGAAGCTATGCAATAGCTTAAAAAAAATCATAAACTCCTTTAAGATTAATAATTGTGGATTGTCGAACCACATTAACCTTCGAAGGCTAGTTTTACCCGATAATGGGTACTACCAATAGGTTTTCAATTGTGTATATTTTACGCGTCTTGAATTTCATCGCATTCACGACCCAATCACACACAATATACCAAAACCTAGGACAAATATGTTTAGGTCATAACCAAGTAATGAAGCCAATATATACCTTCAGTATCCTTACATCCAGGAACACAGCAATGATTGTCTGATGACACAGAATACTTTTTTATATATAGGAATAGAGGCTTTACTCAACGGGTTCAGAAGGAAAGCGATTGGTGACGCCATCTGTAACTACAAACCTACAACTCTCTCGCTATATATATAATTATGTGGATAGCTATATGTCTATCTAAATATACGTATAGCTATTTGCACATATATAGATGTATAGACTAACGTATATGAATAAATTAAGGGATTACTTAAGGCTGCAGAAAATAAAACACATATTAAGTATTATAATCATTTTATTTTGTATTGGCATAGTAGTTGTCATAGTAGGTCATAATATAATATTTATATATTGTTACGAGCTTGAGGTTCGTGACAATAAAAATTGCCGATAAAATTACCTAAATTAACACTTTAATTTACTTTACACAATTAAAGTTAAAACACTAATAATTTAAACACACTAATTCACTTAATTCCACTCCGAAGCTTCGCTTGTTTCGCCCAAATCAACACTAACTCTACTGCCTCGATCGCATCTTGCAGCGCCTATATATTTGAATTAGCAAAGAAATATCCAGAATGTTCAAGTAAACACGCGGAAGGTACCGAGCGTTCGAGTTTCGACTAGGCGCTGTCAGTTGAGCGATTTGTGATGTCATTTTCTCAATGCTCCCCTCGCTCTCGTTCCTGACACTAGATGGCGCTAGTTGACTTATTCATGCAACACTGCCCCCTCCTAAGACATGCTTGTCCCGAGCATTATCGGTCCCATAATAACGCGCCAAGCGATCCACATGGACGATCTTAGGAGTCCCTCTTGCGCCTTTCTGTATCCGGTACGTCACATCGTTGATCCTGGTTACAATCCGGTACGGGCCGTCCCATTTAGCTTGAAGCTTAGGAGATTTCCCTTTGCTGCGGACTGGATTGTGCAACCACACAAGTGAACCTTCGTCGAACCCTTTGTTGTTCATTTTGCGGTCATACCGGGTTTTCATCTTTTCAGACATTTGCTGGCCCGATTGTCTGACGTGCTCATAAACGTCATTCATTTTTTTCCGCAAGTCATTTGCATAATCGGTTATACTGCGTGGAGCATCGGGTGGTATCCCGGTGATCAGGTCTGTAGGCAGCCGTAATTCTCTTCCAAAGTTTGCGAAAGCTGGTGTCACTGCTGTACTTTCGTGAACAGAACTTCGATATGACAACAAAAACGGTTGTATGTGCTTGTCCCAATCTCGTTGCCGATTGTCTACAACTTTTGCTAGGTACCTCTCCAATGTCTGATTAAATCGTTCCACCATTCCATCAGATTGCGGGTGATAAGAAGTCGTTCTTGTTTTATGAGTACCCATAACTCGGCAAGTTTCCTGGAATATTTGAGACTCAAAATTCCTTCCTTGATCGCTGTGAATCTCTAAAGGTACTCCAAAACGACAGAAGACTTCATGAACTAGTTTATCTGCAACTGTTGAAGCTTCTTGATTTGGAATGGCGAAGACTTCTGGCCACTTAGTGAAGTAATCCATCACAACCATGAAATACTTGTTACCGCTTTCACTCTCCGGAAACGGCCCCGCCACGTCAATGGCTATTCTCTCCCATGGTGCACCAACATTGTACAACTTCAATGCACCTCTACTACGAGTCTGAGGTCCCTTTACAGCCGCACAACTTGTACATTTGCGACACCAGTCCTCGACATCGTTTCGACAGTGGACCCAGTAAAACCGTTCTCGGATCTTCAGTAGAGTTCGTTTAACTCCCAGATGGCCTCCTGAACAATCATTATGGTACAGCTGTAGAACATCCGGTACTTTAACTTTAGGGACAACCATTTGCAAATGACAGCTGTCTCCCCGAACGTTTTCCCATTTACGACACAGAACTCCATCCTGAAGCAGCAAGCTGTCCCACTGGGCCCAGTAGCTTTTAGTGGTCGAACTCATCGCTGAGACGTCGCTCCACTTGGGCTTGGGAGCACTGACCTTCATCTATTCCAGGATCGGCTTGATGTCCGGATCTTCCTGCTGTGCACGTTGTAAGCTGTCCTTCCACTCGTTGCTGAGGTGGTCTGCCCTGAGCATCCTCACGGATACCACTTCCTTACTCTCTTGCCTAGTACAATGTTTGCAATCTTCAGGACAAGGTCTTCTTGACAATGCATCTGCGTTGCCATGAGATTTCCCGTTACGATGTTCGATCTCAAAGTCGTATTCCTGCAGTAGTTCAATCCACCTCGCAACTTGTCCTTCTGGATTTTTAAACTGCAATAGCCATTTTAGTGCAGCATGGTCAGTTCGTAAGTGAAATTTTCGCCCCAGAAGATATTTGCTAAAATGCTGCAACGACTTTACCACAGCTAGCAATTCGCGTCTTGTGACACAGTAGTTCCTTTCCGGTTTTGACAACGACTTGCTGAAGTACGCTATCACGACCTCTTGGTCACTATTACGTTGAGACAACACACCGCCAAGTCCTATATCACTTGCGTCTGTGTCAACTATAAATTCTTTGCTTGCATCAGGGTATCCCAAAATAGGTGTTTTGCACAGACGGTCCTTGAGCTCCTGGAATGCGATATTGCAACTTTCATCCCAGCAGAAATGTCGCTTCTCCTCGATTAGCTTGTGCAGAGGTTTAGCTATATCTGCAAAGTTCTTCACGAATCGCCGGTAATAGGAGCACAAACCCAAAAATGCTCTAACCTGCGTCTTGTCTTTTGGAACTGGCCAATCCTTGACAGCGGCGATTTTCTCTGGATCTGTGCGGATACCTTCTTCCGATACTACAAACCCCAAAAAGTTAACTTGACGTTGAAATAGTGAACATTTCTTCGGGCTCAACTTGAGGTTGGCACTCTGAATCTTCATGAGCACGCGTTCCAGGTTTTGAAGGTGTTCCTCAAACGTACGGCCCACGATGATGATGTCATCCAAGTAGACCAGACAGGCATCGCCAATTAGCCCGGTAAGTACAAGTTCCATCAGCCTTTCAAACGTTGCTGGAGCATTGCACAACCCAAACGGCATTACTTTGAATTGCCACAGACCCTTTCCCGTCGAGAACGCAGTTTTCTCCTTGTCCTTAGGGTCAATTTCAACTTGCCAGTAGCCACTTTTTTAGATCCAGCGTGCTAAACCATTTTACTCCTGTAAGCATGTCCAGCGTGTCATCAATTCTTGGCAAGGGATAGCTGTCCTTCTTTGTAACGTCGTTCAGACGGCGGTAATCAACACAGAACCGCATGCTGCCATCCTTCTTTTTCACCAGCACCACTGGTGAACACCATGGACTAGAGGAAGGTTCAATAACACTATCCTTCACCATTCCTTCAATCATGGTTTCCACTTCCTTTTCACGTGCTACCGGCAATCTTCTTGGCCGCTGACGGATATGCAATTCCTCTCCTGTGTTTATTTTGTGTTGAACTAAGCCAGTCTTTCCTATGTCAGCATCGTTTGATGAGAATACATCGGCGTACTTGAGTAACAACTTCTTCGCCTTGACCAATTCGTTCGGCGACAGAACACTGCGACAGTCTTCCAAAAGTGTGGTCACTCTCGTTTCTGAATCCTTGCTGGGGGTCCCACTCGATATAGATTGGCACTGACGTAACCAATCCACTTCCTCACAAGTACCAACCAGTGTGCCTTTTTCTATAATCTGTTCCCGGTCGCAAAGGTTCAGCACACGTACTCCTGAGCTGTCAGTGGTCCTGACCAAGGTTCGAGCTACTTTCCATGGAAGGTCATTGTTTACCCTTTCCACAAGTACACAACGGTGAGTTTGCCCAGCGTTTCGAGGAAGACTAACCGGAACAATCGTTTCCGATCTCGGCGGAAGAACAATCTTCTTGATGCTGTACACGTTCCCTGGTAACGCACCTTCCATAAAAAGTTCCTCCTGCCCACATTTCAAAACACCTTGCTTAACGTCGATCTCGCAACAATTATTCCTCATAAAGTCTAAGCCTAGGATGCAGTCGTCCATTATATCAGCCACGATGACATTATGCAGGTAGATCACGTTGCCTAGCTTCAACTCCATCTCCTTCTCTCCACGGACGGGTATACGCTGACCGGTGGCTGTTACCAAATTAATGCGTTCTCGGTTGTATGCGGAGTCCCCAAGGAACTGACTTATAAGTTGGGAACTAACAACCGTACGAGAGGCTCCAGTGTCTATGGTCAGCTTACACGGCATTCCGTTGATCTCGCCCTTTATGATTAGGCTGTTCCCATCATGGGTTTGTGAGATCGAGATCCTTGGGGCTCTTTTAACATCAGCCAGCACCCGCCCCGCAGTTCTGGCTTTTACTCGTTTCCCTGCTGCTGCTGGGCGGTGCTGTTGACCGCACTACCCTCCTGGGATCGTTCACCTTCCCTTTCTAGGGTTCGCTTAGGGCAGCTGGATCGAAGATGGCCCTTTTCCCCACAGCCATAGCACCTAGGGCTGTATCCTTTGTTGCGGTCGCGAACTGTAGCTGCTGCAACCTCCCTGACGCGATGGGAACGATGATCCTGCCGCACGGCTTCTACCTCCAGTGCATGGGCCAAGGCGTCCTTAAGCGTCTCATGGTGCCCGAGCCTCACAGCAGCTTCCAGTCACGGACTTCCAGGTCACGGATGCCGTCGATGAATGTCTGCACCAGGTTCCCTCCAATGAGCGCAGGTACAGACCGGTATGCTTTTCGCACCAGCTTCTCCACCTCTAGAGCCCACTGCTGCAGGTTTTCGTTGATGCGCTGCACGCGATCTTTAAGCTGCGCACGAAAGACGTGTTCCAGGTGAGCGTCGCCATACCTCGCCTCCAATGCCTCAAGGAGTTGCTCATAAGTCACTTCCTCGCCGAGAGCTTCCTGAACTGTTAAGGCCTGGTCGCGCAGGCCTAGTGTGAGAGCAGTCATGGCCTGACTTTTATTCCAGCCGTTCACCTTCATAACAGCCTCGAACTGGATTTTGTAGGCTGACCAGGAAGAGGTACCGTCGAACGGTGGCACCTTGAACCCACGTAGCGAAGGTGTTGTAGCTACTACGGGAGCTGTTGTTCCATCCCCAAGTTTGAGGTCGTCCAGCGTTTTCTTCACGTCAGCCATTACGTTGTCAACCCGATTGTTTACTTGGTCGATTCGGGTTTCGGCCTCCGACAGGCGGTTGTCATGTTGAGCAACCTTATCCTTCACCTCCCGTATCTCTTTTCCGAAGATAGCGTGAAGGTCCTTCATGAGGAGCATCTGCTCTTCCTTATCGCGTTGGAGTTGCTCTTCTAAACGACGGGCCTGTTCCTCCTGTCGGCGGGCCTGTTCCTCCTGTCCGCCCCGCAACTGCTCATCCAATCGGCGGGCCTGTCCCTCCTGTCCGCTCTGCAGCTGCTCTTTCAACTGACGGACCTGTTCCTCCTGTCGGCGAGCCTGCTCCTGCAGCATCACCATCAGAGCACCTAAGTCAGGTGCTGCAGATGTAGGAGCTACCGACGGGCCTTCAGCCGGTGGCTGGCCCTCCGACGTCTGCGGCGTTGCACCACCAAATCTTCTTTGGTCCGTCTCCTGCTGGCGTTGACTTCGGGTACGGACACCCTCCGTTTCCTCCTTAGGTAAAATCGGCATGATTTTATCCCACTTCTGACACCAATTGTTACGAGCTTGAGGTTCGTGACAATAAAAATTGCCGATAAAATTACCTAAATTAACACTTTAATTTACTTTACACAATTAAAGTTAAAACACTAATAATTTAAACACACTAATTCACTTAATTCCACTCCGAAGCTTCGCTTGTTTCGCCCAAATCAACACTAACTCTACTGCCTCGATCGCATCTTGCAGCGCCTATATATTTGAATTAGCAAAGAAATATCCAGAATGTTCAAGTAAACACGCGGAAGGTACCGAGCGTTCGAGTTTCGACTAGGCGCTGTCAGTTGAGCGATTTGTGATGTCATTTTCTCAATGCTCCCCTCGCTCTCGTTCCTGACACTAGATGGCGCTAGTTGACTTATTCATGCAACAATATTATAGTTATATTTTCTAATACATAACCAGTATTTGATATTATTGCATGCCTTAAGCTCAAAGCGCGTGGGTATGTTCTACTAGGGTCTAAAATCAAGAATTCAACGTTTTGTCGCATGAAATCGTATCTAACAAGCATATTGAACATTTAAATGGCATAGAAAGGATATTGTTAGAAAGATTAATTATTGCTGAACTTATATTTTTTTAAAATCATTTAATTGCTATTTTTATATTTAAAAAGTGGTTTTAGTTACTCATGGTGTCGATTTATCAAGTCAGCAAGACGGGGTACACGGTAACTTTTGAAAATATCAATTTGGACAATTGATAATTTCAAAAGTTACAAAAATTACTTAATCTATTTTCTTATCTCTTCATCTATCTTGTGGGAAGCCATGGAATGTCATTTACTATCCATGGCTTCCCACAAGATAGATGAATTGCTAAATTTTGTTTTGTTGAAAAAGCGGTTTAATTTTGTTTTCTTTAGTTATAATTATTTGATCCCGTATCGTAGAGGCAATCAATTACTTGTAGAGCGTACAAATACTTGTTCCGTGCGGGATTCGAACCCGCAGCCCCCAGCGCTATAGCGCTTATCAGCTTAGCAATGAGCTATAGCTCATGCGCCATGAAGTCGTCAATGCCTTCATGTCTGAGTACAAATACCTAAAAATTAAAGTAATATTAATTAAAGTTGATTTCTGATCGTTTTAAAATAATTCTGTTAAGTGTTTTCAAAGGAAAATTAGAAATAATAGTAATAAGGTTATTTGCGAAATGACAATTTTTTAAAGTATTTAAAAAAA
This sequence comes from Parnassius apollo, assembly GCA_907164705.1. NCBI lineage: Eukaryota > Metazoa > Arthropoda > Insecta > Lepidoptera > Papilionidae > Parnassius > Parnassius apollo. The sequence continues at coordinate 1,933,852 of CAJQZP010001441.1, forward strand.
AGTGTATTTAAAATAATTTAAAAAATTGACGTTATAATATGAGCGCTTAAGGCATGCACATTTGGATTTAACAAAAGTTTTTAATAATGCATTGTTGGCTCAATGCAATAATAACATGTCAAATTTTTCTCTTAAAACATTTTTTTAAATACTTTTTTGCTTTGCATTGCATTACATCCTCGTCACTGTCAATATCTTTTTTGCCAGATAATATTTTATTTATATTTTTACAATACGTAAACATAAAAAATCGACATACAAAATTAATTAAATATTCTATTAATTTATCTTTATGTACAGAGCATGTTAAAAAAATTAAAATCTAATAATAAAGGAATAATTGTTTTTATGTATTCTCTGAAGGCTTTTTGATTTAAATTATTACTTAATATTTTATTTATAATATCCTGCATGTTAGATATGCATGTTAAAAAATCTAGGCTAGGGGAAAGCCAACGACGATGTGCAAATTCTCTTCTTCTAATAAAATCGTTTTCAATTTCGCTACACTGCGTTGTATGTTCTGAAATACAACGCAGTGTACTGTCCAATGCAAATGACGTCATGAATCGACGCTATACTGGTGATTCGTTCCAAAACATTGGACAGTATATGACGTCATACTTTTGCGCCATTTGGAAAAGTGTTGGTGATTATTTTGTCATTTTGTGCTCCAAAAATCATTATATCCTCCTAATGAATATACCATCAATTATTCTATAATTTTACACAATTGTGTAGTAAAGTGACATATGTGAGTAATGTTCAAATTGAAATCTGATTGTAAAATGTGTGCACCATAGATTACTGTATATATACTAGAGAGTGTGCACTATACAATTAGCCGTAGACAGAGAAACCTATAGACTAATGATCGGCGTGACCTCGAGTGAGAAAGGACGATAACGAATTTTTAGGTTATACAATAATCTTTATGAACTAAATATGAATATGAATAAAATATCTGAACTGAACAAGATTCACCAATCTTAAGCTCGCAAAACACTTTTTTCTCCCTTAAACCAACTTGTAAACTCCTTAAATCGCTACGCTGTTAAAGTTGTTTAGCAAACTGTAGAGTTTGCTAAACAAAAAAACCGGCACGGAGAAAGGGACAAACAATCACACCGCTTTATCTCATTTCTATGCAAGACGTATGCATAAATCTATCTTTTTCGTGTGCGAATGCGAAAGAAGGCGTCAATTTGTCTATAGGTTTCTCTGTCTACGCAATTAGCTGCGTAGACAGAGAAATCTATAGACTAATGATCGGCGTGGCCTCGAGTGAGAAAGGACGATAACGAATTTTTAGGTTATACAATAATCTTTATGACTTTTAAACACATTTAGATAAAAATTTTAATTGTTCTAAGAACTGAACTGAACAAAATTCACCAATCTTAAGCTCACAAAACACTTTTTTCTCACTTAAATCAACTTGTAAACTCCTTAAATCACTACGCTGTTATTAGCAAACTGTAGAGTTTGCTAAACAATAAAACCGGCACGGAGAAAGGGATAAACAATCACACCGCTCTATCTCATTTCTATGCAAGAAGTATGCATAAATCTATCTTTTTCGTGTGCGAATGCGAAAGAAGGTGTCAATTTGTCTATAGGTTTCTCTGTCTACGGCTTAATGTGACTTTGATTATGATCATTTGCCTCGGGTGTACAGATATGTATTCTGCACAGCGTTGCCGATCTAAGGGGAATTCCCCTTTTTGGGGGGGAATTTCACGTATGTGAGGGGCAAAAAAGGGTTATAAGAATAAAAGGGGAATTTAATACTCCAAATGCAATAAATATATAATTTATACTTGTATGTACATCTAATAAGGCTGGATGGGCTATGATTCTTTTGCCTGTCCCCTAAGTTGATAAAAAGAAACTAAAAAAATAATGTCTATGGCTAGACTTGTAGGCTGCGTCCTGCATCTCTACCATAGTGTTCTGTGATCAAGGAACATACTACTCTCTAACGAGAGAAGAAAAACATCTCTATAGTAAAAAAAAGGCCAACCACAGCCAACACACCTACACGACGCTGGCGCCATTGCGGAATAGTAATTAAAACAAAATACGCGGGAACTTTCAAAAAGGATATTGCATTACGCAATAATTGAATTAATAAGTAGTGCAAGAACATGAAGCATGATTCATAATAGTATGGAGTCTTTATATTATTATTTAATAGCTATGATAAATCTTGCTCCATATTATTAAAAAGTCCTGCTTCAAGTTCTTATAGTACATTTATTTTCAAATTGTGTGAGTAATTGAAACAACAAATAATGTATTATCATTTATTTTTTAAAATTCTCATTTTGCGTTCAAGAGTTTTCTTTTTCTCTTCGTCGTCCATATCTCTGTTTCTTAAAACACAATATCTTTTAGTTATTATAAAAAATGTGCTTACTTTTAAATGGTTTTCATTCAATACTAAATGATGGATAAATTTTTTTAGAAAATTATAATCTACACATTCCAATGCACTGAATATGTTAACTTTTACTTCTATCCTATAGGCATTTGCTTTTAAGTATGTATTTATTATATTTGCCATCATTTCTACACACGTCACCATATCTTTACCCACATAATTTAAAGAGTTCTGAGCAGGGTCATATTCTTTAAAATTTGTGAACATGTGTATGATTTCTTGTGTATCTGACAAAAATGCTTTTCGGCAATCCAGACTGTTACTGTGCCTTAATTTTTTAAATATGAAACCACACACATATCCACATGCTTGACTTTCGGATGTCCCCTGCTCTACTGCTTCAACTGCATCAAATAATAAATTTTCCATCTCTTTAGTGTCATCAAACTGAAGAGTTGGTGATTTAACAATTGGAGAGATATTTGGAGTTAAAAAGTTTGACAAATTATTTGAAATAATTGCTGTGTCATCTTCACAATTTCTTTTATGCCCTGAATGTTTTAAATTTGAAATTATGGCAGTTTTAATACCAGCTATAAATTGGTTTATTGTAGGATTATTATTAGATCCACAGCTATATCTTATGCAGCCAAAACAATTTTCTAATGGATCTTGATTTAGGCGACGTGTGGAAAGACTCTTAATGCCTATAGCCTGCAAATTTTTCCACAATCTTTCTATAGCATTAAGGGTGTGAATCCATCCTTCTTGGGAAGGAGGATTTGATTTACTCCCTATATATTTCATATTCGATATGAACTCTCTCATACCCTTAAATAAAGCTAAATGAGGAGTCTTTTTATTTAAGTTTGTCGAGTATTGTTTTCCTCTTCTCAAATCTGGACTGTCTGCATTGACAGCATCAAACAGCTCGTCAAACTTTTGCACGAAATTTGCTGTCACATGGGCTTCGGCCGGAAGTTCATCTGAAGAAAAAAAAAACAATGTTTAATTAGTTATATTTTCATTTAAAGGAAAAATATTTCACTTCAAGGAGCTTTCATTAATATATATATTTTGATTAATATCATTATACACTAGATGTCAACTAACTCATCCTAAGTTTCTTTTTTTTTATAGCATAGGGTGACAAACAAGCACACAGTTCACCTGATGGTAAGTGGTTGCTGTGGCCCATAGACATCTACATTTATCCTCGTTTGCAAATCAAAATGCAGATACATTGTCACCCGTGAGGACTAAGATGGAATGCCTCATTTCCAGTAAAAGGGGTCTCTGGTTATCTACACTCACCATATGAAACACAGCAGTGTTAAGCTTCTAATTTAAGCTGATATTCTATGAGAGCGTGGTTCTTCCCCGGTCGTGCCGACCCATTTGTGCTACAACTATACTACTAATATAGCTGCAGCATGGCTCTACCACGTGGTTGTGATTTCACTTGATTCTCAGAAAGTCAAGCTGTTTTAATGGTAGTTTTGTTTATTTCTGTTGTTAAATAACATGTAGGCAAACTTGCTCACATTCATATTACTATCGACAATGTATATATAAAACCCAAGTCTTCAGTACAGTTCAGCAGGGTACAAAGTTAGCAGTCTGTGACAAAATTCAAACTTAATTACTAATGTATCCATTTGTTACAGTCAAAATTCTTTAAATATCTCTAACTGTCAAAGGTACTTTTCACTGAAAAATACATATGTTCATGGCATTACCCCACCTTAACCCACAGTGACAGTGTTTGGCTCAAATTTCAATAGGTTAAGGTGCAGCTGACTGGGAATCAGTATTGACTGTGAGATATATATCTCACATTCAATACTGATTCCCAGTCAGCTGCACAATTTATATAAATTCACTTACTTTGAGCAATTTTCATTAACATGCCAGTTGTAACAGAGTGGCTAAACACTTGTGCTGCTAATTTTACTCTCATTTTCTGCTGACAATTTGGACGCAAATGATTATCTGTCAGTTGAGGAGCATAAACTAAATTGGGGTTGGTTTTGTCCAACTGATAAAATGCTTCAATGTGGCTCCATTTCACTGTACCTAAAAAAAATATAAGATATTATATAGTAAGTACATAATTTGACTCTTGTTTTGTAGACATTATGTATATTATCTGCACAACAAGACTTTAATTCAAAAAAAATGATATGGGTCAAATCCTCTAAACTAAAATATTTTATTTACCTTTTACAGGCTTCTCATTGCATTGAAAATCTGAGGTTACTTCAATATCATGCTTCATTAACAAATTTCTGGTGCACTTTAAAAGGTGTGGAGGATCTAGTATAGACACAATTTCCTGTCCACAGAAATTAAAAAAATGGTGCAGTTGATGATGCACCTAATATTTTAAAAACTTTCAAATTCACAGCTGATAAATCGCAGACAGTAGCAACCACATTCATCTTTGCTGCAATGCATTCTGTAAGTATCTGAAAAGAAGAAACAAGTGTAAATTTGAAACATACACATACATATTTTTCAGTCTTGTAATAAAAGTTACAAAAAAGTATACTATACTTTACCTCTTTTAAAATTATTGTCATTCTATCTGCCTTTATTGTATGGGAGAAATAAAATGCGATGGGCTGTTTCCACTTCTTACTCAACCCAGTGAGCATAAATACCAGTGCCTTAGAGGCAACATCTTCAGTCCTACCATGGTTGCCATGGTCTTGAAATCCTTGTATTTCATCCAGCTTTTGATTGTAATACAAATGTCTTCTTATAGACATTTCATCAAACGATAAAATACAAATATTGTCTTCTTTATCCTGGTTCCGGCTCATTTTTTCTAATGAGGTAAATATATGCTTGTTTATGCCTGGTTTTAGTGGCACTTTATTCAGGAGTTGATTTAAACTTGTTTGACAAGGTAAAGCAAACATTCTCTTCAGTAATCTGTAACAGGCTGGGGACTTTTTATAAATTAACAAAGCCTGAATTTTTTGTTGTAAAGTATATCTTCTCCCTTTTGGTTTTTTTGGGCAATTTTGTAATTGGCTTTGCAATAAAGTTATGAATGAATTGCTAATATTTAAATTACTCAATTCTTCAACATGGTGATCTCCTAAAACTCTCTCTATCTTCCCTCTTTTAATATTCTTAATTTTGTTACGTAATCGTATTATCTCATACATCTTATTTTTGCATATTTTATATAATTTTATTTCTCTTGGTGTCATTTGGCTTACTTTTGTGACACCTAGGTTAGCTAGGATTTTAGTACGTTTTTTGGTCAAATTTGACTTGCTACAGGTTGCCACATTGAGTTCATTCTGAAATTATAAATATTCACTCTTAGGGACCGATACCAGCACTCACATAATTTAAAATTGTAAGGTATTTGTCAGTTGGTAATAAATATCTTATGTATGATCACAAATTTTTTTGAATATTAAAATCTTAATTTGAAGCCAAAATAAATTATCTGTATGACCTACTACAGCCATTAATATGTAAAATATTATTAATGTAAAAGAATTTGTTAAAAAAAGTACAGTGAAAGTATCATAGTTCACACAGACACATAAATACTAGAATCACATATTTAGTACTCCTCTCTATCTTATTATTTAAAAAGATATAATATGTAAAACAAAAAATCGAAAATGTATTACCTGCACGCTGTCAATGAATCCAGTTGTTCTTGCGACATCCACTAAAGTTTGTGTTGATGACTTTGCACTGGTACAAGGTTCCACTACAATATTTTCAATTTCAGACAGTGGCACTCTTAACTTTGGCTGTGCAGTTGCTTCACTGGACTGTTCTATATTCTGAAATTAATCATTACAATAAATGTATTACTTTATTTCACATGGAAACTATTAAAGTGTCTAATGTAAGACTTATCCTAAATATTATAACTCCTATAATATAAATATTTTAAGCAGCTGAACGGATTGTTATGCAATTACGGAAAATAGTTTTAGGCATGCAGATTTTAAAATGTATAATTGATAATAATATATTTGAACTTGGCATAGAGAATTATATCGCACCTCCACTCAAATAGCATCATAATTCCAAAGTACAAATTGTCGAGAAAAATGTGTTTAAAAATTGCTCGAACTTTATTTTTCACATTTTGGGGCATAACTCAGAAACTATGAAAATTATCGTAATAATGATCATATTAAATTTTAATGGTTTTAAATGCTCTACAAAATGGAGTATTTGGTATCCTCAATAGATGAAAAATAAATTGTAAATTTGTAATTGTGACACTATACTATAGATAAAAGAAAGAATATTTTAATATATATTATTTATATGTCATTTTAACAAACAAAAACATTAACAAACAAAACAAAAACTTTTATTCTGAATTACTCATTGGTACGAAAATCAGGTCTTCTGAACCTAACGAAACAATAAAAAAAGTTTTGATATTTTTGAGTTATGACACTATTTGAGCAGAGGTATATGTAAATTTTATAGACCAATCTGTAAGTATATTATACCTGGTGAAAGATATTTTCCTTTTCATTGAGTAGTTCTTCCACTACAGTTGACTCAGGAACAGCAAATTTACTCAATTTTTGTCTTTCATTGTCATAAAATTGAGTTGAATTAAAGTGTCTTCCACACAACACTTTATTTTTAGTATAGAGTGAACGTAATAATTCTACTGAAGTCCAATCTTCATTTGGCCAACAATATTTAGCCCAAACATGAGCCCTGAAATTTTTTTAATTTAAGTAAATTAGTCAAATCTCTCATAAATTGATGTACTGACAAAATTAAAGGTATGTATTGAAAGGCCACTGACATGTATTTATGTATGTATTTAGAATGTCTTGCAAGTACACCGCCTAATCTTTTATAGACCAATCTGTAAGTATATTATACCTGGTGAAAGATATTTTCCTTTTCATTGAGTAGTTCTTCCACTACAGTTGACTCAGGAACAGCAAATTTACTCAATTTTTGTCTTTCATTGTCATAAAATTGAGTTGAATTAAAGTGTCTTCCACACAACACTTTATTTTTAGTATAGTGTTAGCGACGACAAAGTGAATTCGAATATTTAATCTTAATTATTTCTTATCAGTGATTTAAAACTAAGTGATAGTATTTAATCTTAATTGTTTCCTATTCGTAAAATAAAGCTAAGTGTAAAGACTGATTAGTGCTGAAAACGGGAAAGTAAATTAAGCACTTCTATTCTTATCTTAAAGTAACTTATATAAATCTATTTAATATTATTTAGGTCTGATTAGAACATTAGACGCAAGTATAAGCTTATTTTCTAGTAAGATTTCTTTTATCATAACTTTAAGAGCTATTAACATATAGGTGATTAATGTAATTCTTTTTTACTTTAAAGTAATTCAAAAGAAACATTAATATGTCAATTAATCACTATATAATGTCATTTCATTATGAGAAAGATTTAAATTTTATGAAAAAATATTGTATAGATTCTTAAGCATTAATCCTGAAAAAAGTGTTGTACATTCCTACCTCTTGGCGGCGCTACTTGTATGTTCGGCAAAAAAATACTATCCTACTCCGGAGCTAAACCGTGAAGCGACCGCGAAGCTATTTTTATTTTTTATAAGTGTAAAATAAAGGTTTATTGAATAATTTAGGTTTAGAATAATAGAAATAAGTTGTATCTATCGCTAGGAATAAATATAAATATTGTAAGATATGTTTTACCACGTTTATTAAGGAAATTGTAAATCTCTCTTAGAAAGGGTTATTCTGTGCTCTGATTGGTCAATAGATTCACTAATGCCGTGTGCGATTTTTTCTTAATTACGATTGGTTACAGCCGCTTATAAAAAAGGGGCGTTTTTCGTGGTAAAACATTCCAAATCCGGCAATGTAATAATAAGGAATCAAGAAATAAAATAAGAAGAAACTCTCAAGAAGTGTTATTTATTGCTCATCTAACTGCTACTGTATGCTCTCCAGTTAACATCCCGCCAGCAAACCCGCTCTATTTTATCGACGTTCCCTTATACGAGCATTTACAATTGGTCCTTCGAGAAGCCGGATCGGGTTTAAGGAAAACTAGGAAGATGCCTTCAAATACAAGATCAAAATCAGTGCAGTCGAAGACTACGAGTGAAAGTAACGCCACTACGGGTACCAGTACGACGGATTGGAGCATGAATACGCCGAGTGATTCTACAAACACGACGGCTACTAACACGTCGACTTCAGATCGATCGACGCTTACAAGAGCATCGCCCAGCAGCGTACACAGACAACCCGTACTTCTTGACAAGAACATTGCCGGAAAAGAATCAACACCGGGGGACGTAACCCATACCACCCCCCCGACACGCACCGTCGAAGCGTCAGTTCCTCACCAAGAAGAAAGTCATCCAATGCCGCAGAATCAAGAAAGAAGTGTCGCAATGAAGACTCTGCAGCAGCCTCACCCTAAGAAGACGACCCGCGATCCAGACACGCTTTCCGTTCGCTCGTCGCATAGGAAGAGAGCAGAAGCGCAAGCAAAGATGACAATGGCATTAAGGGAACTAGAATTGGCAGAAGCGCGGTCAAAAGTTGCTCAAGCGGAATTAGAACTTCTCACCGCGGAATCAGAAGAGGAAGGTGGTGCCGGAGAAGAGCTGTTCGAACGAACTCGAGAAGTCGAACGCTGGTTCATCCAGACCGGAGACATGCCTAATAAGAACCACAAACCAATAGAGGCAGAAGAAAAGAAAAGTGACATCCAGGAACTAGCTTCAGTCATACTAAAGCTATCAGAAAAATCACGTGACACCGTTTCACCGAAGCACCTAGAACTCCCTCACTTCAACGGGGCCTGCGAAGAATGGTTAGCCTTCAAAAGATCATACGAGGATACGGCTGCTTCTTTCAGTAGCAACCAAAACCTAGCGCGCCTTAGAATAGCGATCCAAGGAAAAGCTAGAGAAGCCGTCCAAAGCCTGCTGTTCACCGCCGAAGACCCACGCGAAGTAATTAAGGGACTGGAAGCAAGATTCGGAAGACCTGGAGCACTAGCATTAGCAGAACTAGAGAAAATGAAGAACCTCCCAAGAGTCGGCGAAAACCCGAGCGACATATGCATATTTGCAAGCAAAGTAAAGAACGCAGTCGAGACAATCAAAGCCCTGAAGAAACGACAGTATCTCAGTTCACCTGAAACGCTGAGAGTTATAGTAGACAAGATGCCGACGTCAATGAAGTTCCGTTGGTTCGCCTACCACAGAAGCAGAAGAGATGAGGAAATTCAGGAGCTATTACTTATCGAAGCGTTCCTAGAAACAGAAGCAGACATGTGCGGAGACTTCGCCCCGCCCGAAGCGTCCTCAGAACGAAGAAGAGGAATAAGAAAACCCGTTCATTTGGTTCAAGAAGCGTCAAAAGAGAAATATAAGAAGTCGTGTCCGTTCTGTGGGGAAGAACACTTCGCATTAGAATGTAAAAGGTTCAAAGAAGCCAATCTGAATGAAAAATGGGATATGACCAAGAAGGCAAAGATATGCTTCAAGTGCCTTCGATTCAGACACTCAAGAATCAACTGTAAAGCACCAGTCTGCAAGCTGTGCAAAAGATGGCATCATACCATCTTACATTCTGACAAACCACCGGCGTCGATAGAAAAGGAAGCAAAAGACACCAATAGCACCTCAGAAGAAAAGGTCGCCTCAATTCATAACGCCAAAGGAGAAGAAAAAGCCTACCTAAAGATGATCCCCGTGAACCTCTATGGCCCAAAAGGACAAGTTCGCGTATTGGCACTACTAGACGAAGGGTCAACGGTCACACTCTTAGACGCATCAATCGCTGAGAAAATCGGAGTCGAAGGAAAGAAAGAAAAACTCACGATCGAAACCGTCGGCGGAAAGGTATTAAGAAAAGATAGTTCACAGAAGATCGAGTTCAAAATAAAAGGGGCTCATAGAAAAGAAAAAAGAACTATCGTAGCAAGAACCATCGATGACCTGAAGCTGTCCGAACAATGCATAAACAAGGACACCGTGAGAAACTGTGAGCACCTGAAGACAATTGAAAATCAACTCCTCTACGTCTCCGAGAGGCCCAAGCTACTGATAGGCCAAGACAATTGGGGACTGATAGTGACAAGAAAACTGAAGAAGGGCAAACCATCAGATCCTGTAGCTTCCCTCACGAACTTAGGGTGGGTGCTACACGGATGTGAAACAGGAACAACTGCCACAGTACACTTCACTCATTATGGCAGAGCGACCACTGGCAAGGAAGAAATAGAAGACCTCGTCCGAGAACACTTCCAATTAGAGTCTCTAGGGATCCAAAATCGTTCACCATCTAACGACAGCGACAGAAGAGCATTAGAAACCCTCGAGAAAACTACCAAGAAACTGCCAAGCGGTCAATATGAAACGGGACTCCTGTGGAAAAAAGAAGATGAACGCCTGCCCAACAACTACAATCAAGCTGTTCGACGCCTGGTCAGCATCGAGAAAAAATTGGATCGTGATCAAGAAGCAAGAAAGCACTACGAGGAGCAAATCCTGAGTCTAATCGAAAAAGGATACGCAGAGAAGGCTCCAGAAACCTCTAACGAAGGAAGGACATTCTACCTACCCCACTTCGCTGTTGTACACCCAGTCAAGAAGAAGCTAAGAATAGTGTACGACGCAGCCGCCAAGTACGAAGGAAAGAGCCTCAACGACGCCTTGCTCTCGGGCCCAGACTTGCTACAATCACTATTCGGAGTACTGCTGCGTTTCAGAGAGGGACCAGTAGCCGTCATGGCAGATATACAAGACATGTTTCTCCGAGTAAAAGTCAGAGAAGACGACCGAGACAGTCTCAGGTTCCTGTGGCGCGGAAACCGAAGAACCGGCAAGCCTGAAGAGTATAGAATGTCTTCAATCATCTTCGGAGCAGCGTCATCACCTGCAACAGCAATATACGTAATGAACAAGAACGCAGAGGAATTTAAGAACACTCATCCTGAAGCAGTGAAAGCAATTAAGAGAAATCACTACATGGACGACTATCTGCAGAGCTTCGCATCTACAACCGAAGCAAAGAAGATATCCAAAGAAGTGAAAGACATTCACGCAAGAGCAAACTTTCATCTGAAGGGATGGGCCAGCAACAACTCGGGGGGTAATATCAGAGGTAGAAGACACAAACAAAGAAAACTCCTTACAACTGACCAAGGAAGAGAAGACTCTGGGATTAAGATGGCTGGTGAAAGAAGATGCATTAGCCTTCAACGTCGGGCTACGCAACACGCCGGAAGACCTGCAAGACGGCAGAAGGACTCCAACAAAAAGAGAAGTCACAAGCGCAGTAATGTCCACATTCGATCCAATGGGTTTTGCTACACCAGTTCTAATACAAGGGAAGAAACTAATCCAAGACATCTGGCGAAAGAAAATAGACTGGGATGAACCAATCAACGAACATCAAAAAGAAGCCTGGATGAAATACCTGGAAGAAGTTTCAACATTAACAAGGCTGAAGATCCCGAGATGCGTCTCACCCAAAGGCAGAAAAGGACAGCTACACACGTTCTCCGATGCGAGTGAAGAAGCCTATGCAGCAGTAGTCTACTGGAGAATAGTAGAGCCCGGAGGAAAGGTCCATGTCTCCATGATCGCCGGCAAAGCAAGGGTAACGCCGACGAAACCTGTGTCAATTCCGAGGCTAGAGCTACAAGCAGCCTTACTCGGAAGCAGACTAGCCGCCACAATCGAAGAGGAATCAGAGCTCGACATATCGAAGAAGGTTTACTGGACCGACTCCAGCACAGTGCTGCAGTGGATAAAGTCAGAACCAAGGAAGTTCAAAACCTTTGTGGCCAACCGACTCGCCGAGATCGAAGAAAGGTCCAAGCCAGAAGACTGGAGATGGGTGCCAACCACGGAGAATCCAGCGGACGACGCCACGAGGGGAACCCCAATCGAATTCGACCACAACGCCAGATGGTTCAAAGGCCCGTCATTTCTCCGTCAACCAGAAGAAGAATGGCCATTCCACGACTTCAAGCCAGAAATTGTTATGCCAGAAGAAAAAAGCAAGCAAAGGGTGTTGGCAACAATGGCAGCAGAAGACACTCTACTAAACCTAGAAAGGTTCTCGAGCTGGGAGCGACTGCTGCGCACTACAGCCAGAGTGATCGCCTTTACACACCTACTAAAGAAGAGCCGTAAAGCGACCACCACCGCCGCACGCCAGAAGGATGAGTCCTGGAAACCACAAAAAAATCCAGAAGAAAGAAGCACAAACCTCGATCCCGTCGACCAGCAGAAGTGAAAATAAACGCCTATACTCACCCATAGAAGCAGAACACCTAAAAAAGGCCGAAGAGATATTAATAAAAATAAGCCAGAGCGATAGTTTTGCATCAGACATAAGAAAACTAAAGTCAGAAAAGCCATTAGAAAATTCGAGTCGACTCAAGAAAATCGACGTTTACATTGGAGACGACGGAATAATTAAATTAAGGAGCAGAACAATGAAATTCCACGATCAAAACGGAAGAATAATGAATCCTATCATTTTAGACGGAAAACAAAAAATAACTCGTCTAATAATACAACACTATCACAGGAAATTCCTTCACGGAAACACCGCTACAGTAATGAACGAAATTCGTCAAAGGTTCTGGATCTTGGGTTTAAGAGCAACTCTAAAAGCGGTCGCACACAGCTGTCAATGGTGCAAGACAAAGAAGAGTTCACCAGAGATACCACCAACGGGAGATCTGCCGAGTGAAAGATTGCAGCATCATCAATTTCCGTTCTCCTGCACAGCTGTAGACTACTTCGGGCCGATGCAAGTCACCATCGGAAGAAGAAACGAGAAGCGCTGGGGAGCCTTATTTACCTGTCTCACAACTAGAGCAGTACATTTAGAGCTGGTACCTTCTCTCAGCACCAGCTCAATGATCATGGCACTCCGACGAATGGCAGCCAGAAGAGGAACTCCGAAAACCATATATAGCGACAACGGAACTAATTTCGTCGGAGCAAAAAGGGAATTAGAAGAGGCCGCACAGGAAAAAGGCATCCAGTGGAAGTTCATCCCCCCGGGAGCTCCAAACATGGGAGGCGCCTGGGAGAGGCTCGTACGAACAGTCAAAACGGCGCTAGCAGTAGTCCTCAATGAGAAGAGCCCGCCCGAGGAAGTACTCCATACGCTAATGACTGAAGTTGAACACATCGTAAACTCGAGACCTCTCACCCCGATCAGCATGGACCCAGGAGACGAGGAGAGCCTAACACCAAACCACTTTCTGCTGGGAAGATCATGCGGAGCTATGGCGCCGGGAGAGTTCAGCGACACGGAGCTCATCGGAAAGGCAAGCTGGAGAACCACCCAGAGACTCGCAGACCACTTCTGGAAAAGGTGGATTAAAGAATACTTACCCCTCCTGATGCCAAGGAAACTCGAAGGGAAAGACACCAGAGACCCAAGGGAAGGAGACATCGTGCTAATAGTGGACGCCACATTACCGCGAAACTCATGGCCTCGCGGTGAAATCGTCAAAACTTATCCCGGACCAGACGGAAGAACCAGAGTGCTGGACGTGCGGACATCAGGTGGAATACTTCGCCGTCCAACTCGACGTGTCATCGTGCTGGTGCCAGCGGAGTCGTCGCCTCCAGAGGATGCAGTGCTACGCACCGTGGGGGGAGAATGTTAGCGACGACAAAGTGAATTCTAACATTTAATCTTAATTATTTCTTATCAGTGATTTAAAACTAAGTGATAGTATTTAATCTTAATTGTTTCCTATTCGTAAAATAAAGCTAAGTGTAAAGACTGATTAGTGCTGAAAACGGGAAAGTAAATTAAGCACTTCTATTCTTATCTTAAAGTAACTTATATGAATCTATTTAATATTATTTAGGTCTGATTAGAACATTAGACGCAAGTATAAGCTTATTTTCTAGTAAGATTTCTTTTATCATAACTTTAAGAGCTATTAACATATAGGTGATTAATGTAATTCTTTTTACTTTAAAGTAATTCAAAAGAAACATTAATATGTCAATTAATCACTATATAATGTCATTTCATTATGAGAAAGATTTAAATTTTATGAAAAAATATTGTATAGATTCTTAAGCATTAATCCTGAAAAAAGTGTTGTACATTCCTACCTCTTGGCGGCGCTACTTGTATGTTCGGCAAAAAATACTATCCTACTCCGGAGCTAAACCGTGAAGCGACCGCGAAGCTATTTTTATTTTTTATAAGTGTAAAATAAAGGTTTATTGAATAATTTAGGTTTAGAATAATAGAAATAAGTTGTATCTATCGCTAGGAATAAATATAAATATTGTAAGATATGTTTTACCACGTTTATTAAGGAAATTGTAAATCTCTCTTAGAAAGGGTTATTCTGTGCTCTGATTGGTCAATAGATTCACTAATGCCGTGTGCGATTTTTTCTTAATTACGATTGGTTACAGCCGCTTATAAAAAAGGGGCGTTTTTCGTGGTAATCGAATAAAAACAGAAAACCTAACCTAACAAAGAAAACGTCCTTTCGTAAAAAAGCGCAAAACGTCCTTTCGTAAATAAATGTGATAGTGCACGATAGTCGCTAAACAATATGTACAAAACACAAAATTCACTCCAAGAACATAAACGCATATGCAGTTGAAATTACTAATAAATGCGGAGAGCTAATGTCACTCGATCAACACAATTACAGTAATGAATAAAATGGCCACTTCCACTTGTTTGTTTCCTTGCTAAAACCGTCAGTGTGACCAGTATGCAAGCTACCGGTTATTTATTTTTTTCTATGGTATACATTAGCAATGCACACATGCATAAGTGAGCATGTGTGTAAAGTCGAAAACTCGTCGTAGAAGTTGAGGGACCCTGTCTGTGATCTCTACGTGTTGGTTAGTTTTGTTGCACAGAGATGGCACTGTGGAACAGAGTCAGTCAGTCAGAGTAAATCACAGAGTACCTTTGTATAAACTGAAAGAGTAAATATTTAAAATATTGTTCTGTGGTCACTGGTCAGAGTTTTTACTTTTCTTGTAAAGAATTTTGCTGAGTTACGATGGATAAATTCATCAGTAAACTAACCAAAAGATCTCGAGAAAAGGTATATATTTACTCACTATTATAAAATTATTTCGAAATTGATAATAAGTATATATAATAAGTAGGCATTTCTAAAGTGTTTTTACTATTGTATACCTAGTTAAATCATTACTACAATACGAGACTTTTTGGGCATTTCATAGAATTAATAAGTTAAAACTACATCTCTTTACTAATTCCTTCGGCTATTAACGTAGTGTTCTTTAGGAGGTAATCTGTGTGTTCTATCCTCTTTGGAGCTATTCACATTCCTAACCTCTAAATACCTAAATAGGTAGTTCGAGTTTTTATTTATTTATTTTTTGCGGAGAAACGTTTTTGTATTGTTTTTTTGCTTTCGATGTTTTTTGATAATCAGTGTTGCAACAGTATAACTATTTTCCCTATTGTCGGGTGTTTCTGAAAGCCTAAACGCAATATTTTGTGCATATCAAGACTAACGATATTTTAAATTATATCCATTTTTAGGAGATGGCCAGTGCCATAGATGACGGAAATTCACCAAGTACTTCCAGTTCTGTTCAAGAAGTGGCAAACGACTCTGAGCAAATTCCTTCCACATCTGCACAGATAACATCAAGTCGTGAAGAACCTATCGAAAAAAAGAAACGATTTAATAAATTTCTAGATTCTTGGACTACTCGGCATGAATTCAAGGGATGGTTAACGAAACACAATGAAATTAGAGATGGTCACGAACTAGCATTTTGCAGAATTTGTTATATGACTGTAATCGCACACAAAAGTGTACTTAATACGCCACCTGAATTCAAAAAAAAAAATCACAAAAACAAGTATCGGGATCAAAAAAAATTGACGATTCAGTGCGGGAATCACCTGTAGACATTAAAGTACGTCGTGCAGAATTAAAGCTTTGTGCAATGCTCGCTACAAATAACTTACCGTTCTCGTTGATGGGCACTGTTATCCCTTTAGCTAAAGACGTGTTCACAGACTCTGAGATCGTAAAGAATTGGCAGTACGACGAACTAAAGCCTCTCATTGTATAAAAAATGCTTTAGGCAACAATTTGGCTAATATTGTGTTTGATGCACTTAGAGTTTTTGGCGCTTACTTCTCCATAATTATGGATGAAACTACAGACTGTAGTACTATTAAACAGCTTGCGTTCACAGTTATTTATTTTAATGTTGAAAGCAACAAAGTTGAGACCCATTTTTTTGATATGATAGAGATCAAATCCGGAGATGCCATATCTTTAGTGAAGTATTTAACAAATGTGATAGAATCAAAAGAAATACCACTATCGAATCTCATAGGCTTCTGTTCAGATACTACGAACGTAATGATTGGAGAGCACAACTCAGTGTTTTCTCATTTGATAGCCGCATTACCTAGCGTAGCGTGCATCAAATGTTCCTGCCACTCAATACATTTAGCAGCATCTAAAGCATGCTTAAAACTCTCACGATCTGTCGAAGATCTTATAAGAAACTTGGGGTCGCACTTCAGCCGCAGCTCTTTTAGACAAGAAAAATTCGCAGAGTTTCAAGCTTTTCTTCAATGTGATTTACACAAAATTTTGAACGTAGCTACAGCACGCTGGCTGTCTAAGAAAAACTGCGTAGATCGTGTGTTACAACAGTATACTCCCCTGAGAGAATATTTGAGACTAGCTGTTTTCGAGGATCCCTCTAAAACAACCGAAGAAATGGTGGCTACAATGGATAATGAGTTCACGGTTATTTATTTAGAATTCATGTCTTATACTTTAGGTTTGCTGGCTCTATTCAATTTATTGTTTCAGTCAGAAACACCACTGCTATATAAAATGAAATCTTCAGTCGAAAATCTGTTGAAAACTGTGTGTAGCAATTACATCACATTTTCTTATGTGAAGTCTTGTACTGATATAATGAAAATTGAGTTTGATAACGAATCCAAATATGACAGATTGGACAGAGTGTATCTAGGTGTATTATCTACCGAAAGCTTACAAAAGTTAAAAAATAAAAAACAGGTTCCTGAAACTGATGTCAATATGTTTTTGATAACTTGTCGCAGCTATTATGTGGAGTTGGCTAAACAAATCCTAAAGAGGTTTGACTTTAAAAGACAGTCTTTTTAATTTTATTGACTTGGTAAATCCTTCTGTTGCTCAAAGTTTCACTTTCAAATCTTTTTTTTCTTTATATATTAACATAGTAAATACAATTGGTTCAAAAAACATTAAGTTCGCCAAACTGAGAATACAGTTTATTGGCGAAACTGCACTCATTAAGGTTTACAATTGCATTTTAATATTTCTCTAAAATAAATTTTAAAACAAAACATATTCATAAACTTATAAAATAATTAAAAACTAAAGACTAAGTAGGTAAAGTACACTTATCACTAAATTGATAACAAAGCTATAAAAGACAGAAAACGAATATCTTAAATTAAATTAATAATGAATAAATATTAAAAAAATTAAGATTAATAATTAATACTAAACTAAATATTACTACTACTAATACTACAGGTCGTCGATGGCATTCAGTAGCCAATATTTGAATTTGTTTTTAAAAATTTGTTTTGTCCGACAGGCCTCTTGTGGCACGTTTTCATTAAATATTCTTGGCACTAAATACCTACGCGTCCTTTCACCAAAGTAGTTTTGCGCACTTGGTTCCTCAAACAATTTACGAGTATTCTTTCTTAAATTACCATAAATTGATTTCCTAACTAAAAATTTACTTTCGTATCCTTCAATTGCTAATAAATACTTTGTTTTTTCACGTACTGGTAGAATATTGCATTTCTTAAACAATAGATTATAGTTACCCTTACTTTTCTCTTTAGCTTGCTTATTAACTAACAGTTTAATAAATCTTAGTTGTAGATTATGTATCCTATCCATGTACGTTCGGAACGTACGTCCATAGGCCGAAAGGCCATAATTAATTACAGAATCCACGAGAGCATAGTACAGAATGCGTAAAGTTGTTTTATCAACTACACTTTTAAGGTGTACAAACTTACATAATAACGATCTTAATTTATTACATACTCGTTCTATATGGAAATTCCAACTAAACTTAGTATTTATGGTTAATCCTAGATATTTGTAATTGTCAACAAGCTCAATCGATTTACAACCAATGCATTGTTTATTTCTATGCAAGCAATCATACGAATGGCCTATGATATTTATAGGTATACATGGTTTATGCAGGTATGGCGATTGAATGAGCATGCATTTCGTTTTCTCTATATTTAAAATTATTCCATTATCGTGGGACCATTTGATTACGTTATTTTGATAAAGTAATCAAATGTAACAAAATACAATCGGATTTTGATCCGATTGTATTTTGTTCTCAATCACCTTTACATCTCTGTCAGCATACATCATGCATGTGTCGTCAGCATACATGTATGTTCTGCAGTTTTTTACAACGTTTACCATACTATTTACATGCATGATATAGCCAACAGGGCCAAACACAGAGCTAGTAGGAACTCCAGTACTAACTAATTTACCATGACAAATGGTTTCTTTTATCTTTGTGCACAACATTCTGTTATGTAAATAATTACGAAACCAAGAGCTGATTGGCCCGCGGATTCCGCACTCTTCCATAGCCACCAACAGCTGCTCATGGTCCAGCGTATCAAACGCTTTTTTAAAATCTATGAATAAAAGAAATACATACTGCTTACTATCTAAGCATTCGTTGATATCGTCGGTGAAAATAGATAAGGCCGTCGTTGTACTACGTAATTTTCTAAATCCGTGCTGCTTTTCTGTAATTATGCAGTTTTTTTCTAGATACTCACTAAGTCTTTGAAGCCTATCTTTGTAAGATTTCCAGTATTGTACGATTATTACAACA
The DNA here is from genome assembly GCA_907164705.1 of Parnassius apollo. NCBI lineage: Eukaryota > Metazoa > Arthropoda > Insecta > Lepidoptera > Papilionidae > Parnassius > Parnassius apollo. The sequence goes on from CAJQZP010001441.1 coordinate 1,953,163, forward strand.
TGCAAGAAGTTAACGATGAATGGCGAGAATATGCTCTACTTGATCATGAAAGCTACGACTTGCATCCTTCAGATGATGCTGAGGAGTATTGGCGTAAAGTTTCCCACCTAAAAAATGCCCTCGGTCAAAGTTTGTTTCCAAATTTAAAAGGCATTTTAAATGCATTGTTAGTTTTACCTTTCTCGAATGCATCCGTGGAACGTGTATTTAGTTCTCTCAAAAATATTAAAAATGATCATAGAAATAAATTAAAAACAAGCACGATAGTTGCCCTAATGCAAACTAAAGACCAAATAAAAGATTGTGTAAAATTTGAGCCAACAATAAACATACTCAAACCGAACCTATACAAAAAGTGATGTATTTATTTTAGTTTTTGGAATAAAGTTTTCAGTAGTAAAACATTTTTATTCTGTTTTTCCTACATCATGAACTTCGAGGGGAATTTTGCTATAAGAAGAGGAATTTTTCAACATGACGCGGGGAATTTACAAAACTAACTGTGGCGACACTGATTCTGCAGTGTCTATTTAATCACAAATTATAAAGTTGTATGTAATTTAATTAAATATCCGAAAGATCACAGAACGAAAGACAGGACTCCGATAGGAGTAATAGTGTTCTGTGACGAAAGATTTAATGGTTTGTTGCAGTTCTCCTGAACATGATAATTTACATCGGAATTGGATTGTAGCTACAGCACAAACAGATTAGACACCAAAACCGTCATCAAAAATTTGCAGCAGACATTTTAAGGATAAAATGTTAATATAAATAAAAGAAGAAACTTACTCTGCTATTACCTTATGCTGTACCAATTCTGGTAAATATTCAGTTAAAATGACATATTAGTACTATCTAGTACAATTATCGTATAGTTGCAAGTATTATTTTGTGCATTTTAATAGCAAAAAATGACTGAGACAGGCTTCTTTTAGACTGAACGCGATTCAAGTTTTAAAAATCAATATTAAAACTTGAATCTCGTTCAGAGTTTAAAATACCAAGAACTTTAAATTCAATTTTCTGTTAAAAAGCATCTTTCTACACCTATTTTGTATTAATTAATGTTTTAATTAACTTTTAGGAAACAAAAGCCTGTATTCCAACATCTTCCTCCATCAATTTACATGAAGAATCACTTATGGAAATTGATAATAATTTATGCATTCATGTAAGTAGGTAAACAATATTAAATAAAAATAATATTATTTTTCCTCGACCCAATACAAAATTGAAGGGTTAAGTGGACAAAGGTGTAAACTAGCAAATAGTTATAAACAACTAATGAGCGTTTTAAAATAATAAATAATCAAATGAACTTAGGAACTGATGCATATAGTTTTAAAATACAATATTAGTTGCAATACTTAGACAAGATTGATTATTTTATATATTATATTGAAAAATAGGTTATTCTATGCAAATTTATTAAAAAACAATGAAAATATGGATATAATACACCTTTGTTTCCTACAAACCATATTAAGATTAGTTAAGAAGAACTTACAATGGCTCTATGTGGTAAAAAAATAAAAATAACATTATTTATATGAAATAGTATTATTATTTAAAAATAGGTTTGCCACATGCATGTTCTTACATACTATTTATTAATTACTATTTTTCTTTTCTTCTTAAAAGTTTTTCTATGCGGCCAAAATCTCTGTCACAATCTAAAAATGTGTGAATAAGAACTTCTACACTACCTTTTTTTACCAGTCTTCTGTGTAAGTGCAAAAATAAGACCTGTGGCCATCTCTACTAATGATATGGATGCCTTTATTATAAAACCATATTTGCCTTAAATAAAATGCTTTTGATATGGGAATTTTAGGTAGAAACTGAGTTTGTTGTATGTCAAAACTGATTTATTTTTTATTTTTTTCCACTAATACACATGTCTCTTTCTTGTTTTTGCAACAAAAATGCTCTTTTGTGGTTATCAATATGCTCTTCAGTGTCTGTATTAGAATCACATTTGTTACACACATCAGTTTTAGGTTGTTTATATTAAAGACAAAATTTTGTATTGAATATATTTCTAAAAAAGCACCTTCCTACACCTATTTTGTATTAATTAATGTTTTAAAGATAATTACCTTTTTTTAGGAAACAAAAGCCTGTATTCCAACATCTTCCCCCATCAGTTTACGTGAAGAATCACATATGGAGATTGAAAATAATTTAAACATTTGTAAGTAAACAATATTAAATAAAAATAATATTAGTTTTCCTCGACCCAAAACAGAATTGAATGGTTAAGTGGACAAAGGTGTAAACTAGCAAATAGTTCTAAACAACTAATGATTGTTTGAAAATAATAAATAATCAAATGAACTCAGGACTAAAGCTAGTTTTCAAATACAATATTAGTACCAATACTTAGATAAGATTGATTATTTTATATATATATAGATATATATATGTTGAAAAATAGGTTATTCTATGCAAATTTATTAAATAAACAATGAAAATATGGACATAACACACCTTTGTTTCCTATAAACCATATTAAGTTTAGTTAGGAAGAACTTACAATGGCTCTATGTGGTAAAAAAATAAAATAACATTATTTTTATGAAATAGTTTTATTATTTAAAAAAAGGGATGCCACATGCATGTATTTACATACTATTTATTAATTACTGAGAATTTAGAATATTTATTTAAAACCACCGAAACTCCTGCTCAATATACTCAAGTTGTGTTTTTATACCACCAATTTTTAATATACTTACATTGAATACATCTTTTTAACAGAAAGTAATGGATTTTAATACTGTTTGTAGATATTTTGAGTAAGAGAATAATAAGAACTTTCAGATGGAAAACTTCTATGATAACATTGTACTGTTTAGGACTAAATTTACAATAAAATATGGATTACGTAGTAGGCAGTTTAATAGATCAAATCAGACTGACAATTCTTTCCCTATTAGCTTATCTTATTATGTTATAACATTTTTAAAACACCACAGTTCCCTCGACCAATAGTAAAGAATTATAGAATAAAATGTAAATTATACTTTATAAATAGGATTCTTATTTATAGTAGAACGGACACCTCTTGTATGCTCTGAAATTTCTACCACTATTGGTATGGTTGAACGGTACCGTTTAGGTATTCTAAGGACGGTTCATAAGCCCTTACTAACCATTTTCGGAAAAAAAAGAGTATACCTGACATTGCGGCTAATCAGCTTCAACGTTACGCGATCTTTTTATATGTTTATAATTTCACATTAAAGTATGGTAGAAGTGACAGCAATGCGGCTGATTTCTTATCACGGTCTGTAAATCAATTACAGAAATAATTGATTTACAGACCGTGATTTCAGTTCATAATGAATGTTCAGATCTTTATAAAACATTGTATATTGTATGTATTTATAGATAACTCAGTTTTAAAACCAATAACTGTGGAAGATATAAAAAAAGAAACATCCCGAGATAATCTTTTAATAAAAGTGTTAAGAGTTTATGCTTAAAGCGTGACGTAGAAAAGTGTCAGCTTCGTTATTAAAGCCATATTTTCTTTGTCGGTCAGAGTTAGCTCTACAAAGTGGTTGTATCCTGAGGGGCCACAAAGTAATCATACCATACCGTAAAAACAAAAGAGCAGGCCAGAACCTGGATGTGGTGGCCACATATAGATAGGCATATTGCGGAAAAAATAGGGCCGTGTTCAGTTTGTAATAAGTTTCGATGCGCACCTCCGCGCACACCTTTAGCTTCTAGGCCCTACCCGGCACAGGTATGGGATCGTTTGCATATAGATATTTTTTCGTTATATGGTAGGAACTTTCTAATTGCAGTCGACGCATATTCTAAGTGGGTAGAATGCTACCAACTTACTAGTCCAATAGTGAGACTATTACTTCGTGGCAAAGCCTTCCAATTGAGCCCAGTTTCGTCAGGTTAATAAACGTTTTCTAGTGCAAGATCGTCTTGTTTCAATACATCGCATAATTTGATTTTGAAAGAATCATCTGCTTAACAATCAGCAGATAGTTTTTCTCCTTTTATTTGAAGTTCACGAATGCCAGTCTTGACTTAAACTGTTTTAACCAGCCCGTACTTGCTTGAAGGTTCGACGGCCCTCCAAGTTTTTCATTAAATTTATTGCTTTTTTACATAGAATGGGATCAGAGATATGTTCTTCTTGTGATTTTTTTTTGTGTAAATCACTTGTAAACGGCGTCATCGAGATCGGTGTTCGTGGCGAGCTTCATAATTTTACGACTTGTGGATCCATCAGTAGAATCAAACTTGGATAATATAAAATGTTATATGGCTTTCTTTTGGTTTTTTTTTATCTCCACTTTGTACTCGTTAGATAACTTGGTTGCTGATTCGTATTTTTCTAATCGTTTGTTAATCTCTTATGGAAATAACAACACGTTTACGTTTAGGTATATTAAATTGTGAGCTAATACAGTAAAATTAAAACATAAGCGTTCAGCGCTATCGGTACTGAACGTAGGTTAACATAGGAGGCACTGCGCGGGGAAGCAGAAGGTGGTCGCAACCCAAAGATGTACCAAGGTAGTAGTTCGGATAAGCGGTCGTTCGGTTGATCGACTTTCGGATAATCGACGCTCTACTGTATTTAAAAAAATGATATTTTTTTCATTTTTTATACTTACTTTATACACCTGTTTAACGTATTTCAAATTATAAATTTATCAATAAATCTATACCTACAAATAAATAAAACTAGGGAAGTTAATTAAGATTTTGTGAATTTGTTTTTTTTATTATTTAGTGTAGTGTACAAATATAAGATTTTAGTTATGCTCATTTTCCGCCATGTCTAATCTAATACCCATATCGCTTGCGCTCTGTTGCACTCGGCGAATCTAGCCACCATTTTAAAATACAAAACCAATACTTAGATGGAATACAAATTATAATAACACTGGAGATTATAGATACTACAACTGTTGTAAAAGAGGATTTGAAAAAATATGATTCTATTTTACATTAGGTTACGTTTACCTATAGCTCAGAATACCTTTGTTTATTTCTTTAACATAAAATTATGTTGTCCTTGTGAAGATGCAGAAGATTTATTAATCTATAATTATCTTGTATTATTCCAAAAGTAGCAATGACAATGATTCTCTGAAAATATTTCTGCTGATAGCACATTTACAAATCTGAAATATATACTTATTTGGCAGTTAACACCTATGCTAGCATCTGTAACTATGTAACGAATTAGAATTGGCGTGTTTAACTTCAAGAATCGGTTTATCATCAGATAAAACTTAAGTTCATTAGAAATTAAATTCCTTTTTAAAAAAAAAAGTCGGAATTTTCAATTTTCAAGTAACCTTTGTCCACTTAGTCCTTCAATTTTGCAATGTATTCTACAGTATTAAAGTAAATTACCTTCGTTATAAATTATAATCTTGATACATTAATTCATTATCGAGACGCTTGATCAATGGATGTTATGAAACTAAAACTGTGGCAGATTTAACATACAAATTAATTGATTTCAGATATCTAGATCCTGCTGTTGACCTATTGCCGTCGATTAATGGTCAAAAGCCAGTTGAAATAGTAAATCCTCCAATTTCTAATCAACCATCAATAGTAAGTATTACAATCAGAAAATATTGTGTCTGTAGTAACAAAGTTATGATTATTAAACGTTTTTTTTTTGGGTTTTAGGCAAGAGTACACTCCTCGAACGTTGCGACAGAAATGGAAACACTCGGAAAAACTATCATCCGAATGACTGAAAAAATTAAAAACTTTTCGAGAAAAAAGTAGCTAAACTGCAAAATACTATTGCAGAACTTAAAAAAAAGTCTTTAATAAGTGAAGAACATGGGGATTTATTGGAATCTGTTGACCCTACCAATAGAAATTTCTTGAAATAATTGTTGAACCCCTCCTCCAGTGGTAGAAAATATTCACTATCTTTACGCAAATTCACTCTTTGCTTGCAATTTATAATTCCTCGGGCTTACACGTATGTACGACAACAATTTAATACTTGTCTGCCTCTTCCATCCACACTTACCATATGGTACAAAAGTGTAGATGCAAACCCAGGGTTTACAACAGAATCATTAGAATGCATTAAATTAGTGGCAAAGAACAAAAAAACCGAACTATATTGTGCAGTTACCATGGATGAGATGGCTATAAGGAGGCACATCCAATGGGATGGAACAAAATGTGTAGGTCTGGTGAGCTATGTGGTAGTTTGGATGGTTACAATGTAGCCGAAGCTAGGGAGGTATTGGTGTTTATGGTAACATTTATAAATAATGGATGGAAGATGCCAATCGGTTATTTTTTTTATTGATGGTTGAACAGGCGAACAAAAGACAACATTAATTAAACAATGTATGGGTTTGTTAGTAGAATAGTACCCGGTTGACCGAGCTTTGCTCGGTATTTTTCGCTCGGTATTTTTCGCTCGGTTTTTTTTTTAATTCGTGTTTTTTGAAAATTATATTTAGATACAAATTACATACTGATGAAATACGAATAATATTTTTTTATCTTAGCGACATAATAGAAAAAACTGAACTGGTTATTTGAATAAAAAATCATGAGTGCAATTAGTTTAATTTAAATTTTCGTGTTCTTAAAAAATACTAAAAAAAGGACTCGAAAAATAGATTTTCTCAAAAAAGGAAGGAAATGAAAAAATTATTAAAAAAAGTCGGTCGGTCGGTCTGGGCTCGAATCATGTTATTACGATTTTGTGACCGCCCAATATACCAATTACGCTATTTGTAATCATTAATAAATTGTCAAAATTTACATTCTTATTCTAATGATATTGTAACAGTTTTTCATTGCCTAATACCCATACGGACAAAAAGACATTTTCTAAAAATAAATCCTAGCTAGATCGATTTATTGCCCCCGAAACTCCCTGCACACAAAATTTTATGAAAATCGTTAGAGCCGTTTCGGAGATTCCGATTATATATATACAAGAATTGCTCGTTTAAAGGTATGGGTTTGTTAGTAGATTATTGTGTTAATATAGTCTCCCCAACTTTTGAAGGCTCTCCAACCAACTTTTCGATGGCTAAAAACTTAGGTTGCAATTTCGATGATTTGAAAAATATTACTTCGTATTTTCTTTGTGATAAACAGCACATAGTTATATTTCCGGATCCAGCTCATATGCTGAAACTTGTCAGCAATACACTAGGTCAGAAAAATTAATTAACAAATCTGCATGGTAGAATAATTTAATGGCATTTTATATAATTGCTTCATAATCTGCAAGAAAGGGAGCATCCATCTAGCTAACCGTCTTAAAAATCAGCATATTAATTTTTCAAAACAAATAATGAAACTTAAGTTGGCGGCACAAACATTCAGTAATTCCGTGGCAGATGCAATAGAATTTTGTAACAAACAATTGAATTCACAACAAATTTTCGGGTTCCGAGGCTACTGTTGATTTTATAGGGAAAATTAACAACTTATTTGATATTTTCAATAGTCGGACTCTGAATATGTATGGTTTTAAAAAAATATTAATAGTAAAATTGGCGATAGCATACTAGAATTTGTTAATATCATGGATATCTACATCAGAGGGTTGCAATTAGAGGGAAAACCAGTCTGGCAAACAAATAGGAAAGTTGGATTGGTTTCTTAATATGTATACAAAATCTTATAAAAATGTATGCTGATATCATAGTGACGGGTAAACTTAATTTTTTGCCTATATACTAACTTAGCCAAGTTCACCTGGAGTGCTTCTTCAGCTCGATACAATCAAAGGGCGGCTATAACAACAATCCAACAACTTTTAATTTCAAAGCGCCTACAAAACACTAGTGATACACGGGGAAATAAAAGGTATTAAGGCAGGAAACTGTATACATCTAGAGGATATAAAAATTTTAACTCACACAGAAGTGCGATATGAAAATAAAATTAATATATACTGCACTCAAGATCTCGAAGACTCGATTAAGGATTCCCCCCTAATGATAATTTCTTGGTCGATGAAACCTATACTGAAGAAATTATTTCATATATCGGTGGGTTTGTAGTTAGGAAATTAAGAAAAACTATAAAATGTGAAGATTGTCTGCTAGCTCTTATTAGCGACAAATATTTATGTCTTATATTTAAAAAAGATAAAGGTGGCCTTATTTATCCTTCACGCGATGTTATTAAAGTATGTACGTTGGCAGAAAGAATATTTAAGATACATTCACATAAAGAAGTATCATTCTTTGCAAAAAAAAATCTATTACCGAAACTTATTTTAACAGCTTTCAAACGATGCCGGGATGTATTTACGACGAATCATTTTGAAAGTCAACTTTTTATTGGAAACCACAAAGTTTTACTTATTAAGGCAATTTTCATGCACTATTTTGAACTGCGTATACGTCACGCCACAAAAGCATGTGAACCCAAGCAAAAAATTTGGAACCGTCATACGAAGCTTGTTTTGTTTAAATGACAATAATACTCGACTCCACCGAGTCAGTAATTCATTCTTGGGGCTATGTATACGCTTTTACAACAAATTCCCAGAAAATATACATTTGACATACACAAAGTTCAAAAACTTTACTAAACTAAGTTTGTATAAAAAAGTTAATTATATTAAGGAATTTGCGGATGATAATAACCCCTGAGAAGGATGATCGCTACCAAACTATTTCTAATTTGTTTCATGTTGTAAATTGTAACACAAATGATTGTAAGCTATTAATTTAAAAAAATCCCGCTGGGTTTCTTGCTGGTTCTTCTGAGGACAGAGGTTTTTTTTGCAAACCAGTGGTAAACGAAAAAAAATGACTCAATAAGTATTATTTATAATACATATTGAATAAAAAAGTTTCTGTTTCTGTTACTTTCTCACCAATGTTGAGACAGATTAGTTTATTTTAGTTACTTTCATAGCGTAATGTTTTATGGAATCTTACTATGGGGTAATGCGACTGACATTGAAGTCATATTTGTTTTGCAAAAGAGAGCCTACTGGCAATTTATAACTTAAATTGTAAAGAGTCCCTGAGAGAAAAATTAAAAAAATAAACATATTAACTTTCGCATCGCATGTAAATGTAATGTATGTAGGGTAACCTGTCCAACAATGGGCCACCTAAATTTTAAAACCTAATAACTCCGCTGTTTCTTAAGATATTAGGTGTAAGTTTTAGGCGAAGATAGCAAATTTAATTGGCTACAGATTAGCATTATTTTTTTTTCTTAAAACATTTGTAGATATATCATGAATAAGGTTTTTTAAAAAAATGGGTTATGATCCATTGTGTACTTATGTGTGTACACAATGAGCCTAGCTATATTTAACAATGAGCCAGGATCCAATGTACTTATTATTTTTACTATTTGCAATAAATTTGGTAATTTCATTAATAAAACAGTGCTTTTTATTTATAACCTTCATTTTATTAGTTTATTTTTGTTAGGTATATTAAAAAATACAGAAAGTAAGAGAAACTTAAACAAAATTTTTACATTTTAATAGTTAAAAAAATATTATCAAACACTAAAAAAAAAACAACAAAATATAATAACAATCAGTCTCATAATAATTATAGTAAAGAAAACTGTAACGAATAAACATCATAGCTAGCCAATGACATTACTATCGCAAATTTAACTTTGGTGACATGCGAAGTGGGAAAACATAAGTAGAGTTTCGGGTTTTTGTGCCATTTATTTTTGGTAGCGGTAGAATCATTTTAATATCTGTAATATTCACTTCAGCAAAATCCGGTTCTAATGGCATGTAGTATTTACATTTCATATTCTCTTTTACTTTAAGTCTCATAAAAGATGCCACGTAGGTCTCAGAGTTCAAAACTTCTGTTATTACTGCAGCATAATATATTTTTATCTTTTTAGTATTGAATGATACCAATACGTAATCATTACATTTAGGCTTTCTTTCTAGTTCTCGAAAGTTTTCGTTTACCATACGTAAATTGTCAGCATCAAGATCTTCATCTTCATCCTCTCTACCACTTATATCAGACTCGCTCAAATCTATAACCTCAAAATTTTTCTCTTCACTTGTTTCAGGATCTGATGGAATTACAACCTTCTTTGCTTTCTTCTTTTTCCTTGGTTCTTCGAATTTTTTTTCTTGCAGTATAGGTCGTTTAATTGCACTTGCCGCAGACTTCTTGTCTCGTGTTTTTTTCGTTCTTCAGCTATCTGATTCTTTTCTGGCGTATCCGTAGCAATCATGCTTTTTCCTAGTTTTCTCGGCTTACGACGTCCAGGTCGTGGTCCACTTTTTAAAGGCAGCATAAATTCTTTGGGTGATTTAAATGTCCGGTCGCCTGTATCTTTCAGAACCTCGTGCATAATTGAAGATGGACTTTGAGAATTTTGTGCTTCAAAAAGAGTCATAATGTGTTCAAGAATTGTAGATTACAATAAAGATGGACTTTCAGCACTCCGGATTCCAGTATTATTACCTCCAATATCTTCAGAAGGGTTTTCCTCAAACAGTATTGGACTATGAGCACAGGTAATATCTGATGACGGACTAACAAGATTCTTTCTGTCGTTTAATTATTCAGAAGGTGCAGCCATTAATTTCGCAGATGACGTTTCCGGTTGGTCTCTATCGGTAACAGCAGATGGCATGAAGTCAATTTCGCTAAAAACGTCTGCGTCGAACGGGAAAATACCACATTTTTTAAAAGCAGAGGTTATATAAACCGGCGTCATTGATTTTGCATATGCGTATCCTACGCACTCAGCTATATTGTATATGAACCTACGGCACTATTATAATAGGTTTTGAAGGGACCAATTAAGCCCACGTCAAGAGGTTGCATTTTACTTGTTGTATGGGGGGTGTAATGTAAGGATTGTCACTCCAGAACGTTTCGCCATGTCCAAAGCTTCAATACTTAAATGGGATTCGTGGCTGTCCATGATCAATAAAGCTGGATTTTCTGAACTTGCAGAGGTATGTTTTATAAAATGCTTCATTACTTCAATAAACAACTCTGCATTCATCCACCCACTTGGATTAGCAAGTTCGAGGGATCCAATGGGGGCGCCAGTCATCATATAATCCTTTAAGTTCTTCCTTGGAAAAACTAACGCCGGAGGTAAGGCTTGCCCAGACGCACAGACAATAGCACATGTTGTCACTAATGTACCCTTCTCTCCACTAGTTATTTAACCAATATTCTGGCGCCCTTTAGGTGCTATAACTTTTAGCAGCTTCTGAACGGTTGTAGTAGCAGTTTCATCCAAATTGTAGATTCTACAGCCATTTCCAAAAGATGGGTGGCGTTCCATAACGTTCTTTAAGTTATCAAAAAACATCTTAACCGTCTCTTTGTTAAAAGCGGTGGCACGAGCAAGGCTGCAGGATTCTGGTTTTTTCAAAGATAAATCCAGATTCCTTGATCTATATGACCGAAGCCATTCAAGGCCTGCCATTTTTTCACGATTCCAATTTCCAACTATCAGGAATTTTAATATTATTAATAGTTGCCATTTGATAAGCAAGGCTTCGAACGTCTTTAGTGGATAACCCATAAAATTTTACCGCACATTCTTTGATATATTCTGTCATTGATTTTTCTTGTTCATGAGTAAATATTTTGTTGACATCATAATTGGGTGTCAATCGCTGCTTGTGTAAATCCGCAGTACTAACATTTACATTTTTTTAATGTAACGTTGCAGTGTTGGATAGCATACATTATACTCTTTAGCTGCTTTTCTGATACTCCATCCTTCCCTATAATGTCTGATAGCCTGAAGCATGTTATCAGCAGTGTGATTACCTTTTTTTCTGGGTGCCTAGCGATTGTAGGTGATTATTTCACCCAGGTAACAATAGTGACAGAGGGCTGGTAACAGTTAGTTCAGTATCTTCTTTCTTCAAGATTAAAACACAACCTACATAAATACAGTCCACTAAGCTCTCATTCATTACACAATAGTTTCTTTAAGTTTATTAGTCAGATAGATTATTATTTATAGATTTTTTTAGTTTCTTCTTTCTTCACAAAAGTAAATTATAATAAATAATTAGTCAAATACAATCCACTTAGCTCTCCATTCACTACAATACCTATCAATGATAATCGTTAATGGCAGTGTTCCTTTTCAGGCTTACTTTACGTACTAATTTCTAATTTTATAGCTAGTTGTGGGGTAAATTTTTCCTCACACTTGTAACCCTAAATAAGACGTATGACGTGACGTATTTTTTTTGTCTCTTTCTGCGACACGCTATGGCGGTGTCTATAGGATTCTCTGTCTATCTCTGTCTACGGTATTTTGTATGGATTATGAGTAGTGTTGCCATGCTTGCCATCTGTCTGTCTAACTGATTATTCCTTAAACATTTCATTGAGATCAAAGAATACCTTTAAATTTCTTTCGAATTCAACTTAAACCTTCTAAACAATATATGTATTGAGATATTTGCTATTTATGCTTTCCACAAAGATGTATAAATATTCTTGATAAAATTTAAGCTGCCAGTTTTTGTGGGAAAATCATTAGTTCAGCAACATTCTTTATGCAGGCAGCAATCGCTACCTTTTAGCGACATCTGTTAAAATGTAGTATAACTATGACAATAACTCGTTTCGTAATGCTTAAAAGCTGTCATCTATTACTGGAAGTGTACTATAAATAAAAATAAAAACATTTCGTTTCATCTAAAGGTTCTTGAAGTACTCCATGATTTTGCTGCACTACAATATTCTGAATTACACGCTTATTTGTTCTAAGATTGACGAGCCTGCTACAAACCTTCAAAATATAGGCACTTTTATATGTAGTACTTTCTTTATTATTCTATATCATTTATATCATTTTACGATGTTTATAGGAACCACAGACAATATTATTTAAGAAACAAAAAACAAAACATGTGCTGACCTAGAAGTGTGAATAATATCAATATTTAAATATCACATCTATCACATCTAAATTGAGATTTTGTAAGTTACGCCTTTTGACACTCTGCTCATATCTGAGGTCATCGTCCGTTGTTCTCAATCGATTTGGCACGAACTATAGTCAAAATTCTCTACTCCCACCAAAAACCATATGGAAGGGTCTTCCACAAGGCTCAGTACTTAGCCCTTTGCTCTCTTCTATCTATACTTATGATTTAGGACTTTCTGTTAACTCATTCTGTAACATCCTCCAATATTCAGACGATATGGCTCTATATTTTTTTCCTGGATAACCTTGCAGCTTGATCCCGTTTGAATTTATCCATGTCTTATTCACAAGATTGGTTAACTGAGCATGGTTTGTCTTGGTCTGTTTCCAAAAGTAGTGTTGTTATCTTTTCTCGCCATAAGCAAGTCCCTGAAACAATCAACATTCTCTATAATAATGAACCTATCCCAATTAGGGAGAATGTAAAATTTTTGGGAGTTGTCCTTGATTTCAAAACTTACCTTTTCTCATTATATCAACTATGTCATACGTCTATATATTATGTTTTATCATTATTATCTTATCCCTAATGTTATCACCGTTTTACCCCAAAAAGTGGTAAATACTGTATACTTTCTGAGCTAACAATATTACGCGGGTGGGAAGTGGGACGGGCGCAGAATGTTTTTTTTTTGTTTTTGGACACAGTGTGCGGCATATAATTACAGCTGGACGCGGCTTCTGGATTTTTCTATATTTTAAGGTAGTAGTATTAGTATCACTGAAGTCATTTAAATTATTTTTTCTGTGAATAGTAGTAACTATACAAGAAATGATATCATGTGGTGGAAGCTAAGAGAAGCCAAAAACTCATATTAAGAGTGTTGTGACATGAGTCCATTAACTCTTTTAGTTTTGGTGTTTAATGTCACTAACCATCTATTTCCGAATTTATAAATTAAAATCCTCGCTATCTAGCGACAATCGGTGGAATTAACATAAAAGTTTGAACCATGCTTGACAACACCAAGCATTTGTCAGTATGTTGAATAAATGTAGGGAATGCAAATCTCGCGAGATTGGGGCTCAAGCGAGAATCTGCGAGTTTATGAATAACAATACTGCGAGATCTCGCCAATGTCGAGATCTCGCAAGATTGGCAGTCTTGTTTGTTTTCTTTGCAAATAATCACAATATTTGAATAAATTAGGAAAAAATAATAAAAATTGTAAGTATTACAAGATAAACATTTATTTTCACGAATTTTTTCAATGGACTTTTATGCATCAAACATTGTTTAACGTATATGTCTATAATTTTTAATAAACTTCTAAGTAGTAAACTTAGAAGACGTCCGTATCTATCTAATAACATATGAAAAAAAAACAAAGTCTCCTCTTCTAATATCAAACAAAAATCTTTTAGTAATAAAACAGTTCTTTAATAACAAACAACACAAAAAAACTGAAACTTATTATCTAAGTTGAGTTGACTTTTAAACTGAGATATTGTTATCAATTAAAACTATATCTACTCAGTAGATCCATTAGATTTAACAGAATAATTGACAAAATATACCAATCAAATGAAAGATTTGTTCCGTTCAAATCACAAGCCATTACGAATTATTTTGAAAGTAGCTCCTTAAGGGCGTATAGTACGTCAAAAGGCTTAGCAAGATCCTCTGTTATGCCGAAAATAAACATACGGTAAAGTTGAGGATTAATGTTAAGTACTATGTTAGACGAAAACACGATAACACAATTTTCTCGATAGAAAAAAAAATCCAAAGTTACCTCCAAACCGAACTATAAACCGCTGCTATTTAAAAATATACTTAAAATTAGATCTTGAAACTTTGCATACTAACTGAACTAACTATAAAGCAGGGCTTATGTTATTTACTTTTTTATTTATCATTACTTTCACCGTAAAAAGAAATTACCTAAACTATCGTCGTTTTAAAGTTTGTTCCCTGCCGCCCGACACCGTCATTTGCTCTAGCTCCGGCTTTTGAACGGAGGGTTTCTGTATATATTACTCTACTCTATGACGGAGGGGCTGTGCCGCTTGTGCTCAGAACACACATTACGCAATAGGACGACGTAAAATTAAAATATTAAGGACGCGTTTACAAAATTGATAGGTATAGAATCGAACTTCTACATTGACACGGATCACACACACAAGTGTACACACGGTTGGCTGCGGGAATCGTAGTCAAATGAAATTATTTTGATAATTTGAAAGATTGAATTTGTTTTTCATTTCTTATACCTCAGAAATATACTTAGATACGAAATACGAATATCTGCTCCAGGGACTGCTTGGCACTGGAAGCCCTCTACTAGTAGTGAGATGTTAGCTGTGGAATTTGAACTGGTTACAAGTTTATAAACACCCGATTTTTGACTAATATTTAACTTATCTTTATTATTACAAATATTCCTAAGCGAATTGTTTGTTTTGAATGACACGTTATCGCCGTTTTTTCTAAGAGTATTAGCTATTTTTTCCGATCACTTAGCGGTCAGCCGCCATAGAGTCTACATCACCTGAGGATGCCTCGTGTAGAGGCGCAACACGTGTCGTATTATCGTCGACGGTGTGTTTCACCTGGAATAGTGGTGTTGGAAGTAGTGGTGCCGGGAGTAGTGGTGTTGGGAGTAGTGGTGCTGGGACTAGTGGTGACGGAGTTAGTGCATGCAATTGAGGGAGGGCGGGAGGTGCTCTTCAATTCAGGTAAGACACATCATTGTATTTAGTTGGCGGAAGGTTGCGAAGTAATTAATATTTTTATTACGTATTGCACTCAGATTATTTGCTTCATCTGAGGTATTGCATTTAAATCAAATTAAGCTTCCGTGTTTTAAATAATAATAAGTAATTTACAACTTCTGCAATATGTCAATAAAACATAAGTATTCAATTTTTTTTAAGTACCGTACTATTTCCAATGCTGTGTTTAACATGAATTATGTCGACAAATTCGATCAACGAAAAGGAAGTTATTCTGTTGAGGGAAAATCCCACAAGTGGTGGCATAGGATTTTTTTCACTTCCTTGGTTGCTGTATTGTCAATGCCTTTTTAATTTATAAAAAAAAACTGCAGTCCTCTTTACACCCGGACCTAAGTACACAGGCTCTGAAAGAGTTCAGACGAAATTCATCTAGAATGCAGTTGCGACGAGAGAAGCGCTTCGAGAAGATGCTGCAATTGTAGCACTAAAATGTCTCCAGTGCGTACTGTATGGCTGTGCAATACATGTAAAGTGCCACTTTGCCTACGTAAAGGTAAAACATGTTTATCAGATTTTCATAAAAAGTTATTTTTAAGTTAATTTTGCCTGTGGTAAGTTCGTTATAACTTATGATGTTAATAAATAATAGTACCTACAAATTACACACGGATAGAACATGAATAATATTTTTTGATCTTATTGACATAATAGAAAAAACGGAACTAATTATTTGAATAAAAAATCATGAGTGCAATTAGTTTAATTAAAATTTTCGTATTTTTAAAAAATACTAAAAAAAAGGGCTCTAAATAATAGATTTTCTCACAAAAAGGGAACTTGAAAAAAAAAGGAAAAAAGTTGGACCAAAGACAGGACGCGAACCAAGGCATTACGATTTTGCGACCGCTCGATATCCACTTGAGCTATTACGATCATTAACACAGTGTCCAAATTTCTATAATAATAATAATCTTCTTATATTGTAGCAGTTTTTCATTGCCTGAAAACACGGACAAAAAGACATTTTCTAAAAATAAATCCTAGCTAGATCGATTTATTGCCCCCGAAACTCCCTGGACACTAAATTTTATAAAAATCGTTGGAGCCGTTTCCGAGATTCCGATTATATATAAGAATTGCTCGTTTAAAGGTATAGGATATAAACATAATCATCATAGTTTTTGTATTAATAGTCATGGTGGTTGGTGTTACTAACCACCTCATTCCTCGAAAGCCTTAATACCTAGTGTTACCAATGGATTTGAAACCATCGACAACTATATAATATATTATTACATATTACACCTATATACATGATTATAAGGTTAATAAATTATAAAACCATAGAATAACATATTATATAAAAAATAATAAGATTTGTGGGTAATGGTAACATCGTTATAAATTGAGTATCAAGCTGTCATTAAATTTGTTTTTGAAAGGCAATACGCCCTAAGGAAGTACGCCTACGTAAATGAAAGATGAGTTTGACTCTGTGTACTATCTAATACTCTGCGCACCATCATTTACACACACATTCATTTACACAGTGAAATTTTGGGCAGCTGAATTTAAAAGTGGCCGTGATAGTTTGGGAAACGATGAGTATTCGGAACAAGTTAAAGTGAGAGAAATAGCAGAGGCTATGAAAATGTAGTAAAAAATCAAGATTTAGGCATGAGAATGCTGTCAGCGTGTTGGGTACCACTTTTGCTCAGTTTAAGCATCAATTAATTAATTTCTGTAGATGAAACTTCGATACACAATTATACACCCAAAACAAAAATAAAATACTGTCAAAAATGTGGCCTGCAAAGGGGGACCAGCTCCTAAAAAAGTAAAAACTGTTTTTTCGGCTGGGAAAGTGATGGCAACTGTTTTTTGGGATAGTCATTGAGTTATTTTAATAAAACTATTACAAGAGCATACTATGCATCATTATTAGACAAACTGAAGGCAGAAATTGTGCAAAAATAGTCACATTTGCAGAAAAAAATATTGTTTCACCATGACAATGCGCCGTCTCACACTTCAGCGGTTGCCATGGCGAATTCGGCCTTGGCAACCGCTGAAGTGCCTGGCCACGGGACATTCGCCGTAGCGAAAATTCGCGCGGCGCGAACTGCGAGGCGTCTAGCGACTAAAACAAATGTATAGAAATGTATGGATCAAGCCACGCGTAACGTGACTTCCCGTGGCCCTCAAATCGCGCCGCGCGAATTGTTGCCCCGCCTGTCGCTTCGCCGTTCGCGCCGCCGATCCCCGTGGCCACGCCGTAACTGCTTGACCATCTGCCTTACTCACCAGATCTAGCACCAAGCGACTTCTTTTAGTACCCTTATATAAAAATTGTGCTTGGAGGGCAGAGATTTTCGTCAGTAGGCGATCACTTTCGTGAAATATTATTTAGCAGGGAAAAACGGCGAGTACTAGTTTAGTTTAGTTTACGACGGGCTGTTTTCCGCAACTCCACGTCTAAGCGCGTATTTTGCGTATGGGCAGGAATAATGTGGTTATTCGAGCCATGATATTTCTCCGAAGAAGTTCAACAGTCTTTTGATGTTGCAAGCAATTTCGGGGAGTGATCCCGGCGTGCCGAGATGTTTAGCCCTGTATGAAGCGACTTCTGGACATGTCAGCAACACGTGAGCCGCCGTTTCTTCCTCTCCCATGCATGCCCTGCACAGGGGGCTATCAGTAACACCTATGGTAAACAAATGTTTGTTAAAAGAGCCATGTCCTGTGATAGCACTTGGTACTATCCTGATCTGTGGCTTGTTTAGTCTCATTAGAACCTTAGATGACTGTTTATTTCAGGCAGGGCCTCCCTAGCTTGTCTACAGCCTACAAAATTTTTCCAAAGCTGAGCGTGTAAATTATTGAAGTATCTACGTACCAGTGAAAAAACGTAGCCAAAGGGGATTGGTATTATAGGTTCCGGCCCTATAGTGGCCAGAGACGATCCCCTTCCGGCCAGTTCATCTGCTGCATCGTTGCCTCTAGATCCACTGTGTCCCTTGATCCATTGTAGAGTCACATTGTTGTGCTTACATACCTCATTCAATCGTTGATGGCACTCATATATCAGTACCGAGTTCGCCACAACTGCAACTCAGAGCTTATAGTACCGCCATACTGTCGGTCAGTTTTCTGACGGAGAAGTCTTTCACCTTCCTAGCATCTATTGCTATGGCCGCTTGGTTGATACCCATGCATTCAGCCTGAAAGACTGTGTTATGGGTACCCAGCGGTGTGCATATGTGGACATTAAGGTCTTCAGAGAAAGCCCCAGACCCCACACCTTCATTTGTCTTAGAACCATCCGTGAAAGCTTTGAGCTCTTTTAGTCCCAATCCTTCCAGCTGGTCAGTTTCCTTCAATTGTATCCTGTACTTCTTATCGAATAAAAATTGTTTTGGGATCCATCATACTTAGCTTGTAAGATAGGAATTTTTGAGTAAATTCTATCAATTATACCTGTTTGGGGAACTCTACTCTTACTTAAAAGACTTAGGGCAGGGGTGGCCAACCAGTCGATCGCGACTATTAGTCCAGTCGACCGTGGCAAGGCAAAAAATATAAACATAAATACGTAGAACTGTTGAACAGACTGCGGAACGTAATCACCAACCGCTGTACGCATTATCTTTTGTAATTTTCAATCGCTGTTCCGTCACATTATTTATTATGTAGTTCTGTCACGTTATTTATTCTCCCCTTTACTCAGTATAGCTCACTTTTGTTTTTGGCACGCGGTGAAAAATAAGCGGGAATCTATTCATGGTTTACAGCTATCTTGACATACAGTGATGCGCCGTATAGAAACGATAAGTAAAAACATGAACGAACAAGTAAAAAAAGATATTGTCCGCTGGTTGCTTTTTCGCTACATCACTGATAATGCACAATTACTTATTTTTATTCGGATGGTCTTTGAAGATTCGCGACGAAAATAAAACTGCGAAGTAGGATTTTCTTAAAAGAAAAAACTCGTGCCCTTGATATATTCACGGAATTCAAAGCATATATTAGCCAGATTAGGCTACCTTTGTATAAACTCGTATCAACGACAACTGATGAGGCTCCTGCAATGTTAGATATTCATAATGGTTTTATTGCTCTTTGTCACAAAGACGAAGATTTTCCGGACTTCATTAGCTATCACTGCATAATTCTTCAAAAAGTACTGGCTAGTAAGAGACTAAAAACTAAACATGTGATGGATATTTCTTTCAAGATTGTAAATTCCATAAAAAAAATCTCTCCAAAGGCGGCTTATTAAACAGCAATTAGGTGAGAAGGAACCAGATTTGGCATTGTATACGGACGTAAGGTGGTTGAATCGAAGCAGTGTTTGCAAATATTTCGAGATCTATTGGACGAAATAATAAAATTTCTTAAAGAGAGACGTGATAAATTATCAGAATTGTGTGATTTAAACTGGCAATGTGATTTAGCAGATTTTAGTGGAAAACTGAGCACAGTAAATATGGAACTACTACAAGGCTAGAATAAAACAGTAAAAGAAATGATGAGTTCTATTGCAACATTTCAAAGTCAAACAGCGTCTATGATAGTTGACATCGAAAAGAAAAAAATTCAACAATAACATCAAGGATCATATGGAAAAACATTCTACCTACAAAAAAATTCCTGACAAGTACACGGCAGAAATTAAGGCAGTGGTATCAGACTTCGAAATTCACTTTAATAATTTTAAAAAAAATTGAGAAGTTGGTGGAATTCATCATTTACCGTTTAATAATTCCCTTAAACATAGTGATATCTAAGAAATGGCTACAAATTTTGCAGACACTTTTCAAATGGACCACATAATACTTCAAAACTAAATTATTACTCTGCGATGCGACATATTTCAAAAAGCAAGGTTATCCTCAGGTCTCGATTTCTGGGCATTGGTTTCCAACGAGAAATATCTAAGTTTGAAGAAATGTGTTGAAAAATTGCATTCGTGTTCAACATATTTATGTGAGTCCGCATTTTCCTACTTAAAACAAACAAAAAATAAACACCGTTCTCGCTTGACAGACGCTTATAGAGACACTGGATTCTTTAAGGTTGGCAATTTCCAACTACAAACCTGATTTTGCTAATTTAGCGGAAGATGTTCAGATGCAATGCTCACACTAATATACATAAAAAGTTACTAAGAATAATTTTCAGTTTTATGTATTCCCTCTTAATAAAATAAAAAATACTACTTAATTGTGTACTGAACTATGCTGTTTCATTTAAGATTTCAAGAAGTATGTAACTGGTAGATCGCACAGGGCTTCCTTAGTAAACAGTAGATCTTGGATCTAATCAAGTTGGCCACCCCTGATTTAGGGTCTTGAATCTAATGCCAGCTAAAGTTGCTTCTCGTTGTATATGTAGATGAAGCGGTGTTAGCTCCAGTATAGCCTCTAAAGCTGCTGTTTGTGTAGTTCTTATGCAGCCCCGTGGCAGCCTTTTTTTAATGTGCGAGCAGCTATGCAGGTCTAGGTAAAGAGACCAGTATCACTGCGACCTAGAAGATCTATCGTGATCGCTGCTATGGCTATAGTTCACTGCTAAGCCCTATGTCTTCAATGAATCGAATGAGTTGCTTAGCCGTGAGCAATTTCACTTCTTCTGGGCGGAGTAGATAGTGTCCCAGATGAGTGTTACGTTTGCGCATTAAGGGTCCGCAATCGGTTAGGATGTGTAGAGGCGTTTCTTTCGTTATGGAACAGAACCGACACATCCTTGCGTTGCCCAGTCCCAGGATGGACATGTGCCTTTCAAGACAACAGTGTTCAGTTAGGGCTCTTGTAAGAATGCGCAATTTATTTTTACTTAATCCCAGGGCTTCTGAAGCGAATTTACGATCAAAAGCCCGGATTAAGGTTTTAGAATGTTTTAAGCCTGGTGTGTCAGACCAGATCTTAAGTGATTTATTGTGATAAAGAGTTTCAAGGGTCAATCGGGCTAGGCTTCTTGAGATTCCACAAAATGGCTCGGGTCCAAATTGTGTGCACTTTGAGACTTCCCGTGAAAGTTTGTCGGAAAATTCGTTGCCTACAATACCCTCTTAAAACGACCCTGTTGTTACAACCCAGGGCGTTTAAACGCTTCACGCAGTCTACAACTAGCTTTGAGTTCACTAAGTTTGATCTCAGCGCTAGCAGTGCTGCTTGACTATCAGAGTTTATGTAAATTTTATGGTTGACGTAGTGTTTTTGCAGATTGATTTTCGCACACCGAAGTATGGCGAAAATTTCTGCCTGGAAGATAGAGGTGTATCTACCCAAATTCGTACTAAGTTTAAATTTGGGGCGTTCCCCCGTAAATTCCAAAGCCTACGTCGAGGCCCATTTTAGACCCATCGGTATACCATATGAGGCTACCGACCTCACAGATAACCTGGCCATTCAACCAGTCTTCTCTGGAGGGTAACTCCACTATATACTTTTTTACCAAAAGTGTATAGTGGACGCATGATATCTGAGATCATGCATAAGACCGATGATTCCTTAATTGAGTCGAGCATGGATCTCAATCTGTAGGAGAGCAAGCTCAGACCGCCCTGGGCGTTAATTTTATACAAACTAGCCCTCGCCTCCTTGTCTAGATAGAGATCAAAGGGCGTTAGGCATAAAAGTGTATTAAGAGCCGCTCCAGGCGATGATCGCATAGCTCCAGTTGCCATTAGGCATGCAGTCCTTTGTAGACTATTTAGTCTGTCCGCAGTCATCATTTGGTTGGACTAGTGACATCAGACAATAGAGGCGTAGGTGAGAATCGGCCTCACTATGCTGCTGTACAGCCATAGGACAATACTGGGACGCTAGCCCCAGTTGTTCCCGACCAAACGACTGCACGTACCTAAAGCAATTTTTGCCTTATGGCATACGTTGCTAAGGTGAGAGTTCCACGTTAGTTTTTGGTCGATTGTTACGCCCAAGTACTTAACTTCCGTGGAAAATGGTACTTCTTTGCCATTAAGTTTTGGTTGGACTAATTTGTCCAACCGTCTCTTTTTGGTATAGGGTATTATAACAGTTTTATCAGAATTAACTGATAAATTGTTATCCCTACACCAGTTATTTATGGTGTTTAGGGCTCTTTGTATTATTGACGATAAAGTACTTTGGCAAAAGCCCCTTGCAATGATTATAAGGTCATCAGCATAACCCAATGTGTCAATGCGTAGGTCTGTCATTTTGTACAATAGTTGGTCAACCGCAAAGTCTAAAGAAGGGGTGACAAAACACCTCCTTGTGGGCAGCCTCTTGTGGTTGCAACCTCAATCGAAGTTTGAAACAGCGCTATTTTTGCCTTTCTGTTTGAGAGCATCAACTTCACCCATCTAACGGTTGTGGAGTTAACATTTTTATATGTTAGGCCCCCAATCAGCAGTGATGTGGGGCTACCGTCGAAGGCGCCCTCAATATCTAGAAAGGCACAAAGAGCTATTTCTTTATCCTCCAGTGCTTTTTCGACCCTGTCAATGACACTGATCAGGGCTGTTTCCGTAGATTTGCCTCTGCGGTAAGCATGCTGGTTGTAATGTATGGGCCTCGTAGTTAGAGCTACATCCCTTATATATCTATATATAACCTTTTCCAATGTCTTAAGACGAAAGGAAGATAGGCTTATAGGTCTAAAGGACTTTGGTAAAGCGTAGTCCTTTCTACCAACCTTAGGTATAAATAGAATCTTGACAATTGTCCATCGTTCTGGAATATATCCCCATGCAAAACTTGCTCTGAAGATTTTCACCAGATAAGGAGGAAGGTACCGTGTAGTGGCGGTTGAGAATATCTCTACCCCATATCTTCCCGTGGGTGTCGTAAGAGGCGACAGAGGGAGACAGGCAGGAGATTGGCAGCAGCATCTTCCTGATAACAACTGTGTTATAATAAAAAACTGCGGTTGCCAACCCGCTCGCCAAGCGTGGCAACTATGGCAAATATCCCCCCATGAATAATGACGCAAAAAAACGGCCTCCAGTCCCCGGCGGCCCCGCTATTCCTGGATACGGTGGCGACCTTGGTAACGGCGGGGCAGGGGGTGCTAAGAATCTCCGGTGGAGGTTCGGTTGCCACCTACGACGACTCGACCTGGCAACATATAACGCACGCACCCTGAGGACTGACGAGAAGATACTGGAGCTGGAAGAAGAGGTGGACAAGTTGCGCTGGCATATTATTGGATTATCCGAGGTCCGAAGAGAGGGGGGAGGATACGGCAATCCTCGAGTCCGGCAACTTGTTCTACCACCGGGAGGGCGACCATCTGTCCCAAGGAGGTGTCGGATTTATCGTCCACAAGTCTCTCGTCAACAACGTTGTAAAGATTGGGAGTGTGTCGACGAGGGTCGCGTACCTGATACTCAGAATCACCAAACGGTATTCGCTGAAGGTAATACAGGTTTACGCACCAACCTCGGCACATCCCGATGAGGAGGTGGAGGAAATGTATGAGGATATTTCCAGAGCCATGCATTCCTCCAAAACACACTACACGGTGTTGATGGGAGACTTCAACGCAAAACTGGGCACAAGAGAAAGCGGTGAGCTGAAGGTGGGGAAATTTGGAGTAGGGCAACGGAACCGAAGGGGCCAGCAGCTGGCCGACTTTATGGAGGAAGAGGGACTCATTATGATGAACTCTTTCTTCCAGAAGCGGCCCCACAGGAAGTGGACCTGGTCGAGCCCCGACGGTTCGACAAAAAATGAGATTGACTTCATTATGACGACCAGACGCCAACTGTTCAGTGATGTCTCAGTGATCGCAAGGGTGAAAACTGGCAGCGATCACCGAATGGTTAGAGGCACACTGAACCTAAACGTTAAGTTGGAGAGGTCTCGTCTAATGAAGTCAACGCTCCGTCCCCCTCGTGCTCTAATCCAGAATCCCGAAACCTTTCAGCTCGAGTTACAAAACCGCTTTCAGTGCCTAGAGGATTGCAATGCAGTGGACGATATGAATGACAAGCTCGTGGAAACTGTCCATGCGGTCGGAGCTAAGTTCTGCAAGACCCGCCGCAGAAGAACACAAAAACTCTCCGATCACACTCTTAATCTCATGGCTGTTAGACGGGAGATGAGGCTGCAATCGTCAACAGATTTGACAGCATACAGGCAGCTGAACAGACAGATCTCCAAATGCATGCGGCGAGACTTACGCAACTTTAATACTGCTCGTATTAAAGAAGCGATCGAGCGGAACCAGGGCTCCAAAGTCTTTGCCAGAGATCTGTCTGCCAGAAGGAGCCAACTGTCAAGGCTGAAGACTGAGTGTGGCAACATCGTTTCCGGGACACCTGAGATTCTGAGTGAGATTGAGAGGTTCTATGGGCAGCTGTACACATCATCGTTGGAGCCACACGCAAGGGTGAATAACGTCAAAGAAGTCTTATCCGACACTATTCCGATAATATCCCGGACGTCAGTCTGAGCGAGATTAGAATGGCTCTCCACCACGTTAAAAACGGCAAGGCCCCGGGCGAGGATGGAATTACAGCGGAGCTTCTGAAAGCGGGTGGAACACCGGTACTTGAAGTCCTTCAGAAGCTCTTCAATTCCGTCCTCCATGGTGGCATTACTCCGGAGGCGTGGAGCAGAAGCGCGGTGGTCTTGTTCTTTAAGAAAGGCGACAACGCTCTCTTGAAGAACTACAGACCGATTTCCCTTCTGAGCCGCGTCTACGTGCCGTTTTCGAGAGTCATTACGAATCTCTCGCACGCAGACTCGACGACTTCCAGCCTCCCGAACAAGCCGGTTTCCGAAAAGGCTTCAGTACCATAGACCACATACATACCCTTCGGCAAATTGTACAGAAGTCCGAAGAGTACAATCTGCCACTTTGCCTGGCGTATGTGGACTATGAGAAAGCCTTTGATTCCGTCGAAATTTGGGCGGTGCTACAGTCTCTTCAGCGGTGCCTAGTTGACTGTCGGTATATTGAAGTGCTGAAGTGTTTGTACAGTAGGGCTACGATGGCTATCCGAGTACAGAACCAGAGTACGAAACCTATCCAACTGCAGAGAGTGTAAGACAGGGTGATGTTATATCCCCGAAACTCTTCACCGCTGCGTTGGAAGACGTTTTCAAGCTACTGGACTGGAAAGGATACGGTATTAACATCAATGGCGAGTACATCACTCACCTTCGATTTGCCGACGATATAGTCCTTATGGCAGAATCGCTGGAGGACCTTAGCACTATGCTCAATGACCTCAATGGTGTCTCCCAACGGATAGGTCTTAAGATGAACATGGACAAAACAAAGATCATGTTTAATGTCCTTGTCACACCTATGCCGGTAATTGTTGGGAGCACTATGCTCGAAGTTGTTGACGAGTACGTTTACCTGGGACAAATAGTCCGACTAGGTAAATCCAACTTCGACCGAGAGGTCAATCGACGGATTCAACTCGGCTGGGCAGCGTTCGGGAAATTACGACACATCTTCTCATCAGGTATACCTCAATCTCTGAAAACTAAAGTGTACAACCAGTGCGTGTTGCCAGTGATGACTTACGGATCTGAGACGTGGTCCTTCACCGCTGGCCGTATGAGGACGCTCAAGGTCGCTCAGCGAGCTATGGAGAGGGCTATGCTCGGAGTTTCACTGCGTGATAGACTCAGAAATGAGGATATCCGCAGTGAAACCAGAGTGACCGACATAGCCCAACGGATTAGTAAGCTGAAGTGGCAATGGGCCGGCCATATAGCTCGAAGAACCGATAACCGATGGGGAAGAAAGGTTCTCGAGTGGCAGCCTCGTACCGGTAGGCGTAGTGTAGGGCGACCCCCCACTAGATGGAGTGACGACCTGGTAAGACATGCAGGAAGTCGATGGATGCAGGTGGCTCAGGACCGTGCTTTGTGGCATTACTTGGGGGAGGCCTATGTTCAGCAGTGGACTTGTGAAGGGCTGTAATGATGATGATGATGATGAAGGAAGAAGGATATCGATACCCCTCTGTAGTTGGATGGGAATTATTCCATCCTCCCCGCTTGATTTAAATGGTTCAAAGGAGTCAAAAGGCCACTGCACCAGGTTTGGCCTTATTATCTTTGCAGCCCTACGCCAGTCCTCATTGCAAGGCCTTCGTAGGGCTCTAAAAGAGTTCAAGGCTGAAGTCTTGTGTGACCCTGGGAAATGGGTTGACGCTAGTAACTCCAATGTTTCTGTTTCACTATTAGTGAAGTTACCATCCGGCTTTTTAAGAAGCCCGATCTGATTAGGTTTAGCTTTCGATAGCATCTTGTGTAGTCTTGCACTGCGAGGCAAAGACTCAACTTCCTCGCATAGCTTCCTCCACGATGCTCTCTTGGCTTTCCTAATTTCTTTATTATATTCAGTTAGGGCTGCACTATAAATATCCCACTCTTTGGTTTTCTTAGCCCTATTAAATAGTTTCCTGGTCTTTTCCCTAAGGTATTTCAGCTTAGAATTCCACCAAGAAACTTTTCGTGTTGAGTTCTTGGTTTTGACGGGACAACTGTCCTCGAAGGCTTCATGGATACCTACGGTTACTGTCTCTGTCGCTAACTCCAGACCTTCAATTGTTTTGATGCTTTTAGGAAATGTTTCCAAATTCCTCCTTAGGCTATCTCTATAGATACCGCAAGAGGTCGCTTTCGGATCCCTAAAAGTAACGGTTTCAAAGGATGGTGATGCTCCAATCACAAAATGGTTCGGGCTCCATTGCCGCGTCAGAGCCTCCCCTGACTTTAAAAGTTATCATCTTAAAGCCAAGGATGACTCTGCCGCCTGCCTTCCGAAGAGCTTCCGCCGATGGGTCGTCCAGAGAAAAGGTTACTAAGAACCCATTCTCCTCGTCCCTACGGTGGAGGATTCTCCAGAGCTTAGTATGGAGCCCTTCATTTTGTGCTCTCAACAGCACAGCCGCCTCCTCTGGAGAGTCGGCTTCGCTGCGGGGCAAGTAGGTAATGCCCAGCGTAGGCTAAGGCAGTTCGCCCTCGGGTACTACCGAGAGCTCTGCCTCCGGCCAGGGCTTTAGTTTTCCGATTTCACCCACAATCCAGTCCTGGATTGCCTTATTCAGGCACGTTACCAGAATCCAACCTGGCTTGTGTGTGAAACCGGAAAATTTTGGGCCCATTCCCGCCTGCGACCCACAGGCCGTCTTAGCGATGGCCTGTGTTTGTGTCCGGTGGACCAGCCGCATCTGCTCCACACTCATAGGATTCGAATTGCGAATTCCTATACGCGCGGAGCCAGCTACGGCAAAGCTGAGCTTCTTCTCCTCCGTTGCAAGCTTCACAGTCTTCCTGGGCTGGTCTTTGGGGGACTCTTCCTCAGAACGACTGCGTTTTTTCGCCTTCGGAACTGGGGGAGGCTTGGGCAGAGGAATTTCGTCCCAAGGCTTCCGGCAGAGAGAGAGGGCCTCTTCGGCTCCAATCTCAGCTGCTATCAGCCTTCGGTACCTTTTCCTCGCAGCCCCACTAAGCTTATAAGGCCTAGCGAACTTTTTCTTTTCCCCTCCCTGGTTCGTTTCCGATTGTGATTCGTCTGCAAACGTGCCTTCCACTTCACGGCTCTTCCCAGGTTGGGGCGCACTGTTGCAGGGTGTTGGTGAGGCTAAAAGAGCCTCTTCCAAACCTGCAGCTAATTCCATTAAAGGAGACTTCTCACTGTCTTTTACAAAATGTCGGTTTTCATCCATTTTGTTCCCACGAGTAGCTAGGGAAATACTTGGTCACCCCCGGCAGAGCCCCGCATGCCGAGGGAAGGGCTAAAATACTACCCGAATCGCCCTGGTCTCGGGTAAGCACCGTTTGCGACTAGACTCCCTCCAGCCACGCATCCATCGGCACAGTACGCTTGACACCTTGGATTGAGTTGGGATAGGAAAAGGGGGAGGGATAAAAGAAAAGAAAAAGAGGATCGTCCGAGTGTTTCTGTTCTGTCTGTTTCCTATTGAACCAGACCAAATAACAGGCGGCAACCACGTGAAGGAGAACTCCTCAGATTTGCCCTGGGGATCAACACGACCTGCGCTCTCCCCCAGAGCCATAAACCAAACTGCTCGCCGGACAGGAGAGCATAATAGGTATTAACCTAGTCCTATTTATAATATCAAAAAGTTAGGAGTAGACTAACCCCCGCCCCCGTGGCAGCTATACAAGCCGATCTCTGGTAACGCCGAATCTTTCGTATAGTGAGGTCTTCGTTAGTTTTCGTCCACCATACCAGAGAGCCGTATGTGATCATGAACCGAATTACAGTTTTGTACAGCCACAGTATAACTTTTGGCGTCAAACCCCATCGTTTGCCAATCATGTTTCTACATTGCAAGAAAGTAAAACTAGTTTTGTTGATTTTGTTGTCTATGAAGTTTACTGTCCAAGGTAAGACCTAAGTATTTTACCTCGGAGGATAGCGGGAGTTTTGTGCTGAAAAGACTTGGGAGATGATAGTTATTCAGCATTTGTTTTGTGTGACCATTACTAGAACCGTTTTGTTTGGATTAACTGTTATGTCATATTCCCTGCACCATCTCTCCACAATACGGAGAGCCGCTTGGGTCAGGTCGCACACAATGCTTGCTGTCTTTCCAGAGACCAGTATTGTCAGATCATCTGCATAACCAACTGTGTAGAAATGATTAGCATTTAATTTGCTGATGAGTTCATTAATGACCATGTTCCACAGGAGAGGTGAAAGAACCCCACCCTGCGGGCATCCTTTCATGATCCGAATTGTCTGAGATTCAGCAGCAATCTTTATTGTTTGTGTACTGAGTATGTTTACTATCCAGTCAATCAGTGCCAGTTCAACATTATGTCTACTTAGGGCACCTTTTATGCTGGAGAAATTTGTTCTGTCAAAAGCACCTTCTATGCCTAAGGAGCCTAGACAAATTACTTTGTTTTGGATTTGGGAACGCCGAGTACTATTTGGACAGGTTAGAGTTGGATACATTGCTGGGAGAAGTGTGTAGAGTTACAAGGAGACTTTATAGAAAAAAAAAACTGTCTTGTATCTTTGTTAGGTCAGAAACTTTTTGACCAATCACATATGTGAACTATGATAAAAAAAACCTTTTCGCAAACCAGTTTGTTTGGAAAGCTGTAAATCGTCAATGACTTTTGAATAATAGATATACAAATGGCTCAGAAGGGAAATCAGTATTTATTCAATAGAACTTGAAGACAACAGCTCTTTAATTCTGTAGAGCACTCCAGCTACAGAACTGAAGCCAACTGAGCTGAGCCAACCATAGGATTCCCTAAACACAAATGTTTGGCAAAAATTGTTATATTTATTGCTATAGCTAAATAGTTCAGGTCCATACTTTTTACATGTCAAGTTTTTTTGTTTGATAAATAATTTTCTTTTTCTGTTGCTACACTAAGTAGAAACTAGAAACATTATTAAAATCTGCTGATATGTCGTGTTATCTATGTCTACTATGAAACTCTTTCTTTCAGTAAATATTGAAGAGAAGCATATTTGTTATGTTTTAAACGTAACAAATATGCCTCATTTCTTACAATAAAGATATAATACTACAAATATTTCACTATAAAAATCTAGTTATTAAATCAAGTTGATATATAATAATCATCTGTGTACTGTTCTTGGAAATAAAACTATAGTGTCTCAAAAACAAAGCTTCACAAAAAATTTCTTACTATGAGAAAACAATAGAACTATGTACACTCAAAACTCAACTCAATACAATGAAAATCAGTATCACTTTGCCGGATAAGGTTATTATGAAAAATTATAATAAAATGAAATAAAATGAAGTTTTAGATAAAATTAGCTTATTTTATTGTCACCTTAATTTCTAAGTGTATTAGTGTACAATAGCTCCTAGAGGTTCTGCCTTAATATTACCAAGGTCCAGCCTGCTATCTATAGATTCGTCGATTTGCCCGACGATTGCCACATTATCGCCTCGGATTATGTGAAGACCAAGAACTACTTGTGCTACACCAGTCGATGAAGAAAACACTCTTTCATGGGATTCATCCAATATAATATTAATCGTTTGATCAAACCCTTTTAGTGTGCCAATAAAATTACGCCCGTCAGACGTGATAACTGACACGGTCTGATTTATATAATTCTCCAAACCTGATGCCATAATTACTTTCTCTCTAACGCACAATTTTTAATCCGATAAAAACAGTATTATACATCAGTTAAGCTGGCACTTATTTTAGTTAATAAGCATCCTTTACAGCTTTGCGAAAAATATATATCTTTCCTCTTTGAAAGTTAGAATTTTGAATCGAGCAAATAGAGGAAAGCAAAGCGTCATATCATAGAGCAGAGATTTATGGCAAGTTGACAACCATAGCTAAGTAATTTTTTTTATTAACTGGCTTTACGGCTCTGGGTTCTAGCTCTTCTGAGCCTGAAGATACAATGTTTAATACTATCTTCAAAAATTACGAAATATGTATCAAAAATTCACTTTCAAACTGATTAACAAATCACAAAAAGCTTATTCACGTTTGCTCTATTGTTAATATCACGTTATCATTTTTATATATTTTGAACACCAGAAATAAAGGAATATAATGGTCGGAAGAATTTTTGATCAATTAGAATTTGCAGGGTATCAGGAACTTTATCATTGTTAATATCTTGAATGGAATTAATAAGGAATAATCTATTCAAACCAAATTGACAATATTGAAAAACCAGATATATTTTGGTCCCTTTCGTGTCATCACAATATTCACAATTTGCATTTTCTTTCAATGGGGCGTACTCTGCTATGTCTAAATCTCATTCGGTTTACGGTCGTAGTATTTTTTTTTATTATTAATTCCTTTTTGTTGTACCAAGGAGTATCTGGCGGACTTTTTTGTATTTCATAATACCAACTTCCATTGGAATTACGTTTGCCTGGCTTAACTGAGCACGTCATCAGGACGGACGAGTCTACATTTACCAGAAACGGCCTGTGGAACCGTAGAAATACTCACGTGTATGGCGAGGTTAACTCGCACGCTATTCAACAAACCGAGCACCAAACATGATGGTCAGTTAACGTATGGGCAGGTTTATTTAAGGATCGCATACTAGAACCAGTGTTTCTGCCACAGCGACTTAACGGACAGCGATACCTAAACTTTATAAATGAACCGTTGATTAACATTTTGGACGACCTATCGTTGGCTGAATATCACCGCACATGGTTCCAGCATGATGGTGCACCTCCACATGTCGTGAGGTTCATCCGTGAGCGCCTCACCAAACTATTTCATGATCGCTAGATCTGCGTACTAGGACCACACGCTTGACCATCTTGCTCACCTGATCTCACCCCGTTAGACTTCTTTCTGTGGGTGTATGTAAAAGAAAGGGTTCTTAATCGTGAGTGTGATAGTGCTGACGAAATGCGCCATAGGATCGTGGATATTTTTGACAAACTACGTGTGGATTGTGTCGAAGACCCCATGATGATGTCCCGCCTGCGTGAAGAGACGCAACACCGAGCCCAAATCTGCCTCGAAATGAATGGGACACAATTTGAGCCGCATCTCATAAGGCCACGGAGGATTTATATCGGTAAGCTGTTTAATACCTATTTTTTTAAATAATTTAATTTTGACTGATGTGAATAGGTACGTAACTGAATTTATCAAAATAATAAGCAATGGTGTAGGTAACACGATGGACAAAAAAGCATGACAATCGTTATTAAAATTTCATTCAAGTAAATTTTTCATTAGTGGGGAATCGAACCAGGTATTTGATTTTTTTAACCTGTGAATTCGAATTAAAGTGGCTAGGTAGAGACTAGCACAGTTGCAAATAGTAGATTAAATGGATAAATTAAGCATTTAGACAAGTGTTGTAAATGATTAGTTACTAGTACGATGTGGGCTACGTGTCGGCGTTCGTCGCGCGTTTATTGACTCTTTATCAGCTGATTTCAGGTATTGAAGTTTCATTGCTGGTTTTATGTTTAGGTATATTCATGATTTTTTAATGAAATTATCGTTTCATTTACCTGTACTAACATGATAGAGCGTGAATAAAGCTAATTAAACGTTGTAAAAAAAGAAGAGGAGACCCTTTTTACTGGAAACGAGGCATTCCATCTTAGTCTCACGGGTGACAACGCATCTGCATTTTCATTTGTAATCGAGGATAGATGTAGATATCTACGGGCCGCAGCAACTACTTACAATCAGGTGGACTGTGTGCTCGTTTGTCACCCTATTCTATAGAAAACATACAAAATAAAAAGGTGTATTAATTTCAACGATGAGAACCGTGGTGGCTCAGAGGAGCCCCGGTAGCTCAGATGGTTAGCTCTCGCGTTAAATTTCACAGTACGCTAGCAAACCGGGTTCGATCCCCGCTGGTGTCAATGAAATCGTAAATTGCAATTTTAAGTGCTGATCTACCACGTGCTCGGCGGTGAAGGAAAATATCGTGAGAAAGTCTGACTGTCTGAGAAATAAGAAAAAATATTTCGAAGACATGTGAAGTTCGCCAACACGCATAGGGGCAGCGCGGCGGACACTTCTTTGCCCTAAAACCCTCTCAGAAGTGAGGTAAGGCCCAGCATTGGGACGTAAACAGGCTGTAACTTAACTATTTCAACGATGATATTCTGAAATAATCAGATGATTAAATTATAGCTAGGCAACAATAAAAACTATATGGATGGATGTATATATAAGTATAAAATTGAATAAATATATAACATGGGTACTCATTTCTTTAAAAGGCTCCTGGTACTTATTCGATTTACTGTATCTGCGGTACTAATTATTTACGAATGGTACTGTAGGTATCAGCAATCTTGCTCTAGGTTGAAACATACCGCAACGTTACACGATTTGCAAAACTGAAACCTACGTAAAAAGTTTTCACTTTTCAAAATTCTTTTGAATTTTGCAAAGTGCATACAGATAAAATGTACATTAAAAAAACGGATATAAGAAACATGTGTCTGAGGTGACCTTAAAAACCACAGCCTGTTTATATTAGAATAAAAAAAATAAAAATTTCAAATATTAAATATTAAAATAAAAATATTAAAAAGCATATGTAAATACTTTCTACTTTTCTGTTTTAATAAATTGTTTAAAAAATTCCGAAGTCTTGTGTTAACATACATGGCATATCCAAATGCCACATCTAATTTTTGCATAAATCATCGAATGAGATTTGAATCAACCAAGCTCCGTTTATCTGCTCGAGGGCGCTAGATTCTTTACGATTCTAACAATTCAACCGAATTTGAACGTCATGCAGTATGGCAAACTTTAGTTCCTTTTTTCGCCACCCGCAAAACAAAGAACTAGAATTCACTACTGCGGGAGACTCATAGATGGACACTATTGCACCTATTGCGTATTTACATTGAAATTTTGAAAATATTGCACTTTATCCTCATTTTTATGTACTAAAACTGTAAATGATTAACAATTACACATATTTTGACACAAAACTGACAGTCAACACTAAAATTTTACGTACATTTCAAGTCAAATTTCCGCAACCAGCATGTTAGTTCTAAGATAGCGGTTTGCTTCATACAAATTAAAAAACAATTTTAGACGTACTTAATGAGATAAAACAGAAAATGAGATTACAAATAAGGAGGTTGCTTACCCAGGCATTGTTTTAACACAATTCACCACACAATTAAAACAAATTAGTATAAAATAATTGCTAACAACTTTGTTGTTAGCGCGCGTCAGTCACACTAATGGCTGACTCAAGGCACGGACGACTTTATCGGATGGTATATATAAAAAATCCTACCAAAGTGTATAAGCTGTGGGGTCCATATGGTAACCTTTTTTATCCTGTACACATCGACATATGGTAGAATGAGTTAGACATAGTGGGTAATGCTTTATTTCGACATTAAAAGAGCGGGTGAAAAATGTCCAGTACTTGGACACCCGCAGTCAACGGAGATATTTTCGTGTCCAAGGGTTAGACGTCCGCAGTTGAGAGGATATTAAGTTGATGTATAGTAATATTTACACACTTACTGTATGTAATTGTTATTATGGAAACTAACTTATAAAAGAATATAAATATTGTTTTAACAAACCTAATTAAGCTATCTCTAACATAAGAGGTAGGATAATAAAAAAGTAATATTAAAAAAGGTAAATTAATAGCTAACGCATGATTAACAAAAACACGCTTAAGGTCTGCTTCGGACCGAATTCGCGTTACAGGCTTTCCATCTTCCTTTCTCACAAAAATATGTACACCCTTCGTCCAAGTATAACGCCATTTTGCTTTTTTCGCTGCCTCGCGAGTCTTACCAAACAACTTCCTATTCAAAGGTGTTAACCACTCATTCACGTAAAACCGACGCGGCTCACCGGGTAACCCCAGTGACTCAGTGGTTACTGTCCGCCGAACACGCGCGGAACGTAGAAATTCATCTCGCAGCGCTCGCCGACTCATTCGCACCATAATTCTACGTGGTCCCAAACGAACTTCTTCTTGAGAGCTATTAATGTCGTCAATAGATTTGCGTAATATTCCGACACGCTCGGCATGGATAATTTCACGGTGGTCAATATCAAGGCCTAACTTTCTAGCACATAGTATCACAGTGTTAATGGCTAGTTCCCCCTTTTGTTCCGGTAGACCTGAGGTTTCCAAGTTATTGGCTAACAGATCCTGATCCCTCTCGCTTAGTTGGATCCTTAATTCTGCTATTGTGTTCTCAAGCTCCATGGACTTACATTTGTGCTCACGTTCTTCCATTCGGTTCTGCAACTTGGTGACCCTAGTGTCAATTTCTTCCAAATTTTTATTACACACGAGCATTGTATCCCTTAACATGGCGAAATTGTCTCTGATCTCCTTCAGCTCATTGCGCATTTCACTGAGCTCATTAGGAAACAGGCGTATTTCTAGGCCTATGTCAATGTCTTTGTAGACGGGACTATTATTTCCAACATCCTGACACTTTACCGGTGTATTAGAATTGTCCCCAGCACGAGGAACTTTACTCTTACAAGTTGGGCACATCCAGGAAGTTGATATCTTTACCTTTTCAGATAAGTTAAGGCAGCCTCGATGATATGTGGCATCACATTTGTCACAGGTAACGCCATCTGTCACCGAAAGGTAGCGGCCGCATGCTCCACACTTTGCCATATTATTGATATATACAAAGAATATTAATCTATGCAACTAGTGGCCACTAGATGGCACAGAAGGGATTATATCAATTAATAACAATATACTAAATGTAAAAACTTAGTTTTTTATAAGTAAATTAATAATATTCCACTTCGTTAGATACACTGGTAATTAAATGTTTTTCAAATTGTAATAATATATGGAATAAGTTTGTAAGTTCGGACAAATTAGTATCTTTGCTACACAACAACAATTAAAGGGTACTTTTACACTGATTGTTTCCTTATTTACACTTTTACCTTTGATTACTTTTAAATTACACCACACTAATATTCAGTATCTCCAATATTTGTTATGTTAAGCACATATAACTTTTGTAACTTTAATACTTAAATAAATTCAATTAAACTCGATTACCTTAAGAGCACAGTAGGTACTACTCGCTGTCCGTATATCGACATCCAATACCTTACAGCCTTAAATTTCTTGAAGAGATGCCGAGACCATAATCTCATTCCTACGTGTGTCAAAATATCAACCAAAAAGGACATTCGAGGAAGCGCTAAGGTCTTAAATCATGCGAGTAAAAATTTTTTACATGGAAACATTAAATAAACGCGAAATCAGTAAACGAATGCAAAAACAAACATATAGAAAAATATCAAAAATTTACGACCAAATCAAAAACATCCGAATCAATTTCAATGCCAGAACCAAAGGCAACCATTGACAAACACAGATCATAGATTAATCGCGTTCTATAATCTGTCAAAACAAACACTGGATGATGCGTAGACAGAGAAACCCTATAGACTAATGATTAGCGTGGCCTTGAGTGAGAAAGGACGATAACGTAGTTTTAGGTTATACAATAAATTTTATGACTTTTAAACATATTTAGATAAAAATTTTAATTGTTCTAAGAACTGAATTGAACAAGGATTCACCAATCTTAAGCTCACACAACACTTTTTTCTCACTTAAACCAACTTTTAAACTCCTTAGATCGCTACGAACTGTCAAAGTTGTTTAGCAAAGTGTAGTTTGCTAAAAAAACCGGCACGGAGAAAGGGATAATAATCACACCGCTCTGTCTCATTTCTATGCACGACGTATGTATAAATCTATCTTTTTCGTGTGCGAATGCGAAAGAAGATGTCAATTTGTCTATAAGTTTCTCTGTCTACGGGATGATGCAACAATTAGGTTGGGGTTTTATTCAAAGGTCTCATCTATGCGGTAACACCACGCAGATTACCGTACGAAGAAATTATCTGTAATGTCGAGGACTGTTTATTTAAAAACAATATGCGGAAAGAAGATTCGGAGGCGATTCAGTGCTTAAACCGAATCTTCCCAAAGACGAATTTATAGCGTTAAAGAACCTACGCAATAAACCAGAACTCACGATTCTCCGCGCAGATAAGGGAAACGCCACGGTAGTCATGGATACGTCAGATTATAATTCTAAAATACAAGAACTTTTGTCGGATGTAAGCACTTATAAAAAGGTTAAAAACGACCCAACAAATAGCACACTAAAAACAACTAGTGACATCATAAAGAAATACTCTGAAAAATTAAATCTGGGCGTAAAATGGATAATATCTAAGTGCGCCAAATAACCAAAGTTGTATGGGTTACCAAAAATACACAAGCCCAATGCTCCATTACGTCCCATAGTGAGCCAAATCGATTCACCAACTTAAACCCTCAGGGGACATACAAGAGCACACATAAAGGATTCCTACCATTTTGTCAGCGAGATGAAAGCCCTACATCTGGCAGACAAGGAAACTATGGTCAGTTTTGATATGCAGTCATTGTTTACATGCTTACCTGTTGAAGACTGCATCTCAATTGTAACTAGAAGGCTGGTAGAAAACAACATGCCCGTAAAATATGCAGTATTACTCAGACACTGCCTTACATCCCTATTGTGGAAGGAAGAGTTCTACAAGCAAGTAGATGGTGCGGCAATGGGCTCACCTGTATCTCCCATTGTCGCCGACATATTCATGGAAGACTTGGAGGAGAAAGCCCTACTTACTTCTCCCATAAATCCAAGATTCTACAAGAGGTACGTAGACGACATTTTCACAATTCTACCTTTAGATAAAGTAACTGCATTTTCAGACCATCCTAACTCTATGAATTCAAAAATTCAGTACACAATGGAGTTAGAGGCAAACAATTCCTTAGCTTTTCTAAATGTACGAGTATTAGTAATTCGGAATCCTGATAATACCTTCAGCCATACTGTGTATAGAAAAAAGACCCATACAGATAGATATTTAAACGGTGATTCTCATCACCATCCTTCACAATTAGCTACCGTGGGTAAATCTTTGTTTCAGAGAGCACGAGGGATCTGTGAAAGTGAACACCTGGTTGCCGAGTCAAGCAAGTTTTGCATGACAACAAGCTTCGGGTCCCGCGCCTACTTCACAGTGAACGAGTGAAGCCGGCCACAGTCGAGCGTGTACCTGCTGTACTGCCATATGTTAGAGGAGTCACTGACAAGATTGGCTACATCTTGAAGCGCGCTTCCATCAAAACATACTTCAAGCCGCCGAAGAAGATTGGTCAGTTTTTACTATCAGTCAAGTATAACGTCCCTCTGCAAGATGCAGGAGTGTACAAGCTTGATTGTGAGTGTAGTCTCTCCTACATAGGACAAACTAAAAGATCAATAAAAACCCTAAGAACATATAGCTGATGTGAAGAATTGACGCTCCGGGAAGTCTGCAGTCTGTGAACACGTACAGGATCGCCCCCGTTACTACATCAGATTTGAGAGACCACAAATCCTCGCTAAAGAACACCGATTCCTTCCAAGGATGATTCGCGAGGCTATTGAAATAAAAAAAACATCCTAATTTCAATAGAGAAGATGGCTGGGTGCTACCATCTGCTTGGGATCCTATAGTATATAAAATTAAATCCCAACCCAAGCATACAACTGCAAGACTTCAAGATTAAGTTCATACTGTGTAGATAAGAACAAAAGTTAAATTTTTGTCTATGGTAACCGCTATTAACTATGACATTTGGACGTTGAACATCTCAGTCCCCCCCGTGACCATGGGTGCTGTAAAGTGCTCGAAACGACGGGTATTTATAGTTAAATATACACGATAAAATCCGTAAAAACTAGTATTATTTCAATGTGTAGTGTTCGCGTAAATATAAGAAATCATTACATTTTTACCTTTCTTTACAGCTTCCAAATAGTCCATGTCCTACCAAGGAACTGATTTTCTCATAACAAACACATTAGGTTTGAAAATTATAGTTATACAGTCTTTCCTTATTTCTAGAAGTGTGCTGCAGAAGTTTTCATCAGTATCAAGCAAACTGGATGTATTAATTGTGAAGTTTTCAAACTTATTTTTTGTTTCAGCCTGGAACTTTTACCAGTCTGCTTTTTTATAATTGAAACGTTCTCAAGGTTCTCCTGTATCATATTTTTCAACCGTAGACAGAGAAACCTATAGACTAATGATTAGCGTGGCCTCGAGTGATAAAGGACGATAACGTAGTTTTAAGTTATACAATAATCTTTATGACTTTTAAACATATTTAGATAAAATTTTTAATTGTTCTAAGAACTGAACTGAACAAGATTTACCAATCTTAAGCTCACAAAACACTTTTTTTCTCACTTAAACCAACTTGTAAACTCCTTAGATCGCTACGAACTGTCATAGTTGTTTAGCAAAGTGTAGTTTGCTAAACAAAAAAACCGGCACGGAGAAAGGGACAAACGATCACACCGCTCTGCTTCATTTCTATGCAAGACGTATGCATAAATCTATCTTTTTTCTGTGCGAATGCGAAAGAAGGCGTCAATTTGTCTATAGGTTTCTCTTTCTACGATTTCAACACAAGTATATAAGTTGACTATGGTTGGATAGTGATAACTACCCATAGGAGCATCATATACATGCCAATCACATAAAGAAACTAAAGAAGGACTAACACATGAAAGATCAATAGAAGATTGATTAAAATTAACACCTGAAAGCAACAGTGGCGCATGAGGTAGACTGTTAATAATTTATTTTAATCTTCTAACCTTATAGCGCCCTCCACTAGATGGGGCATAGACACGTAAAATGGATATATTACCTAGACTTGTAGTAAGGATGCGTAAGCATTATAGTATTCTGTGTAGTAAGGGTTATAGCTACCGACTGCATATAATCATAGATCATTGTGGGGACAACAAAATATTGCTACTCCTCCACGTCCATTTTTTCCATTCTGACTAATGAAGTTATTGTTCGGCATATTGATAGTTTTATTCTCTCGTAGCCAAGTTTCATTTAACAGGCAAATATCTATATCATTCTCAACTAGATAAAAGTTTAAACAAAAGTTTAAACTTAAAAAATACTATTAACAGATTGTATATTAAATTGTGAAATTCGAATAATTTGTTTATTTATTGTTTTTAAGATTAGTAATAAGCATTTCTTTTATACTTGATGTAGTCAGTTTACAGCCTGAGGTACCCATGGCCACGAATGCTCCAATAATTGCGCAAAAATTATCATTTGTTATAATTTGGTCAATAAGAGTGTCATTGTTATTAGTTGTGGTATTAGTTTGGGTAGTTTCCGTCTTTGATTTGTGTACTTTAGGTGTGTCATTAGATTTAACTTGTGATTAATCTACTGTTTTTGAATCCATGATTATTTTTATAGGAATTGAAGGGAAATTTTTGTTATAATTTTTAAATGCATAAGTAGACCTATTATATTTTTCATCAATTATTTGCTTTTTTAATGGACAATCTCTAGAAATTGCGACATGAGAGCCACTACAATTTATGCATTTAATTACCGTATTTTCCTTACAGTCAGTGTACCGATGTTCATTTGCACAAATTGAACACCGTTGCACTGATTTACAAATTGTAAAAGCGGGGCAATATATTGATGCACCCTATATTGGAATAAATCCAGATGTACAAAATCAGGTAAGTTGGTTGACAAAAATGTTACACTTACAGAACCAAACGATTTGATCTGTCCATTAACTTTTTTTGTGAAACATATTTCAATGATAGTTTTTTAAATAGCTCTTCATTACTTATACTGATGGGAACATACCTGAGTACCCCGATTGTATTCACCGCCCTTGTTGGTATAAATGCCTTGTAATGATACTTCTCTAAAAAACTTACATTTTTCAAAAAGTCCTTGGCGTTAATCGCCCGCGCAAACACCACCCCTACTATAGAAGCATTTATTATTTTTATATTATTGACTCCTTTGCCATCGTTTCTGAAAATTCACATTCATTTATACGTAGTAGAGCCATGCTGCAGTTATATTAGCAGCATAGTTGTAGCACGAATGGGTCGAGCCAACCGATTCATGCTACAACTATCATAGCTGCAGCGTGGCTTTACCACGTAAAGTAGGAACACGACCGTGGTCTACCTCATCTTTTGTCGCTAGATCACAACTACCAATAAATCGATTAGGAACTTATTACCCGTTTTTTCTGTTCTTCCTAGGTATTGTCTATCATTATATATATATATATATATATATATATATATATATATATATATATATATATATATATATATATATATATATATTATTAGTAGTATTTATTTTTCTGCCGTACATCATTTACTTTAATAATTAAATATTCCCTAAATAATAAATCTATAAAAAAAAATTATCACCAGTATGAAAGACCATCACTTAATAAAGGTTGGACAGATTTCGATGAACACTCACACTTACAATTGAACCTGGTAAATGGCATTGTTGTCGAGATCTAGAAAACAGTCGTGCGAAGCCTAGGCGGATGTGAGTCAGCATATATAAAATTCTCGCTCATGTAGGGGTTTTTTCATTAAGGATTTGTTGTTTCTTTTTTATTTTCTTATTTAAAAATATTAGTAATCCTATTAATTAACATTACCAATATTCCCTTTAACCACTCCTGGTACGCTGAAAATGCTTGTGTTAGGAGTGGTTCACGACAGTAGTCGAATGGTGGATTCGAACCCACGACCTTTTGAGTTCGCAGTCCGCACCCTGCCATTAGGCTACTGTCGCCTCAAAATATAAATTATAGGGTATATAAAGTAATAAAAATAAATAACTAAGCAAAAGCGTATATTGATGTCGTTTGTAGCTAACATTGCGAATGAAATCTCTATAGATTAAAGACATAATGTCTTGTAAAGTAACCTCAAACATAATAGATGACCACTTGACATTTCTATTTCCATGCTTGAATTATACGCAATATATTTCAATAGATTTGTCTATTTTCGCCTTATTCAAAAATTAAATAAGAAAAAGAGACGAGTATATTACCTCAATTTATGTTGAATTGTAGGTTCTCTTTATGCAAGCGTATGTATATAATTACTCTAAGTATATATCATTTTCTGTCTACGTTGCTACCACGGAGGTTAGAGAGAAGGAGAACGATCGCCACGTGCAAAAGCATAGTCTGCCTGTCCCTAATGCCGCGGTAAGTAGTATCTACGAAGTTAGCTATTTATGAGTACAATTAGATGTAGTTAGTTGAATAATGTACACATTTTCTTCGCGGCATTGGTGAGAAAATAATCCTGCTCCGTAATTTTTTAATTTTTGACAAAAAGAAATATTAAAAAAATGGTGAAATATTGTATTGCGTGGATGTGCAAGTGATTTAGCATCTGATCGGAAAAAAGACCGAAAATGATTTTTATTGAGACAACTCACTGACTGAGCCATATTTATGGGACACTATTTTCTCTCTAACCTCCATGGTTGCTACATATCTATTTAATTTATAGACTGAATTGTTTTACAAGTGTGATATTGGTCTTCTTTTTACTGAAGGGAGGAAGAAGCGCGTATTTTTAAATTAAAATTACAAGGGCGGAAAAAGATAGCGTAGTCAAGACTTGCGGCGGGAAAACGATGATTTTTATAAGTCATATTGGTTGGAAATGGGAAATGGACTGTAATTTGCATAGACGCTGGCTGATTCTACTCTACACCGTTGACTCGACAATATTACTAAGGTCGGACGTACCTGAATATACGAAGGCGGATGCTCCTGCTCTCATGTGCTTCTTCGGGGATCCCCGCTACACGGATTTCGGTCACTCACGATGATCCAATTCGGGTAGGAACTTGCGATTGCACATATTTTTCGGAGCGGCGTAAAACGTGCCCTTTTCTCGCGGCGCGCGG
Organism: Parnassius apollo; assembly: GCA_907164705.1. Classification (NCBI taxonomy): domain Eukaryota; kingdom Metazoa; phylum Arthropoda; class Insecta; order Lepidoptera; family Papilionidae; genus Parnassius; species Parnassius apollo. Next base: position 1,996,146 of record CAJQZP010001441.1, read on the forward strand.
CGTTGACATCCAGTTAATCACGTGACGAAAAGATGTCCGTAACTTTAACGGACCAATAGTAAACAAGCATCACATCGACCCGCGAAATACACGGACATCCAAACCAAAGTAACATTGATGTAACGGTTGCGAGTATTCAGCGCAAACAAACGAACAAATTTCGGCTGTTTATTAAACTAGCCGAACCATTCCTCCCGGCCTTGAAAGGGAAGCTTTCAAAGGTGTAATCATCTATCGATTTAAATTAATTTATTCTTACTTCTAGAAACCTTATTACAACATACTAAAGAATGTTTGTTAACTACTTATGTCTACTTAATCCCATTATCTTATCTATGACTTATTATCTAGAAGCTAATCTACCCTTTACCTAAATAATTTATGACTTTACTGAGTTGGTAATGGACACAATTTAACCACCGGTCTTTGGTAAGTACCGTGCTTAGTCCTTACCATTGCTACACGTATAACGTCATCTTTACCTTTAAAAGTTTGTGTTATAATGCCTAAGGGCCAATGTAAGGGCATGATGTTATCCTGTATTACTACCACAACCGTCCCTTCCTTAACTGGGAAGGATGGTGAGTTCCACTTTTGGCGGGCTTGTAGGCTATGAAGATATTCTCTCCGCCATCGCATCCAGAATGACTGTACCATCTTGTCTAAGAGTTCATATCTAGTTAGAAGATGCGGAATCGAATTATCAATATCAGGTGCTGGCAGGAAATCAAGCGGGACGGTATGTAAAAAATGAGCTGGCGTCAAAGCTGCTGGATCTGAAGGATCAGAGCTGAGCACTGTAAGGGGTCGTGAATTTAATATGGATTCAATCTGGCTTAAAACTGTTTGAAGCTCCTCAAAGGTAAGAATTTGTTGGCCGATAACCCTATATAAATGGGTTTTTATGCACTTGATGTTACTTTCCCAGCAACCACCGAAGTGTGGAGCATTAGGAGGAATAAGTTTCCATTGGATACGACTTTCTGCTAACTGCTTTTCCCATACTGGTTTATAGTCATTCTTTAGAAAAGCGTACAAATCTCGAAGATAAGACCGGGCACCTATAAAATTGGTTCCGTTATCGGTATAAAAACATTGAACCGATCCTCGTCTAGCTAGGAATCGTTTCATGGCGGCCAAGAAGCAAGCTGTGCTGAGATCGCTTGCGAGCTCAATATGCACCGCTCGTGTAGTAAGGCATGTAAACAAGCAGATGTAAGCCTTACGGCTTTTTATACCTTTACCACGATATGGTGTTACTAGGATTGGGCCGGCATAATCGCATCCAGTATGGACGAAGGCTTTGACAACCGCTCGCACTCGAGGTTCAGGGAGGTCCGCCATCATAGGGAACCCAGGTTGAGGTTTAGATCGAAAACATACGTTGCATTTAGAGATGATGGCTCTAATTGCACGTCTAGCAGATAATATCCAGTATTTACCGCGGAGTACAGAAGATAGCAACCCTGGTCCTGTATGTAAATATTTGCAGTGGTATGAGCGTATGAGCAAGTCTACCACATGATCCTTACAAGGAAGAAGAATAGGATGTTTAAATTCAAAACTCTCCTCTGAGTTTGCCAAACGGCCACCCACGCGTAATACGCCATCCTTAAGAAATGAATTTAATTTTTTAATAGATGAAGAACGACATCCCCCTTTCTCCAAACGTTGAAGGTCGTCACTAAAATGTATCGACTGTATTAGCTTCATAATTTCTAATTCCGTAAATTCCAAATCTGACTTAACTATGGGTCCCAGGGGCAGCTTCCTTATAAACTTGTATATGTAGCTCGCCACGTTAAGAAACCGTTGCTACGAAGAGTAATTACGTGCTAGCTTATACAGAAAAGGTTCTTCGATTGGTTTTATTGTTACAAGGGAAATAGACTTAAGCTCCGGCGCGTCGGAAGATTCCTTTGGCACAAAAGTTTTTATTGGCCATTCGACTTTAGGCAAATTAGCCCAAGGAGGCCCCTGTAGCCACAGGGGGGTGATTCATAAGTTGTGTAGGAGTTAATCCACGGGACAAACAATCGCACGGGTTTTCGTTACCCTTGATGTGGTAAAAGTGATCCGATGGTAAGTTGTCCTGGATTTTGGAGACTCTATTGGCAACAAACGTGTGCCATCGGTGTGGAGAAGAATGAATCCAATTTAACACTACGGTCGAGTCTGAAAATGCTAACGCCGAATTAATTGGGTATCTACTCGAATATATTTCAAGAACCCCTTTTATTAATTTAGAAAGCAACAAGGCTGCACATAATTCCAGACGTGCTAATGAGACAACTTTCAAGGGCGCAACCTTTGACTTTGCGCAAGACAAAATGACAGTTGTCTGATTTTTCTCTCTTCCTCCCGGACCGCCAACTGGTGTAAACGTGCGCATAATCCATATATATATATACATATTTTTTTCTTTTTAATAAAATTAACTTAATCAAAATTCGTGTCCTTTAATTCAAACGTAAAAATAGGACCAAATAAACTGAAGGACGCTCGCTAGCAAGTAGCGCAATTCAAACAGCGCAACATAATTGACCTCTTTGGTGCTCCTGGTATCCTGGTACGTGCAAGCTATTCGGCCACTGACAAGGTACGACTATTTACCTTCTCATGCGCAACGACACGCCCTCGAAGAGTGCGAAACCCCGCCTACTCACATCTCATTGGGTCATGCAAGGACAGACGCTGTGTGCATAATAAACAACTTCCACTCCACACTACCACAATATTATTGCGCGCACCATACTGTACAATACCTGCTTGCGCTTATACTCTCCTGGTACTCGGATGATTTGACTTTCCAACGTTACCGTATAAATAAGTCTTCTACCGATCAATATAACCAACATCAATACAACAACTACGAACCAGGCTGTAATTACTTACACACTTTTTATTATCTCCTGATACTTATAATGGAAGACATGAGCGGCAAATCTCTTTCTGAATCGAATATTTCCGGGGAAACAGAACAAAACACCCCTCCTAACTTCATTTTCCAACGAAGTAAAAGACCAAGAGAATGCTACTGCGATTCTGACTTCCTTGCTTTCAAACAGGAAGTCAAATCACTGATATCATCTCTAATGTCACCACAGCAAGAGGAGATAAAGAAAATCTACCCGACACTAATGGAAATTAAATCTACAAATAATAACATAGAATCCGCCATAGCTTCACTGTCGGCACAAAATGAAGAGCTTAAAAATAAAATAGAACTACTCGAAGCACAAACAACGAAGGATAGAAATTATATTACTATTCTCGAGGACAAGTTAGAGGATCTGCAAAGGAGCTGCCGAAAAGCTAACTTTGAGATCAAAAATGTACCAAAAACGGCTAAAGAAACTAAAGAAGAATTAATGAAAATGGTCATTTCTTTATCTATTTATATATTTGGATGTGATATCGCAAAACCGCAGATTAGTGACATATACCGAGTTCAGAACAAGCGTGCTAAAACTAAAAATAGTACAATTATAGTTGAGATGACATCAACTATTCTGAAGACCGATTTATTGAAGAAGTCTAAAGACTACAATAGAACACGTAACGAAAAATTATGCGCCAAGCATCTCGGATTTAAGACGGAAGAGTACACCCCAATTTATGTCTCGGAGCAGCTAACTGCAAAAGGAGCTCGCCTTCACTTTCTCGCGCGGGATCTGGCAAAATCCAAAGGATATAAGTTCTGCTGGACAACCTATGGCAAGGTATATATAAAAAAGGATGACAACTTTCCTACTATTGCCATAACAAGTGAGTCACAGGTCCATAATCTTTTACAACTTAAATGACTAGATGTTATATTATTGTTGACCATTTGTCATACTTACCATACTTTGGTCTGTTGTTGCACCTATTTGTCTTGGGCCTATATGGACTTTAGATACTTAAAATTAATTAGCCCTAGGATAAATATTAAGTTTTATAACAGGTTAAACAGTAACGAATACTATGTAATGCTACTGATGATTATTTGTTGTATTTACCATATTTTACGCTGTTTTTACGCCTGTTTTTCTGGCTTTTATAGGGACATTAGATATTTAAAATTAAATAGTATTAGTATTAATAAGAAGCTTATTATCAGGTTAAATATTAACTTATACTGTCATAACATTTTGCGCACTAACACACACTTTACACTCAATTCCACACTCGTTCACGCTATCTCTTCCACAATAAACACACATACACTCACACATACACTTAATGTCTGTATAGCTACGTTCTTCAGCACCTATAAATCCCATTATAATGAATAGTACCTTACAGACTTTGAACGACATCGACACTCACGAAATAGCCCAAGTGTTCGACTGTGAACTCAACGAATTCACTAACCATATTAAGTCTAACTCCCTTGGCTTCAATATTGTTTCACAAAATATTAGATCTATTTACTCTAACTTTGACGACTTTCAACTAAACTTAGTATCTCTTAAAGTAGATATCGACCTGATAATTTTAACTGAATGTAGATTAAATCCAAACAGATACCTCATATAACCAACTATAATTCACACCAATCTACTAATCATCTTAATAAAGCTGATGGAGTGGTCGTATATATTAAAAACACATGTCAATATAAAATAAGGGAAATAAAGCTTACTCATGCATCTTGTTTGGAGGTCCATATCTCGCCTGACCTTATAGTCATAGCGATTTATCGATCCCCCTCAACCACAAACGCTGATGAATTTCGCCATTCCTTAAATCATCACCTTACTACCATTGAATCAACTAAAAATGTAATTATCACAGGTGACATCAATATTAATCTGATACTAAATCAAGGCGAGCAATCACATGAACGCACAAATAGGCTAAATTATCTCAATATGTTGGCAATGCATGGCCTCCTCCCTGGTCACTTCCTACCCACGAGAGGCAAAAATTGTCTAGACCATATCAATATAAAACTCGAACCTGCCAATAAAACTGCAGTCATTGCAATTATTCATACAACTATCACAGATCACTTCATGACTTTCCTAAAAATTACAAACCATACAAACATAATAAAACCTACTAAAATAAAATCAGTTTTTAACGTTGAGAAAGGACTCGACCACTTAAAAGATAGCAACCTGTCCAACCTGTTGCAACTAACAAACCCTAACACACTAACTAATAAATTAATCGAAATTCTTCAAAACTGTATCCCTCTTAGTACTATCACTATTGTAATCTCGTCAAAAAATAGAACCCTGAAACCGTGGATGACTATTGGTTTATTGCGCTGTATTCACAACCGAAACACCATGCAACGGAGACTGAGGCTTGACCCTTTCAATGAGGTACTAAAAGTTACCTACAAAAGGTACCGCAATTACTGCAACTGCATCATCAAAAAACAGAAACGAAAATATGACAGAGACGAACTTGCCAAAGCACATAAAAATCCTAAAAAAACGTGGGAGATCATTAACAACATTACACAGCGAAAACCTAAAAAACAAATAACTTGGAACTCCTAGAGCTATCTAATACTCCCCAGAACTCTACTAACAAAGTGAATAACTTTTTCTGTAACATAGGAAAAGTTCTTGCGGACAATATCTCACCACCTCCGTCTTCTACAGTAACTAATAACGATCCTAGCTCATCTTTATCTGCCTGTACATCGGCCTCTTCTTTTGCCCTACTCGACACAGACTTTTGTGAAGTTCATGATACACTAATGAGCTTAAAACCAGATAGTGCTCCAGGTTGGGACCACATTCCAGTTAAATTCCTTAAAGCTGCACACGAACAAATTGTGCCAATCCTAACTTATTTAACAAACCTTTGCTTTGAGCAGGGACTTTTCCCGGATGCTTTAAAAGTAGCCTAATAATGCCTGTGTACAAGTGTGGAGACAGGTCAAACCCGTCAAACTATAGGCCAATTTCAGTTCTGCCATCCATCTCAAAAATCCTAGAAAGACTCTTAAATTCACGTTTAATTAAATACCTTTCTAAGTATAACATTCTGTCACCTTCTCAGTTTGGGTTTAGGCAGGGAAAGTCTACTGAGGATGCGGTCCTGTCTTTAACATCTACTATAGTTGACAAAGTGGATAAAGGTAGCAAATGTCTGGCAGTTTTCCTCGACCTCAAAAAGGCCTTTGACACAGTATCTGTCCCCATACTTCTAGACAGGCTTGAAAACATAGGCACAAGGGGAACCCCTCTCGATCTGTTCAAATCCTACCTAAGCAGTCGCAAACAAACAGTCAAAATAGGGGGAGTTTACTAGCTCAGAAGAAACAATTTCATACGGTGTCGGGTAGGGAAGTGTCCTTGGTCCGACATTGTTTCTTATATATATTAATAACCTATGCAATATGACTATTGACAGCGGTCACATTTTCTCATACGCGGATGATACTGCCATAGTCTTTGCTGATAACACTTGGACAAAAGTTAAAAGGTCAGCCGAAATCGGCCTGTCTAAGATTGCAGTTTGGCTTAAGCGTAACCTCCTCACACTAAATGCCTCCAAGTCCAATTACGTATGCTTCACCAAGTATACACACACTCAACCACCACTCGAATTCCAAATAAAGATCCACTCCTGTGCTAACCCCCCAATTCCTGACTGCTCTTGTACAAAAATTGACAGGTTACAGTATACTAAGTACCTTGGTATCATGATTGACCAACGCCTGTCCTGGCATATGCATACTGAACTGATCATGAATAGGATTAGGAAATTAATATGGACTTTTAAAACATTGCGACACGTTGCCTCAAAGAATCTTTTGCAGAAAGTCTACGTATCATTAGCCCAATCTATCCTTACATACTGTCTGCCATGCTGGGGTGGAACAACAAAAATTAAATTTTTAGAACTTGAGAGGGCGCAGCGATCTCTGCTTAAAGTTATGTTTTTTAAACCCTACAGATTTTCAACCCAAAGCCTTTACCTAACCTCTAACCTACTGTCTGTAAGAAAACTTTACCTACTCCACCTTATTCTGAGTAAACATAAATCCCTCCCGTTTGACCCCAAAAAGCCGATTATGAGTAGCAGAAGAAGCTACTTGGTCGCTCCAACTGTCCCAGTTAGATCTGTTTTTGCCAAGCGGCAGTATGAAAGGCAATCTTCCCACTTATACAACCTATTGAATAAAGAGCTAAACATCTATCCTCTAAAACTCCGTGACTGTAAACTAGCTGTGACTAATTGGCTTAAGACTAAAACCTACGATGACATTGAGGCTATGGTATCATCGTTACCATAATCTGTTTATTAATCAACTGGACCACAGTAACGTAATCGTTGTGGAGGAAGCTTTGCTTGGCTTCTTCCGATCCCAAGACATTTTCATAGGGCTAACCTAAACCTCAACGTCAACAATATTAACCCATAAACACAAGAACGAACGAACAAACACACATACACACACGCGTGTGCGCGTACACTCAAAACCCCACTCGCTTACATCACACAAGTGCGCTCCTTTATCCATTTTGTATTTGTACTTTCTTTTCTTTTATTTTGTTTCCAATTACATACACTGTATAATGTTAAGTGGAAGAGCGGAGTCACCTAACACAAGCATCTCTTTGCTTAAAAGGTGATCTCCAAACCCTGTATCTTAAAGTTTTATGTAATTGAAATAAACATTTTTTTTTTTGTTTGACGTCTACTCGAATATAAACTGCGGCACCATAAGCCTTTTCACTCGCGTCAGCGAAACCCAGAATTGTTACCGAACAGCCATGAACCACTCCAAGGTGCCGAGGAAATTTCATCTGGGCAAGCAGGGGAAGTTCATGTCGGAATTCATTCCACAGTCGTGTAATTCGTTGTGGGGGATCAGCGTCCCAGTCTATTTTAGCAATCCAAAGCTCCTTGATTAAAAGCTTGGCATACAAGACTACAGGTGCTACCAAGCCCAAAACATCGTACAAACGTGCGACAGAGGACAAAATGTTTCTCTTAGTGCAAGGGCGATCATCTGAAATCACCTCGAAGGCGAACTCATCATCACGAGGACGCCAGTAGAGACCTAATATTTTCAAGGTATCGTCCTTGTGAAATTCGACGTTTTGCGACAAGCGATAATCTTCAGGAATATGTTCAAGCACCCTTGTGCTATTACTACTCCATTTGACTAGGTGGAAACCCCCAGCCTTGAATAGCCCGACTAACTCTTGAAAGGCAGAAATAGCTCGATCGGAATTCATCAGTGAGCTAGCTATATCGTCCATGTAAAGATCTCTCTGCGCGACTTCTTTACCTATAGGGAAACGGTGACCCTCATCCTGTACCAGTTGCGAGACAGTACGAAGAGCTAAAAATGGGCTACACTTTAGTCCAAAGGCTACTCTATTGAATTCCAATGATTTTATTGGATTTTGAATATCTGAACCACCTTCTAAATTGTCATCCCGACTGAAGCGATATAAGATACGCTGAAAACGTCGATCCTGCTTACGGACGCCTATCCTAAGATACATCTGTCTTACGTCGGCTGTGATGGCAACAGGTAATAGTCTCATATTCATTAAGATTGTAAAAAGGTCGCGTTGAAGATTGGGACCGGTATATAAAAGGTCATTTAAGGAAAATCCGCTACTAGACTTAGCACTTGCATCCAGAACAGGTCGGATCCGTGTTGATACTTTATCCTCCCTAAGAACCGCGTGGTGTGGCATGTAAAAGTGTAGAGGATCTTTATCGGCTGTATCAATAGGAGATAAATAACCTTGATCCATATAATCCTTAATTACACTGTCGTACGCCTCTCTTAGAGCGGGTTGAGCAGAAAACCTACGCTCTAAATGTAAAAATCTACGCCTAGCGACTTCAAAAGAAGACTTTACCAAGAAAATATGGACTGAATTTGAAAGGTAAGGCTACTTCGTAGCGTCCGGAAGCAGAACGCGTGACAGTCTTACCATAATTTTCTTCGCATGTTTTATCATCAGCACTAAAGATATGCTTAGGATCAATTTCATCGAGTTCCCACATTTTCTTAACTAGAGTCTCGACCTCAGATGTTGAAATAGCATGAAACGCTACGGTGGCTGGGGCTTGAGCCTGGATAACCGCTGGAGCATCTCCTAGAACTATGTATCCTAAAACGGTCTCAAGCGCGTCCGGAGAACCGGGTTCCCCGATAATTCTACCAGGTCGTAGCATCTCCGCAAAAAGACTTACACCTATTAATAAATCTATTTCTCCAGGCATACCCCAGCTATCGTCCGCCATGGGAATACTACGCAGATTTTCAAGGAATCTAGTATCGACATTACACGTTGGTAAATTACTAGTGATTCGATTTAACACTAGAGCCTGAATATTAAATTTTGTATTAGTGAATCGAGATCGAAAAGAAACATTTGCTGCCCCCTTGACTATCTGTGATAAGCCACCTATTCCCTTCACCGTTACAGGTGAATTAGATTCGACCTTTAGCTTTAGTTTTGAACAACATTTTGTTGTTATATAATGTTTCTGGGAACCAGGATCCAGTAAACATCTAACGATTACATCGCGACCATTGCGACCCGTGGCATAAACCTTTGCGGTTGCGAGAACTTGCGTTGTTGATGATGAATCACATTTTGTAGAAGACAGCGAACAGTACGATACTTCTGGAATTCCTTCTCCAACCACTTGATCAGAGGAAGACTCTTCTTCAAGTTCTAGTGAGTTCAGTATTTCACTAGTATCATGTTCCTCGTTTATGGCTACAGTGGCGGCGCACGACTGCGCTGGAAATGGTTCCTTTCCAAAATGAAGCAACGTGTGATGTCTGGCGTTACACTTGCGGCAAGAAGTGTTTGAGTTGCAATAAAAAGCGGTATGTTGGTTACTCAAACAATTAACGCAGTAACGATTGTCTTTAACGAAGTTAAATTTTTCGGCAGCCGAAAGGTTAGCAAAAGGTTTACATGCATAGAGATGCGTATGCGCCGTGTTGTTGCAAAGCTTACATGGCCTAGTATGAACTTGGGTCTGCTGCATGGAAACTAAGGCGCGTGGCGGCACGGTTAAACTCCGTGAGCTAGATGGGCGACTACCCGAGTAGGGATGTGGTGCCATGGAACTGCCACGAGTCTGTGCTGAAGTGCTGGTTCGATACAAAATTTTTACCTGCTCTCGTAAGAACTTGACAAATTCGTCGTATTTAGGCATGTCCGTTTCACTACGAACTGATGTTTCGAAACACTTCGCAGTATCGCAATCTACGAGCTTTAGGCCCATGTAAACAAAAATAAAGTCACTTAAATTATCTATATTAAGTTGTTTGAGTGCTGCGATCGTGGCCGCGTATTTATCTACCAATTTTTCTAAATTTATTGCAGAGGGACCGTTAATATTTTTTAATGCAAATAGCTGATTTAGATACGTCGTAGCTAAAGCTCTGTTATCCTTATATTTGTCTAGCAACGTTTGCCAAATAATTACGTAATTATCTGCCGCCGGGACTATACCAGCACATATATGTTTTGCCTTTCCGGAAAGGTGGCTCATTAAATAATGAATACGTTCCGAATCCGTTAACGTTTTATTTTCGTGTATAACACGTTTAAACGTTTCGTAAAAATAAGGAAAGTTCTGTAATTCACCATCGAAAATAGGCAATTCAATACGAGGAATCTTAATGGTATGTTCCTGAGTAATTACATGTGTGACGGTTTGCGATTGTGGGTTTGGTCTCTCCATACTATTCAGAAGATCCTTAATAAAATAATATAAATCGTCAAACGCTGATAACGGCTGGTAATTAATACTATAATCAGGATCTACTTCCAAATTTAATAAATTTATATCATCAACCAAAGTTACAAATTCTTTACGTAATTGATCGACGGCGCGAGCTTGTGATAAGAAACTATGCCGTGATTTTTCATCTGTTTTCGATGATAGTTGAAAGGTCTTATTTATTTGTGAGAAATACAATTGACGCTTAGCTTCTAACAATTTAATTTGCATAAGGCGTCTATCATTTCCTGCACCCTTTTCCGTCATTTTGAATATATTTATTAGAACACGATTATATTACCCCAAAGTGAGTAAAAGTATCTTTGTGGTTACGAATTAAATGTAAATTAATTTTCACGCGTGATTGAAGAAATATAAATGAGCAGGTTAGTGAATAAGTATCTAAGAATTTAACTGTATTTATAGTATATAAATATTGCGAACTCGACTAGAAATTCAAATCAGTTTTAATATATATATGTAATGCGCTGCATACGTTAAGCACCTAAGAAAAGGTACGATACGGTATTAGATAAACTGCAAACCGGTTGTTGGCGCGACGCGGCCGCACGGCGGTGATTTCTACCCACTATGTAAATTAAATCGAACCGATTGAAATATTCACGGAGCGAGATGATAATAATAGGTAAGTAAATTAAATGCGACAGCTGTCTAAAAGTCGATGCGATTAATAAGAATGTTTCTTAGTAATAAACATATAAAATCGATTTTGTAAACGGCTGTATGCGATGCGGAAAATACTTCAAAATTAAGTAAAATCTTATAAGTCAGCAACTAGCATTATAAAATAGTCGACATCAACGTAAGTATGCAGCAATAAGGTTCAGTATCGATTACGTCGCAGAGTCGAATCACGATCGGATTTACGTATTTAGTAATTCCAATCCAATTGTCATCCTGTGAGATGGACCATTTTTTGGTTGGAAATGGGAAATGGACGGTAATTTGCATAGACGTTGGCTGATTCTACTCTACACCGTTGACTCGACAATATTACTAAGGTCGGACGTACCTGAATATACGAAGGCGGATGCTCCTGCTCTCGTGTGCTTCTTCGGGGATCCCCGCTACACGGATTTCGGTCACTCACGATGATCCAATTCGGGTAGGAACTTGCGATTGCACATATTTTTCGGAGCGGCGTAAAACGTGCCCTTTTCTCACGGCGCGTGGCGTTGACATCTCGTTAATCACGTGACGAAAAGATGTCCGTAACTTTAACGGACCAATAGTAAACAAGCATCACATCGACCCGCGAAATACACGGACATCCAAACCAAAGTAACATTGATGTAACGGTTGCGAGTATTCAGCGCAAACAAACGAACAAATTTCGGCTGTTTATTAAACTAGCCGAACCACATATTACAAATTAAATAGCACGGTTTTATTGAGAGTCGTAAAGAAGTAGTTAAATTAGACTATACGAATCCCTTAATTTTGGTGGGAATATTTTTTTATAGGATAGGGTGACAAACGAGCACACAGTTCACTTGATGGTAAGTGGTTGCTGCGGCCCATAGACATCTACATCTATCCTCGATTGCATATAAAAACGCAGATGCGTTGTCACCCGTAACAACTATGGGATGAAGATGAAGTGCCTCGTTTCCAGTAAAAAGAGTCTCCGGTTCTCTACACTCACCATACGAAACAGCGGCATTAAGCTATTATTTTACGCTGGTATTCTGTAAGAGCGTGGTCCTTCCCCGGTCGAGCCGAATTCTTGGTTCTTGGCTTGGTCACAGAATACTAGCGTAAAATAGCAGCTTAAGGCTTTTGTGTAGAGTGTTGAGAACTGGTGACCCTTTTTACTGGAAACGAGGCATTCCTTCTTATTCTATCATGTCATCTTCCATCTAGGCATGGCGTCCTTGACAACGCATCTGTATTTTATTTTTAATCTAGGATAATTTAGATGTCTTTGGGTCACAGCATCCGCTTACCATCAGGTGGACTGTGTGCTCGTTTAGCACCCTTATTCTATTAAAAAAAACTGTCGATGCAGTGCCATCTGTGTACGTTCCGTGACACAAAGTAAGTGTCGATTAAACAAACACAGTTATTATTCCTTATGAAAAACATACTAAGTCTTAGGATAATTTGGCAGAAATGTACCGTCTGAATGGAAGTAGATTTCATAGTGAACTTTTCACCATATATTTTAAATTATACAGTAATATTACGAAATTCTGTAATATTCAACTATGTTTTGTTTAAGAGGATACCTTGAAAATGAATCGAAGTTTTGGGGGCGTAGCTTATTCCTTTGTCGGTTAAGCTAACGGATGACTGAGTGAGTGTCAAAATGAAAGAGATGCAACGACTTCATAGTACGCAAATTATGAGATAGCCATACTGAGCAAGCGCTCGGAAAAAAACTACGTAAGCGCCAAATAACATTTTTATTTATTTTAACAAAACTTCGTTATGGATTAAAAAACTGGTTTATGAGAACTTAGATATGATTATTTACTATGCCTTAAAAATAATTCCATGAACTTATTCGTAAGAATATTGTGGTGTCGTGGAGAAATGTAAATAATTAGAGCCTACTTTGCAATTTTTTTCTATCGAGAAAATTATATGATATCGTGTTTTCCTTTTATGCAATCCAATGTCATATAGTCAAAAATCATATACCAAAATTTTGGTTTGTATTATATAAAACTTAAAAAAATATGTTATATAGAAAACCACCAAATTTTCGAGGTATCACCTTAAACTTTCATTGATATAAATAAGTATTAGATTTATATCTAAGAAATCTACTACTATTTTGCTGTCTAAGTTCACGGATGAAATAAATCAACACCTGAATGATAAAAAACATGTCATATTATTCATCGACATTAATAAGACATTTGATATTCTTAGGCACGATATTCTTATAAAAAAACTTGACAATACAGGTATCCGCGGGCCATTATTACAATGGTGCCAAGATTATCTCAACGATAGAAAATACCGATCACCAGATTTCAGTGACGAAATATTTGTAACTACTGGAACAGTACAATACTCCGTACTCGGACCCTTGCATTATCTAGCGTACGTGACTGACATGGGAAACGTAATAAAACATTGTTCCATTTACCAATACGTGGACAATACATGTCCTATACCAGTTGATAAAAATTTTTTTTACAAATCGATATCAATAACTTATGTAAATGGTCTCTTGATGATGATCTAGTACTGAATGCTAGTAAAACCAAAATTTTTAATAAAATTAAAAAATCAATCTGTTTCGGGGACGATGTATTTGCCTTATTTAAATATTGTAAAATCTTGCCTGTTCATATTAAAATAAAAATGTGGTTATTAATTGAACAATTTATCAACACAGAACTACAAATAAAAGTGAATCATAAAACAACGACTCGGAAAGTAACTAAATCATAACTAAAATTACCAAGAGTTATAAATTGTTACGGAAAACGAACGAACGTGTATTTAATACCAACCCTAATTAATGACATACCTACTAAAATTCGATTAGGAATAACGGACAAAAACTATAAAAATATATATAAGCAATTTTTTAATAAACTGTAATTTTAATGAAATCAAACCTAACTTAATAACATATCGATAATCAAAAGACCCTGTCTATAATACACTCAAGTAGCATCAGCCGGCCGGCCGGTTGCGTCGAGCCGCATATCTATAACCGATTCCTTTATGTTCACTTATATGTAAACATTGTACCCATACTTCATACTGTTAATATTGTATTTGATGTTCTTATTAAATAATAATATGTACAAACCAATGTCAACAGATTGCTCAATTGTCTCAACATCCAGACAAACCCGTAAGGGTTTTTGTGATGTTTATATTTTGATTTTCTTTATTTTTTTCTTATAATCAATTAATTTAAAAAGAAATTAAGAAATTATCGATACTTAGTAACATACCCTAATAAAAGTATCGAGTAGAAAAATACTAAGTATCGAACTAAAAGTATCGATACATACTACTACATTTCATACCGTAGACAGAGAAACCTATAGACTAATGATCGGCGCGGCCTCAAATGAGAAAGGACGATAACGAGTTTTTAGGTTATACAATAATCTTTACGACTTTTAAACACATTTAGATAAAAATTTTAATTGTTCAAAGAACTGAACTGAACAAGATTCACCAATCTTAAGGTCACAAAACACTTTTTTCTCACTTAAACCAACTTCTAAATTCCTTAAATCGCTACGCTGTTAAAGTTGTTTAGCAAACTGTTGTTTGCTAAACAAAAAGCCGGCACGGAGAAAGGGACAAACAATCACACCGCTCTATCTCATTTCTATGCAAGACGTATGCATAAATCTATCTTTTCCGTGTGCGAATGCGAAAGAACGCGTCAATTTGTCTATAGGTTTCTCTGTCTACGTTTCATACCGATATATTACTTTCCTCTATGTTACATACTGACACTGACAGTGACAGTGAGTTTTGGCGGAGACTTGGCCGTCGACGGATTGTCGCTCCTGTTTTGGTTGGAATAATGGTTTGAAGTGGATTTTGATTCGTGAAAGTTTTGCGATTTTGTGAGAGAAAGAATTGTGTTCTTACGTATCTACGCGTGTGAACTATTAGAGAAAACGACGAAACAAGTGCTTTGATGTTGATATAAAACTCAAGTTAATTTGATAGCTTGGGCGCCTTATAAACCTGAGTGGTTATCGTCATCAACAGTCCGCTGAGTTGAGCTGTCGTCAAAATCAACCAAAAACTTCGCAATGTGACGCATCAGCATATTGTGAAGACAAAATATATAAAATGAAGATTCTGAAAGAAATAATGGGCTCAGAAAGACTAGAACCCAGAGCCGTAAAGCCAGTTAAATAAAAAGAATATGACAGTGACAGCTAGTACATAGTCAGTAATCTATGGTGACAGTCATAGATCATAGATTACTGTGTATATACTAGAGAGTGACAGTCTAACTATAAATAAATAATGAAAATTTTACGGGTGGTATGAGTTGTTTAAATGTAAATTAAAAATTGATAAAAAATATATGAAGGTTTTTAAATACTATTGCTATAATATCTAAACGTAAAACATAGTTCATTTGATTTTCATAATGGCAAGTACAATAGTTCAATACATTTTACTTCGAAGTGATTTATTGAAGGATCTGGGATGGTCCATTGGAGCTTTAGTAGCACAGGCATGCCATGCGTCTTCGGCTGTATTATATATATTTAAAGATGACGAATATACTGTACAATATATGAATGACTTAGACAGCATGCATAAAGTTGTATTAGAAGTAAGCTAAGTATATATATATTTTTTTATAGAATAAGGGTGACAAACGAGCACACAGTCCACCTGATGGGAAGTGGATGCTGTGACCTAAATACTTCTACATTTATCCTCAATTAAGAATGAAAATGCTGGTGCATTGTCACCCCTGAGGACTAAGATAGAATGCCTCGTTGCCAGTAAAAAGGGTATTGGGTTCTCTTTACACTCACCACAGTAGCATTATCTGCTATTTTACGCTGGTGTTCTGTGAGATTGTGAGAGAGAGAGAGTGTGTAAGAGTGGACACTCCAGTTGAGCTGACCCATTTGTCCTACAACCATAATATAGTTGCAGTGTGGCTTACCATGTAAAACTATGTAATGTTATAATATAGTATTTAATGTTATAATTTCAATTTATAATACTAAGATTTTGATGTCTACCCCTATATATCTCAAGTCTTAATTACCTAACAGACATGTCTGCAGCATATGGTTTTAAAAGATTAGAAGTCTTACCTGCAGTGAACCAGCCAATGAATTTTTTTTTTGTTATTTCCATTGCATAATGTTTGGAATCTTGCTTTAGGGAAATAGAAGGATACTAAAATTGAAATGTTAATTTGTTTTGCGCAAGAGAGGAATTTGTAACTTCAATGAAAAAGGGGCTCATAGAAAAATACATAAAAGAAACAAATATATTAACAAGTCTTTCACAAAAACAAAAATAGTTCTATTAAAAATAGTGATGTATGTTCTCTAAATGCTAGAAATAGATTTAAGCTAGTAGTACCAGCTAGTTTAATCTTTTTAAATTGTAATGACAAACAAACTTACAGTCAACTTAATAGTAAGTAATGCAGCCCCTAGACACTTGCAACCAACTTCAATGAATGATGATGGAATGTCTGACAGCTCTTAATTACAGGCTACAGATACAGGCTAACTGCAGATAGATGTCATCATCATCATTTTTTAATGGAAAGTGATGAATGAGTAAGCAGTCTGCCTTATGGTCAGTGAATAATGTGGCCCATAGCCACCACATCTATTAATGTATTAAAATTGAAAGTTTCAGCCTATATACATACCATCACTGGACACAGACATCCTCTCATTTCTGAGAGGGTTTTTCAGGATGTTTGGCGAACTTCACATGTCTCTGAAATATTTTTGTTTCTTATTTCTCAGACATGCAGGTTTCCTTACGGTGCTTTCCTTCACCGCAGAGCACATGGTAGATTTCAGTTATTGAAGATTAATTAAGCATACTATTGTCCAAATGATTCTTTCAAATAATTTCAGATACCAAATGAAGAGTCATTAAGAAAAATAGCAGAAAAATTAAAGGAAAATTCTATAGACTGTAAATTGTGGATTGAACAGCCAGAAAACATACCTACTTGTTTAGCACTTAAGCCATATCCTAAAGAGGAAGTAAAAAAGTTTGTTGGCAAGTTTAAACTATTTAAGACTACTTTAGCGTAGGTTAATTTGGTGAACTTATAATAGTTATTACTTTTTATTTATCAATCTATTAAAAAAATTAATACATTTCTGTTTTTTATTAGCATAAAAGAAACCTTGCATACATTAATTTTTCTGTGAAGATTCCATATCTGCCTTTGTCGGGAAGGTGGGCCTGTTACATGGGCTTTTAGTTAAATAACATAATTTAAAACCATTTTTTTATAGGATAAGGGTGGCAAACGAACACACAGTCCAGCTGTTGGCAAGGGGCTGCTGTGGCCCATAGACATCTACATTTAACCTCGATATGGAGTCAAAATGCAGAGGCATTGTCACCCTTGAGGACTACAATGGGATGCCTCGATTCCAGTAAAACAGGTCTCCAGTTCTCTACACTCACCATACAAAATACAGCAGCATTAAGCTGGTATTCTGTGTGCGTGTGGTCCTTCTCAGGGCAAGCCGACCCATTCATGCTACAAACATAATATACCTGCAGTGTGGCTCTACCACATACATATTTGCCCATACTGTCCTCAATAGGCAGGCGGCTTGTTTATGCAATGCTATTCCTCATCACAGGTTTGTTGCATGAGGAATCTGTAGTTCTGAATAGTTATAATTTAATTTGTCGATCAGCCTCGCCCTTCAAGTTCTTTGAATCGCATAGGTAAGCATGGAATGAGGGAAAGATTGGTTTCATTTATCTTCATTTTGTCATTGTTTAAGTCTTTCACTGGAACGCTAACTAAAGTGCAGAATTAGAAATATTTGTCCATTCTTACAGGGCCAACAAGTCAGTTGGTGCTGATTCAATACCTGGACACATGTAATGCCACTAATATCCATCATTAGTCTGTGGAATAAAGATTTGCCGACCAAATGACTAATGATGCTGATATACTGTCAGTGCCTGATTTAGAATTCCGACAGCCCTCGCTAGGCTAACTGTGAGTATGCGCCCCCCGCCGGCCTGTTCTGTCTGTGCCTGCTCAGTCCATGAATATATTTACTAGATTTTTATATTTGACTAGCTTTCCCACCACAGGTCATCGAGAGTCAAATTATACTCAAAAAGAGAACCTATTAGATCAGATTTCTCCTTTACGGCGTGGGCCAGTAGGTCGTTCTCTTTGTGCAAAGATGGAACAGATCGCTGACGGAAGTTCCCTTGGACAGCCTTAGCAAAATACCTTAATAAAATGAGAGGTAGAGAAGAGATCTTGAGTAAGTTTAAAATCTTTGAATAATGTCCAGTCAGTTTACGAAAAACAAAAAGTACCAAATAATTCGGTCTTATTTTTACAATCTATTTATTTGTTTTGAACCAAAGTTAAGAAAGAGCAACAAGTAAAATACTTTTGGGACTTACTCTATTATTTATTGAAAATGTTACACGAAATTTAATTCTGTACATAAGTGGTGTTTGCAAAGGCAACCTCAGCGGCCCTTGAACCTTGCGCCCTACGTTTCAGCCTAGATAGTCTGTGGGTAAATCAAGCCCTGTATACTGTTATATTCATTCGTCGATTGTTAAAGCATTATGCTAAATCACAAATTATTCGTGGAGGTGTAGTGTATATCAATCTCGGGTACTGCATTCGAACTTTCCTTTCATTTAGATAATAGGAAAAGTCTAGGCATCCCTTCCTCACCAGAAGCATATTGTACTCGTACCAATCAAAATCCCAATGTGTCATCACTTTCGTTGCAGAGAGAAAGTCGAAGGGAAAGAGAAAGCATTCTGCGCTTGGGTACCATAGACTTTGGACGTGTCGGTTGAGTTTATTCCCGTCACTCCACTCTGCTCATGCGCTCAAATTATTATTTAGTCCCGCTTACAGCTTGGTGCTCTGTATTTGATGACTGTATTGGTGCTCTCATTGTAGTGCGCAAAGCACGCTGTTTCGGGGAACAGCAGTCTTACAGTGAAGTGTATCGGACGCTTGTTGTGGTGGAAAGAGTGTTTTCTGCGTAACTCTCCTTTCTGGCTTCCTGGTAACCGTCAACCGTAAGCTGAGTGAAACACACCCGCCGCCTCAGAGGCCGCCATTGATTTTAATTTTTGTGCTTGCAATAACGGTCACCGCTAGACTTTCGTGCTGCGAGTTGTACTCATCCTAGCGTACCAACGCGCTAGGCGTTTATTATAGGCCTTGGCTTGATACATATCTGTGGTCATGTTTACAAGATACAGGTAGTTTACATTATGGCGCCGCTTTCAAATGACTCGACGGCTTTCTTCGTTGAGCCTTCCATGACATTAGTGCTGTGTTTCTAGCACAGCTTAATGCTAAACTGAAAGTACATGAGGAAAACCCCCTTTCTCCTCACTCCGCTTCGGTATCACCGGTTTCATTCGCGTCGGTGTACGACCCCGCGTCCTCCGTGATGCCCACCCGCGGCTCCTTTCCGGTCTTCTTGCTCCGACTCAGGCTCCGACATGGATACCGAGGTGCGTGCCCCGTCCAAGCCAGAAGACGAAGGTTTCACCCTCGTTCAGGGCAAAAAGTGCAGCCCCCAAAAAGGCAGCCGAGGCCAACACAGCCCCTGCGTCCCCTACTGCCACTACGTCTAAAAAGCCAGCCCCCGTGGCGCGCGCTCAATCTCCCAAGACCGCATTGAAAGGGTTCCCTGCTGAACGTAGGGAAAAGCCGCCACCACCCTTCATCATCCAAGATGAAACCAAATGGAACTATCTTTCCAATTGGTTAAACTCAAAAAAAAAAATCCACTGCCCAAAGGTGCAAAACGCCGGTCTAGGGCATCGTGACCAATCACCTGCGCGCCCACGAAATCAGTTTCCACACTTACGCCCTACCAGAGAAGCGAAACCTTCGTGTGGTCATCCGCAGACTCCCCAAGGAGCTCGAGACTGTACACAAATTGGACGACCTCAATGCCTAAAATCTCCCGGTCCGTGAAGTACACAGAATGCACTAAAACACCGATAAAAAACGGTTTTTAGAATTGTACCTTGTCATTCTGGATCTGTTTTCGGAAAGGAAGGAGATATTTAAAGCCGAATACGAGGCGATTGATCTCGCTCGTTTCGCAGTCAACCCCGCGTCGTCTATCGAACATCACGCGTGTTACCGGTACGCTTTGTTTATA
Source organism: Parnassius apollo (assembly GCA_907164705.1). Lineage (NCBI taxonomy): Eukaryota > Metazoa > Arthropoda > Insecta > Lepidoptera > Papilionidae > Parnassius > Parnassius apollo. The sequence continues at coordinate 2,016,725 of CAJQZP010001441.1, forward strand.
TAGACATGTATAATATAATCAAAGCCGTACGGGCTTTGATTATATTATATTTGACTGAGTTAGCTCAGTATGCAGAGTAATGAACAACACAGAGAGCATTTTTACTTCTTAATTAAATCTTTTTTATTTATAATATTAGTTCCTATAGATTATAAATTCTGTACTTTATTCGTTATAAAATATTGTTCGAAATGTTATTGAATTGATATCGATTTTTTTTCTTAATTGGTGCATCGTACGTAAAGAACCTCATATAACTGAAAATGTTTGTTCTTGTGAGTTTTACAAGATGCCGTAATGCAAATTGCATAAATAATAAAGAAAAAAAAAAAACTAAAATGTCGGTGATTGCCCCATAGTGGGGATAGGTAGTGTGTATGTAAATTCTCACAAGACTACTCCGACTGGTCAATTATTTCACATCCGAAGTATTTCGGTTTTTTTAAATTATGTACTTACCCCATGCTTTCGACATTATTTGCGGTCTCTGTGCTTGCACTAATCTGTACATTCTTTTCCGACTCGGTCGTGATATTTACATTTTAGTGTTTCTCACTTGCCTAGAAAAGTATAAATGATCAGTTTGGCTAATGTAAATGAGTAAAAATGCAGCCTATTAGGCAGCCTCAAACAAAAAATTACCTTACAAAAAATATAAGTAACCCCAAAATACAAAATTCGAGCAGCGTTCATGCGATAAACTCTCCTTGTTTTACCACTTAGGTAACATTTATTTCTTTTCCTACCCATATTCACATTTATAGTCGCTTAAACGCGTATAAAACACTAAATTAACGATTTTCGCTACAGACACAACGACTGTTGTCATCTTACGTCACACGTCGAAGCGCCTGGTAATTTATTACGGCAAACTTTTATCTGGCCATATACGATATTATTTTTAGGTGTTTTAATTAAAACGAATTATGTTAATAAATAATATTTTGTATCGAAAATAAAGACGACAGGCACCTTCGGAATCACAATACAAACATTTTTACGTAAAAGAATATTTCCTAAATTAAAATTTACAGAGTTTTGGAAGAACAATCATTTTTAAATATCATTACTTAACCTTTTTTTTTATTTGTTGGTATACTCATTTATTTAAAAAATTTAAAACAGCGGGCACCTTGTGAAGGAACCGAACAAACCTACAAAAATGTTTTAACGGTTAGAAATTAGAATTACTTCAGGTCAAAGTGGTAGTGAAGATAAATACATTAAATTTCGCCAGTTCTCTTCGTATTCGGCCTTAACGTTCGGCGCATCTGGAACCTAACGGGGATTGCAGTTGAAGCTCTCCGAAACAGAGGCATGGCTAATGCCATCGATGCCAACTTTACGGCCACTCGGCCATAAAATGTAACACCAGGCCTAGGTATGTTGGGTGACGAACCTTTATGTATCAACGTGCCATTTTTCTAAGGAAATGTTTAATTCGGTAACAGATGTGCCGTAAAATAATTTTGATTTCGTGATAATTGGAAAAATAATATTACTAAATAAGTTGGGTGTACTATGGAAGGCCACTCTAACAAATAAACAGTTATTATTCGTTTATTTACTGGATAAATGAAACTAACAAATATTTAAGTAATACTTTATTTTATTACGTAACATATAAACCACTTTTTTAAATTGCAGATTTAATCAATATTAATTGAACTTAAGTTTAATTGAACTCTTCCAAATGGCCTTGCTAGGACCAAGGCTTCTTAGAAGGCCATTATAATAAATCAGTCATTTAACACTAAATTTTAATAAATAGCGATTAAATATACAATAAAAAGAAGTGGCTTATATGTTACGTAATAAAACAAAGTATTACTTAGTTATATCGCCTCAATCCGTCCCTGGCTCAATATTCCAAACAACCACATCAGCATTTTCATAAGAAGCCAAGTTAGATTTCTGTGTATTGTAAGACTAACAACTCCCACACATATCCCGTGACGATATGATAATAGTTTAGACTTATTTTAATAACATAAAATTTAATTAATTCTGTAACTAACCACCTTCGGAAGAACATTAAACCATTTTATATTTTGAAATTGTGTTTTTAAAAAGACTGTCGAGGTCCGTCGCAATTTAAGTGGCGCAGCCGGTAGGATATCCGTATATATTCCGCTGTCGTATTAACGCCCTTTCGGACCCCAACATCGGTTCAAGCGTCGGTATAGCAGTCAGGATCGGATATCCTCGAAACAAACAAATATCTCCCGCGACGCGCGCTCAATCGTTTCCAAATCAATCGATTACGCGCACAGGACACATCGGCAGTATCGAAGTGGGCAGAATCAACTGGAGGACATGGGACTGAACATACTATCAGTAAACCTTTTCACTTCCTGTTTACATTATCCCATTCTTTTCCGCATTTTCCGAACTAAAATCGTCAGGCCAAATTATTTGCATTTATCTAATTTTGTTGGCACAAAAATAGGCTAATAAATATCCTTGTTAATAATTTGTGTTAAATTAAGTAAAATAGTTTAAATAAAATGTCAGTAACTGTTATTCCAGCACACATTTTAGATTTAATTCCTAGATAATGGAGATGAAAAATTACTCAATTTATTTATTTCAAAATGTGAATATGTTTTATTAAATTCAGGAGGCGATAATACTCCGATTCAGAATTTATACAGATTTCATGCTATAAGTAGTAAGCTTACTGGTAGGGCTGCGACTCTACTTAGTGATAATCCTAGTTTAAGTACATGGGAAGATTTGAAAGAAATTTTAACCCAACATTTCGGTGACCCTCGTTCAGAAGAATGTATTGCTATCGAGCTAGAGTCTCTAAAAATTAAACAAGGAGAGTCATATATTCAGTTTTGTGGTAGAATACAAAATGTAAAAAGTTCCCTGCTTGCTAAAGTACAAAGACTTTCCGATGAAGGAATTAAAGCCGCTAAAATGATTATATATAATAATACCGCCTTAAACGTATTTTTGTACAATTTACCCGAGGACCTCATTAGAATTGTTCGACTCAAATGCTGCTCGACTTTGGAGATTGTTTTAAGTATAGTCAAGGAGGAAATTAACTTCTTAGCGCAGCATAACGCCAAAAACCATAAAGCTAAACCAGTTCAGCAATTAGCCATTCAAAGTTTTGCGAGACCATCTACATTTATAAATTCAAATCCGCCACCAAACAATAATAATAATAGTAATTTCAGGTTTGGTGTACCCAATAATCAGATAGGATATAGGCCTAATTTCATACACCCTAATAAATTCACGTCCCCTCAACAAGGTTACCGTTTTGCATCACCACAAAATTCAATGCCACGTAATTTCAATCACCCATTTACCCAACAACCACGAGCACCATTCCAAAGTGGTGGATTCAAATTTGGCATTCCCCAACATCAAGTTCAAAGATACGGTATGCAGAATCAACCACAACCAAATCAGTTTAAATACGGTCTTCAACAATATCCTAATCAATTTAAATACGGCATACAACAGCAACCCAATCAGTTCAAATTCGGCATACAAAACCAACCGTCTAAAAATGCTTACGACACTGACGTATCTATGCGCACCGCACCAATTAGGCAAAACATGACAACCAATGACTTGTTCTTTAGTGAGGAACCTTCAACGTCATATCAAAATTTCTCCCAAGATAATAATGACGGTGAATACTACGACCACTATAATGATTTTGTAGAAGACCCTTCGTTTGAAGGTCCGTATCCCGAAAATTCAAATGAAATTAATAATGAAGAAAATGCGGCGCCTGAAAATTTTCCGATAGTAGCCTTCGAAAACCCCCCGAAATGATTCATCTTAAAAAACAAAAACCCAAAAATAGAAAACAAAACACTCAACCCAAAGAAAAAAAAAAAAAAAAAAAAAACCCATTATTGCGATAGCAAAAAAAAAAAAAACCCCAAAAAAAAAAATTTTAAAAAAAATTGCATCACATAGTCATTCCCGAAATAAATTTCAAGTTTTTAATAGCCACCGGTAGTAGTAGATCTTTTATCAGTCCCGCAAAGGCTAACCAATATTTTAGCGAATTTAAATACAAGGAACCTTTGACCGCAGTAAGTACGCATGCGCAAAGCATGCATGACGAAATTATTTTATACCGCTTTTGAAAACGTTCAAAAGTACTCTTATATGATGTGGACGGTAGATACGACGGCCTTATTGGGTCAGACTTATTAAAAAAATTGGCAGCTAATATCGACATGTACCACCAAGTTTTGCGAACGCCTAATACTGAAATACCAATAATCTATAACCCTCCTTACGAAATTAACTTAGAACCAAGGTCGGAAACACGGGTTAAAATTCCTACCAACTTACAAAACGGCGACGCAATCATTGATTTTATACAATTTAGCGAAGGAGTTCGTATGCCATGTGCCCTTATAAAATGTGAAAATTTCTTTGCCGACACCATTATTCAAAATGTTTCCAATGAGAAAGCTAATATTAAAATTTTAGAACCGTTTAATGTAACTGTATTTGAAAATAGTGAGTGTGACATTAATGTGATAAATTCAATTGCGAGATAGATGAAATTTTAAAAGAAAATACAAATAAGCTACGACTAGATAATACAAACGAAGAAGAACGGAAAGCTATTACTAAACTATCCTATGAATACCGCGACATATTTTATAGCGAAAAAATTCCACTTTCCTTTACAAATCAGGTAAAACATAATATCAGAACCGTTAACGAAGATCCTATTTACATTAGACCATATCGTCACCCACCTTCTCAAAATGAGGAAATCCAAAGACAAGTAGACCAACTTCTTCAAAATAACGTAATTCAAAATTCTCACTCACCTTGGAGCGCACCAGTCCATTTAGCCCAAAAACAGATCATCCGGGCAGCCTAAATTTAGAATGGTAATAGATTATCGACGATTAAATGAGAATACAATAGACGATAAGTATCCGTTACCAAATATTACTAACCTTTTTGATAAGTTAGGTAAATCTGTTTACTTTAGCACCCTTCACCTTGCAAGTGGCTACCACCAAATAGAAGTAAATGAAGCTGACAGGCCGAAGACAGCTTTCACAACTCAATCAGGCCACTATGAATTTAAACGCATGCCTTTGGGTTAAAGACAGCCCCCGCAACGTTCCAGAGAGCAATGGATAATATTTTAAGAGGCCTCCAAGGTATCCATTGCTTAGTATACCTTGATGACATAATTGTGTATTCGGCTAGTCTTCAGGAACATATCGAAAAATTAAGAAAAATCTTTGATCGTCTCAGAGAAACCAACTTAAAAGTCACCTTAGATAAATGCGAGTTTTTGCGAAAAGAAGTTCTATATCTTGGCCATACTATCACAAAAGAAGGCTTAAAAACTAATGACGAAAAAATCAAATCGGTACTGAAATATCCCTTATCGCGTACAGCCACCGAAATAAAAAGTTTTCTCAGATTAGTAGGATATTACCGAAAATTTATTAAAGATTTTGCTAAACTTACACAACCACTTACCTCTTGCCTGAAAAAGAAAAACAAAATTGAAAGTAAAAAAATTATATAAACGCATTTGAAAGATGTAAGGAGCTTTTAACAAACGCCCCACTCTTACAGTACCCTGATTTCTCAAGACCATTTGTGCTCACTACAGATGCGTCGAACTTTGCCCTCGGTGCAGTTCTATCTCAGGGACTCATCGGTAGTGATAAGCCTAGCCTTTGCAAGTCGTACATTGAACGATGCTGAAACGAAATACAGCACGATAGAGAAAGAACTTTTGGCAATCGTTTGGGCAGTCAAACATTTCCGCCCTTACTTATATACCTTTAGCCTGGTTAAATTCCATAAATGAACCAAATAGTAAACTCACTAGATGGAAGTTACGTCTTACGGAATTTGATTACGAAATAGTATATAAGAACGGGAAACAGAACTGTAACGCTGATGCTTTATCTAGAATTAGGATAAACGCCTTAAATGATAACGACGATATCTCTATGCAAGTTAATATATGTAGATAAAAACGAAAGAAAGCTTCAACATCAATTGAGTAATGTAGTCTCTAAAATTGTACAGCTAGGTTATTCAAATCAGGCAATAGACACAGTAACAGTATCATCGGATTCGGATACTTGGAGTATTCCCTCCTTACACAGTAGACAATCCCCATATTCGATACCGTCTCCAACTAGTGGCACCATCACAGCCTCCGAAGGACATAGTAGTAACAATACAATAAATTTGGCTAAAGATGTAGACACGGCAGGAATCTTAATCCTTCAAGAAGCGATTGATATGAAACCAAATCAAATACTCGTTCATACGTGGAACAGAAATGAATGTTCAGTTAAAAACTTGTCCAGGGATAAACAAAATATATTAGAAGTTCACTTACCTTTAAATTATTTGGAATTAATTACAAAATTCCTGAAAGAATATATAAGACCCAAAATTAAATATTTTTTTTTTATTTTGAAGATGTCATACTCCGTAAGCAGTTTTCCGAAGTCACAACGCAATTATTCAAAAAGGATACTGTAAAATTTTATGAATGTACTAAGAGAATAATCTATGTAGAAGATGAAAACGAGCAACGCGAAGTAGTCCTTAAATATCATTTAGGTAAAAATTGCCATAGGGGGAGTTAGGGAAACAATTTTATTGGAAATATGGAACTAACAGTAGCGAGTATCATAAACTCATGTGAGGTTTGTAAGAAAATGAAATACGACCGTAAACCACTAAAACCTCAACTTCAACTGACTCAAACCCGGTCTAAACCATTCCAAGAAATTTTCATCGATACCTTTTTAATAGAAGGTAAATATTTTCTAACCTTGGTAGACGCGTTCAGCAAATTGGGTCAAGCAATCGAAATTAATAGTAGGTCTACCCCGGAAGTAATAAGAGCTTTAATAAAGTATTTTTCATTTTACGGAATTCCATCCAAAATTAGTTCAGATCCCGGTGTGGAATTTAACAATGTACTTTTAAAGGAAATGCTTACATTATACAAAATCAATCTACACATTGGTACCGCGCACAACCCCAACTCTATGGGACTTATCGAAAGGTTCCATTCAACTATTACTGATATTTACCGTATTGCGAAATATGAACACAAAATTACAGACGCTGCATCAATGATGACATATGCTGTTATGTCATACAACCATTCAATTCATTCTTCGACAGACCTCACGCCGTTTGAAGTAGTATTTGGGCACACCGAATCCAATAGTACATTCGCCGTAGATTTTGATAAGCAGTTCACACAACAGAGTTAGTAAGAGAACATGCCAAAAGGACCAAATATTTATATGAACATATTACAAATAAGATAATTGACAAAAAAATTACAGTAAGACAGAAACACGCAGGTGAATCTCAGTTTGAAATAGATGTAGGTGATACTGTGTTCATAAAAGGTGTTAATACAAGACGGGGTAAGGATAAACCGCGTTACCGACGGGGTAAGGATAAACCGCGTTACCAAAAGGCTCATGTCACCGGTGCTATAAAAAGAAATGTAGTTCCCGTTGAAACTAATAAACGTATTACAAATGTTCCTATTAGAGACATTAAACGTCCTTCACAGATTATTTCCACTGGTGATCCGTATAATGGGAATCCAGGCTCTTCATCTGCTTCGCATTGACAAGAACCCGGGATTGTTACCTGTGGACGAACGTCAAGCATTTGTTAATTATGATAATTGGATAGTTATTAAGGTATTAGATTTAAATTTAATTTACGAGGAATTAGAGTCAAGTATGCATAGATACGGGTTGCTTAAAAAGCATGTTCAAAATTGTTTCGATATTAAGTCATTTGATTAAGATTTTATAACCGTTTAATATCAAACTGATTATACTTTGAATGTTACCATCGACAAATTTAAGAAATTAATTCCTTCATTACGAATCAAAACAGGTCTCCTCAATCCGATTGGCTCTTTGATAAAAACTATCACAGGTAACTTAGATCTCTAGTATATCACAGGTAACTTAGATCTCTAGTATATACACAGTAATCTATGACTTAGATAATGATGACGCTCTTAAATATGAAAGATTAATAAGTAAATTACATACGGAACAACATGCAATTAAAAATAAAATGACAATAGTTACCAAAATGGTGGGCTCCTTTACAAATGTGGCAAATTCTACTAAAAGCAATTTTATACGAATAGAAGATAGAATTCAAAATATTAATCAAGCTTTAAACAAATCCAATTTTAGACAAACTATTACCAAAATTATTCACCTTTATAATATATTTCTTGATAACTTTCATAATTTATATTCCCATTTAAATGAAATCGAAACAGCCATTTCTCTTAGTAAAATTAACGTACTGCATCAATCAATTATTGATACGGAAGAACTTATAATATTGTTGAAGGAAATAGAACAAACTGATAAATTAGTGTTTCCTGTTACTTACGAAAATATTGTAAAATTAGAAAGATGTATCGAGATAAAAGCCTATATAAAACAAAATCAGATAAAATTCATTACGAGTATTCCACTAATTAGAAACGAAATTTTTAACTATTATAAATTAATTCCCTTACCTGTATTATATAATGGCCAGACGACTCTCATCCTACCTAAAAATCCTTACCTACTTGTGAAAGGGTTGAAAGCAACACCACTCTCTCAGTCATGCCGCGAGGTCGACGAACATCGATTTCTGTGTTACGAGAACGACATACAACCCTTCACCGATGACTACTGTGTCATAGAAATCATGCAGTTTCACACAAATATCTCAAGTTGTCACCCGATCCCTGTCACTCTTGAAAATGTGAAGATCTACCTAAAACATCAAACCGTTGGATAGTTTACTCAAATACTGAAACATCCGTGACTAAATTCTGCGACAGTGAAGTAAGCCAAGAGATTCTACTGGGAACCTATGTCTTGACTATGGATGATAACCGCAAGGTTAAAATCAAAGGATACGAACTGAAAAGACATCAGACTCAAGGTAAAGAAATAACTTTCCTTAAACAACCAATGATAAACTTACCGAAGATATTATTCGACTCGTCAAGAAGCCTAAGAACCTCGATGGATTTAATATAGCAGACGTACAGTTCCTGAATTTATTACTGCAGAGAAGTATGGGAGAAATTAGTAATAGTGAGTTAAGTGAAAATGAAAAAAGTGAAATTACTATTAAAAGTGTTAGCTTAGTGAACATTATAATCTTAGTTATAATATTAATTATTTTAAGTATTATTTTTAAATATAAATTGATTAAAATCTGTAAAATGTGGATAATCCCGAACTTGTGGAGGAAGGAGTTATATCGCCTCAATCCGTCCCTGGCTCAATATTCCAAACAACCACATCAGCATTTTCATAAGAAGCCAAGTTAGATTTCTGTGTACTGTAAGACTAACAACTCCCCTCCACCCAACATATCCCGTGACGATATGATAATAGTTTAGACTTATTTTAATAACATAAAATTTAATTAATTCTGTAACTAACCACCTTCGGAAGAACATTAAACCATTTTATATTTCGAAATTGTGTTTTTAAAAAGACTGTCGAGGTCCGTCGCAATTTAAGTATTTAAATATTTGTTAGTTTCATTTATCCAGTAAATAAACGAATAATAACTGTTTATTCGTTAGAGTGACCTTTCATGGTACACGCACCTTATTTTAACGTCGTTGATTCCCGAAATCAATGAAGCGAGGGACCGTACTGCCAAAATAGTAGCACGAGCGATTCGCCTCCGCGTCTGTGATTTTCAGTTCGATGGGTGTTTGTGTAAGTAGAAGGAATTTGTCATCACATGCCAATAACTATGACATTTTAATAATAGGCCTTCGAAGCAGAATGGCTTTCCATGTTCCACCCACCTTACTATTGACTCTAAAACTCTTTATTAATACAAAAAATAAATAAAGAATTTTGAATTGAGACATTTATTCTTATACACTGCAAAAGATATTTTGCAATAATTAAAATGTTTCAGTTATACGCATTAATTCAAATTAAAGTAACATTAGTGTGACTTTTGTTATTGCAGATTAGATGACAAATAACTTATATTGATGTTGAAAAATCATAAATATAATACAAATGAACTTTTAAATAAAGTTGTGTCAACGAAATTGACTATTATGCCATGCGTAAATGAACTATGCCTTGCTTGGGGGAGGCGTTGACTTATGAAGAGCTATAAAAATGATGATGAAACAAACTATGCGTCATTAGCAAAAGTAGTCCACGATGTAACTAGGGGCGTTCGTTCGTAATATAATACTTCATAGTGAACTTTGTCATTGGTGGCGTACCCAAAATATTGTGTCGCGTGCCATTGTTTCGTCATCCCTGGCCTAGGTGATCACGGCACTACTGTCTGCATCCACACGCTCGAGACGGCAGAGCCTTCAAGGTGTGTAAATTTCCGCGAAGAGGGATACCCAGCGGACTATCGCGGGTGTCCCTCTTCGCGGAGCCTCCGACACTTGTCGCCCCACGACCACTGCCGACTTCTCAGACTCCAAAACCCAAGCCGGTCTCTCAAGGCTCGTCTTCCTTCGCCGCTGAATTCTCTCTAGTCTGCGGCTTTATCAGCAACATCAACGTCGCTGAACTATCTTCCTTAGCTCGAGAATTCCGCGGAGCAACCACCCTTCAGGACAAGCTCAACGCTACAATTGAGTTTATAGGACTAATCGATGCAATCTGGTCTTTCCAGTGCACCTAAACACCTTTTTTTTAAACCCATAATAGCATTACAACCGTTACCGTAATTTGAGGGCCACGGGCATTCGCGTTTGCCGCCGCGACCAGATAGGCCGAGAGTGAAATATCTTTATCAAAGTTATCTCGATAATGCTTAGAAAGTAATTGTTTTTGATTCAAGACATAATGTTGGAAGAGATTGCGGAGTACATGATTTCCACAACAAATACAGAATGCATCTAAAAAAAAAATCGAGTAAACACCAGAATGAGTGTCGAAACCTGCGATTATATTCTTGTTAATATTCAACCAGAATCAGAGATAAAAGTCAATGCGGATAGAATTTTAATTTGTTTTTGTCGGCCCGGCATTTTTCGCGGCGAAAACAACTAAAATATTTTGTTTCCTACACTATTCGCCGCGTCTGCCGCCCGACTCCGTGGCTTGCACTGTACTGATTCATACATTTGTTTCAGTCGCCCACCGTGCCGCCAGTCGCCCGCGCGATTCGCCCATTTAATTTCGCCGGTTTGATCCATACATTTCTATACATTTGTTTTAGTCGGTAGACGCCTCGCCGTTCGCGCCACGCGAATTTTCGCTACGGCAAATGTCCCGTGGCCAGGCTGTTAGGTAGAACTAAACTACGCTCTCTGAATATCGCGTTTTTTAACGCAACCGGCCCTAGAGACCAAAAAGACGAGATCGCGCTCTTCCTGTGCAACCACGATGTAGACGTTATGCTAGTGCCAGAGACCTTCTGGAAGCCTAGCATCGCGATCCCAAGATCGCAAACTATAACTTTGTTAGAAATGATAGGTTGACCAGCCGTTGGGGCGACACCTTGATCTACTACCTACAAAAGGTTCCTGCACTGTATGCCGATAGACGCTCCCCCGTTAATCAACATAGAAGTTTCCATATGTGAGGTAGCTCTCTCTGGCGATCCGCCACTTAACATCGTTTCGGCGTCCCTACCGCCATTAAAGCGTATAATAGAATCAGATTTTTAGAATTACTCAATCTTGGTCCCAGTGTCATAATAAGAGACCTCAACAGTAAGTATTCGTCCTGGAACTCGCTTACAAACAATTCTAATGATAATGTATTGTTCGAGCTCACAGAGCGACTAAATTTCGTTGTTATCGAGCCTGAGTCTCCAAGCCATTCACTACCAGATATCCACCGGACATTCTTGACGAAGCGATACTCAAAGATGTAAGCTTGTCGATAACATTCATCGAAATAATCTTAGAACTTAAGTCGGATCATAGGCCATTCCTAATGCGGCTTGGCCAGCTTGCAGGTAAGGTTTTGGTCCTTCAGACGAAAATCGTGGACTGCCGTAAGCTCGAGGTCAAACTGAGTCTACGACCGCCCAACACTTAAACACGATTATAGGTATATCCTATTACCTATATATATACCTATCTTTTAAATTGTAAAATCGTGTGTTCGCATCAGGTTCGTCCGATTACGTGCGCGCCCTCGTTCAAGTGTTAGTGATATCTACAACGAAGTGCGGGGTGGGGTGCGGTATTTGAAATGAGTGCGGGGAGATGAGTGGCCATCCTGTACGTAGTACTATTATGTATTCTGTGCTAAGACAATACGATCACTATCGCACCGCAAATTTGGACTGCGCAACCTTCAAACAGAGGTAAAACAGCGCATTGCCGAATTTAGACATGATAAGTGGGATAATCTGGTGGAGGATATTGAGCCATCCCATACTGCCTTCTAGTAGTTGACCGGAGATTTGAAAGCAGAACTATCCGCACCCATGCCGCCTCTCATTAGGAAACCCCGTTCTCATCTTTGACGACTCTTAAAAAGGCGAATGTCTCGCGGATATTTTAGAGCCAATGCACTCCTTCTAGCGAACTCATAAATCCCACTCACCTTGCAAAGGTTGAAGCGGAGGTCGAGCTTAGTTCTGCACTACCACCCACGGGCGACTCCTTAGAGCTTGTAACTGTCAATAAAGTCACAAAAGTAATCAAAAACCTTAAAAAAATTCAGCACCCGGCTCCGAAGACATTAGCAACAGGGTGCTTAAATTCATCTCAGCGCCACTTGTTTTGCTCCTAGTGGGCATTTTCATCGCCCTTCTCTCCACCCTTCCTGGACGCCTGGAAAGAAGCGAAAGTTATAGGAATCCCGAAACCAGGGAAACCACGCTACTTAGCCTGATTTTCAAATTGATCTTTGCAAAACAAAATTCTATATCTAATAATATATCGCCTTGCAGAATACATATACATATACTGAAAGGCTTTCAAAAAGAGGTCGCAGGACCACTAACACTTCGCTTCTATGTCGCAAAAGCGTTTGACAAAGTCTGGCTCGACCCGACAGCTTACTTTACAAGCTGTTGTTGAGTTTATTCAACGTGTCTGATAGAATAACTCACACCATCAGAGCCTTTCTTGCCAACCGTGGCTCTTAATTTGTCAAAGGCGGCGACAATACGATTGCGCAGTTCATCTTCGATTTCGGAGATCTATGAGTACACTTCATTTTTAATAAAATCCCATAAAAAGAAGTATAGAGGAGTGAGGTCGGGCGACCGAGATGGCCATCTGCTGGGGCCATAACGCCTTATCCATTGTTCGCCGAACATGATGTTAAGCCGCTCTCTCGCGAGGTGTATGTAGTGTGGAGGAGCTCCATCTAACTGGAACCATACCCGTCTGTAAGCTACCACAGACAATCCTTCTAAATATTCTCTTAGAACTCGCGGCAAGAAAGTTGTTGCGCATTATTTTGTATGATTGGCTGTGCGTGTCGTTCGCACACGCTGATTGACTCTCCAGTTGCATTCCGTCCACCGCACTATACTCGACCGACCGACATTTGCAGCTTTCCCCTCCACGTTTCATTCAACGCTAGAGTTACGTGCCACGATTTATACTGGGGCGTTAAGAATATTGAGAAACTTCAGTGAATGCAGGTTTTCGTTAATAAAAATAAGGCCGATAATTTGATCTCCGTGAATGCGTGCCCAAACATTAATGGAAAAGCGGTATTGATGAACTGATTCCCTAAATAAATGGGCATTCGAATGGCTCCAGTGGTCCATGGTTTGTCATCTGTCCAAAACATATTTGGTAGGAAACGTTGGTCTTGAGACATTTTTTCCAGTACCAGTGGTAGTAAAACTCTAATCGTCTTATCACGGGGCAGCAGTGTCTTCACCTTTGCATATTTATAAGAACGTTATTTGTTTTTTCTTTTTCATCGCTCGATGTATTTATTGTTCTATGCCGAAATAGTTCAGAATTAGTTTAAAATAGGTCGAAATAGTCTCAAGATTCGTTCGAAAGAAAATAGAAAGTAACGTGGAGCAACTTTTTTACGAGTGTTGACCACTATGTGCTGATTTTCCCTGATTCTTTGGACAGCTGCGTCGTATCTCTGTCTCACGATAAGTACGCAGAGTTAACGCTGAATTTTGGCAGCATTCGCCATACAAGAAAACCATGTCTGTATACTCTGCCGCACTGTAAAAATGCTGTTGTCCTGGCATTTTGTTCAAAAAACACACGTACATACCCAAATAGTGTTAATATCACAGTAAAAAATAATAAAATAAACTTAAAAACACAATTTACACCCACACAAAGTCAATTAGATACGTTAGGGCACACTGAAATGTTCGGGACTAGAACATTTCAGATTGAGTTACAATAAAACCTTTTTTAGAAATTAAATACTGGTCTCTTAGAATCTTAATGACATTCAAACAATTAAAAAAATGTTTAAAAACAAAAACCATGTTGGTTTAAAGTTGACACGTCGGTAACGGAAATGGAGCTCACGCGTGAACATTTCCGTGCCATAATTTATCACAATTTTCGTCGCGACTTATCTCAAGATAAATGTGTCAGCGAACTTGTTTCGAAAATTATGATGTTGAAGCACCGAGTTCTACGACAATATACCGCTGATATGCCGAGTTCCGACGCAGTCGTGTGTCGCTCAGCACTGTTTCTTCTGCAGGTCGACCAAGAACAGCGGTCACGCCTGAAAACATCGCACCTGTGCGAACTATTATATTAGCTGGCCGTCATGTGACATACGAGTTAAGATGGGCGGTGGGTTTTTGTCTTTTCTGCCCAATGGGTTTTGATTGGGCAGAAAGGATTTAAATCGAGCAGAAATGGATTTCTGCCCATTTTGGCGGGCATAAATGGAAATTACAACAAATTATTTTTTTATTTGCAAAACCTTATTCGGAAAATATTAAATGAGTAGAACACGATAAAAAATACACATACTTAAGTCGGGTTCGACTTCAATTCTCGCTTTTAATACTTTAAACTTTCTTTGCTTAGTTATGAATTGCGAAAAGGCAGAAACGAAAATGCTGAGATTGTTTTATTCAGTGAGTGTCCAACAACCAACTTACCTACAGTCCTTTAGGCAATGTCGGTGTACGGATACCTAAACTGAATACCTAATAGTTCAGCTACATTCGCGGCTCGCGTGGTCACTTCCGAAGCAGGGATTTTTTGGCATGCATGAGTACGCGAGGCGAGCAGTGCGCGCGCGCTTTTTCACATCCTCGCCTCGCGATTGCGACTCACTGGAATATCTTTCTTTTTCTATCGCTTTGCTTGACAGGTATTACTAGCTTGCTACATATTTATTTATCTATGGGTATTACCATGCAGAGATAAACAATACATAAAAGGAAGTACTTTAGACGAAAGACTGTGATATTTTGTATTTGAAGAAAATAAGTAGATAGTTGGGTAGAATTTTGTTGATATTAATTAAAAAACAAAACGTAGTATTGATTCATGGAATATTTATTATTTTTGCTGTTCATTTATGTTGCAAAAATTAGATAAGAACACATTTCTTTACAGTATCAAACTTAAACTTAATATAATTTTTGTTCATTTTGTTACTCGAGTCTGAAATTTGACCACAATCTAAAAATTCGATGGTGGCAGAGCCTGAGGTCGATGGTTGAGGTGAGTCAAAAGTGTCTATTGTACAATCCGATCAATGTACATGTGTGCCTATAGTCGGAGGTGTAACACACATGCCTCCTTTCCTCATAGTCATCATCTTTTTCCAAATCGCTCTTATTGAGCAAATTCCAATTGTAGGATATGAAGGCAATTTTGGCTGCTCTCTCACTCGTCGGCCGGTTTCTTTTTTTATTGTGAATGTGGCTGTGTGTAGAAAATGACCGTTCAACTGCAGCAGAAGTGCAAGAAGTCTTGAGGATTCGCACAACCACTTTGCTTAACGCAGTAGACGCGCATAAACCGCTCCACCCTGTTGTTGGTTTTATTTCCTTTACATTTTCCCATAAAAATCTTCGGCTCCAAAAGTCCGATCTTGATCTGTAGGATGCTAAATTTAGCGTCACGGTTAATCCAATGCTTTGTCCTACCTCGGAAATGAATTCCATCCCAAGCTCTACTCCTTGTACAGCAGGGTCTAATAAGTATGCCGCATAATGTATGTGGGCTTGAGGCACATTTGAATTCTCTGATCGACATTCTCTAGAATCTTTTCTTTGACATCGTTTTCAACTATTGTTACTTCTGGCAAACAGAAAAGTAACTTAGATTTCAAGTTTTTTAAAGTTAACAAAACTTTGTGCAAGTTATTGTCATTGGATTCTAGACGTATTATAGCCTCTGTAATGGGTTCCAGTATCTGGCGGCATTGCTTCAACATTGTCCAAAAATCTTCATCTAATAATATTGATTTATCTTCCAGAGGTAAGTTTGTGGCTTTTTCGTGGACAGCCAAGGTTTGAAGGGCCACTTTAGTGTTTTCCATGCTTTTAAAACATAAACAATGATTTCCCCAACGGGTATCGTAGGGTAATTTTAAACTTTCGCCAACATTTTTTCTTTCACGATTTTGACCAGTAAAGATGTTAGGACCTGACTTTGTCGAATGGTTTTTATTATGTTTGTAGCCATATCTTTGAAAGCATTTAACTTATTGATTTTCATAATATTTTTACATAGCAAATGAAGTGTGTGAGCCCTGCAGTTGAGTCAGTGCAGTGCTCACACACTTCGTGTGAGCACTGCAGTTGACTCCTCGTATGTGAGAATGATTTTCTTTGACAAGACGGAATGCTCTCTGCACATTGATTTATATGTTACACTAGATAAGTAATTTCCGCGCCAAAGCGTTGTCACTTCACATAAGGCCACAGCCTTATACTCAGCGTACGTCGGTTCAGTGTTCAAGGTGACGCCGTCCGAGTTAAGCCGAACGATTCACAACAAAAAATGGGTAAATGCGTAGTGAAAGAATGCGTTTCAAGGTCACAAAAACATAATAAATCAAGCGGAATCACTTTCCATACGTAAGTTTTAATTTATATATCCATATTAACGTTTAAAACACTAAAAAATTAAATAAAATATCGAATATTGCAATTTAGGTTCAATGTTGCCACTTTTCCGCCTTTGTGATTTTTCCACATTAATGGGAGACTGTATAATTTATGGAATAAGTTAATTTTGTTTTAAAATAAACAAGTAAAATTGATTGCTTAAAAATAAAAACTATGTTTCAACCTTTATACAAAATAATTATTCTTATTTTATTTTATTCATGAATTATCTATTAAATATATTTTACTACCTTATATCTTATATTAATAATTTTATATTAATTAAAATTTCATATAAATTTTATATTAATTATATTTCACTACCTATTTTATATTACTTGATTTATTAGTACAGTAAAAAATATTTATAAAAATATGTTTTATTTAATAATTATGTACTTCTAAATCATCTGATAAGCTTTGTATTCTTTTTTTCTAAGGGGACGCAATAAAGATTTTAAAATAAAATATACTTTCTTAATATAAAAACAATTAACTGAAGCTTAAAAAAAACTCATTTTTATTGCGTATTTTAGGTAAAATTTTATATAGTAAGCCACACCAACCCGCCATTGCATGTTTGTGTGTCTATCTTTATCTAATTTTAGCGACGATATTGTTTACGTAACTTGTGTAAGTGAGATAGATATATGTTTATTTAAAATTGTTATTAGTTTCAAAGCTACGTCGTCGCGTTTGGATAGTGGTTACACATTTTTCGACGCGCGGTAATGTGGTTTGCTCCTCTAGTGTTGTATAACTCAATGTCTCTGCACATTACTCGCGTTGTCACCAATGAGGCTGACAAATTCGTGTGGACCATATTCATTTAGGACGTCCGAAATTATATTGTAAATATATTCGCCTGTGTGCCGATCATCTTCTGAGGCTATACTCTTAAGAAATATGGGTTCCGACTTTGATATTAAGATACTAATAACACCTTCATTCCTGCAATTTGACCAGCCATCCAGAAGCAGATGCAAACACTTTTGGGTCATCAAGTATTCTTTCAGTTCACGGTGCATGCTGTTATACGTTTTTTCTAAAATGGTCGTAGAAATTGTTGTTGTATTGGGAGTAGTGGTGTTGGGAGTAGTGGTGCTAGGATTAATGGTGACGGGATTAGTGCACGCATTGAGGGAGGGCGGGGGGTGCTCTTCAAACTAGGTAAGACACATCATTTTATTTTTTTGAGCGGATGGATGCAAAGTATCTAATAATATCTTTAATATACGAGTTGCAGATTCCCTATAAGTCCAATTAGAGAAAAGTGGTTGCGAATGTTAAGTGAATAAAATTGGATATATATAAAATTATTAAAAAAATAATAAAGTTAAAAAGTGGTCCTGTTCCTTCTATGTGCTAACATACCAGCATAGGCAAGAAAAAGCTAGACTTTTTAAATTGTTCAGATTACCTATTTGTTACACAACAAAAATAATGATAGTGTGTTCATGTTGAGTTTTCAATTTTATGAAAACTAATTTGATGTATCTAAGGCTACTCAGTGTATAATAATCGAAATCATCTGACCTTCCTCTAACAAAGATAGAGAAATAAATAATGAAAGCTTGTAGAGTATGAAAGCCATATTGTAGGCTTATGAATAAAACTAACATCTGACAGTTGTCAATAAATAAAAAGGTATGAATGCAAATTGTCTTATAGTGGTGAAATCCCCATAAATACACAATATTTTGCGACGAGGATCTTATTCACGTATTATTGAGTGCAATATTTAAAGTGAAATAGTTACCAAGAAATAATGTCGAATAAAGGAAGTGTGTTGTTCGGCAACAGCCTCACATTCGATCACCATATGCAAGAGTGGGATATTTTTAAGAGTCGGTTTGTCCAGTTTTGTATGGCAAATAATTATCATGATGACACTGATAAAGCAGGAGTTATGAGAAGAGTTTTTCTGCTTACCTCATTAGCAGAAGATACATATCGCCTAGTACGTGACTTGGTTTTTCCCGTTAAAACTAGAAGATTATTTAGCTTATAAGACTCTCATTGAAAAGATTGACAACCAGTTTTCCCTAAAGAAATGTACATTTGCGGAAAGATATGTTTTTTATAAAGCAGAACAAAGACCAGGCGAAGATTTAACTGAATGGGCGGCTCGGGTTCGTCATCTTGCTCAGTTTTGTGGTTTTAAAATAGAACTGGAGACGGCATTAAGGGACAAGTTTGTGCTGGGATTGGCAAATGTCAAGGAAAAAGAAAAGCTTTTTAGTGAAAATATCGATAGCTTAACATTCAACAAAGCGTTGGAGTTAGCACAAATGTGCCCGATGTGCCCGAGTTGCAGTTCAAAGGTCATTGCAAGATGAGGGACTAGTCACATCATCAGCGACAGCACAACCGGTGTTCGCTTTACGAGCCCAAGAAAATGCTGTTCGTCAAACTACAGCAACAAACACATCTTGTTCGGTTTGTGGATGTAAGAACCATACTAAAGATAAATGTCGATATGCGAATTATTTTTGTCAAAAGTGTAATAAAAAAGGGCATTTAAAACATTGAAGTAATATGTACTTAGGTGCTAGAACAGCTATCTCAAACAAAAAATGTGCGCTACTCTGTGTTCGCGCGGTTTTGTTTTTTATATCATAGAATAAACATAGTTAGAATGATCCCTAGGTAATAGTAGATTGTATTGTTAAATAGGTAAATTATATCTAGAACAATATTTAAATTTTGTCATTTATTTTGTATATTATTTTTGCTTATTCAATATAATATTACATAATATTATATCACAATTACATTTTAATGATATTTTTATCTGAATATTTTATAAGGTATCTATTTCAAATATAAAAAACGTACCTACTAAATGTATGTTTATCAAAACTTATTAACATAACATTTAAATTACAAATATATTTATTTAAATTAGAATAAGAGTTGTTCATAAATTCTGGGCACGCGAGAGTTTAACTCTCTTAATTAACTTATTACTATTAATTTATTCCACCTTTGCTTGCTAATGTGGAAACCTAAAATTAAAATAAAAGAATAATGAGCAGATTTAAACATTAAAAATTTAGCCTAATTATAATAACTTATATATGTTTCTACAAAAAAATTTGTTTAATAATATATTCGTCCTATACTTTAAGTACCCACAGAAATGTCGCATCTGAACAAATTAATTTCATAATCTATATTTCATGACACAAGATGGCGTCTTAGAAATAATTTGTTTTATTATTAATCTATAATACTCTTTATTGATTAAGTATCTTATTAACCTAAGAAAAGCAATTCCTTGGTTTTTACCGACATTTTTTGAATTATTTGTGCAATATCTAAGTACACACGACGGCATATTTTTATCAAGAGATTTTTTTTAAATCATCACAACACGTGACAACTCCACAAGCGCCTAGCGAGTGACTGATTAAAGTGCGGTGTATGCACCGCAGTTGAGTGGAACAGAGTAGCTGAATGTAGTGTCGCCTCTAGGACGTAGTACATAATAGCTCAATGATTTAAAACGTGTTTGTAAGAGTACATATAAGAGCAACAATTATTTGGAGGTGGATGACAATGATTTAGTAAAAGGTATTTCATATGATTTGTATAATATTGGGTGTTTAAACGGTATGCCGATGAGACTGGTCGTGTCGATAGCGTCAAAGCGAATTTTATGTGAAATAGATAGTGGTAGTGCTGTATCTGTTCTACCGGAAATGGTTTATCAATCATATTTTCACAATAATTATTCATTAAACCATTGTAACGTTATTTTAAATTGTTATA
This sequence comes from Parnassius apollo, assembly GCA_907164705.1. Lineage (NCBI taxonomy): Eukaryota > Metazoa > Arthropoda > Insecta > Lepidoptera > Papilionidae > Parnassius > Parnassius apollo. The sequence goes on from CAJQZP010001441.1 coordinate 2,037,566, forward strand.
ATGGCTCGAAAATATCTCCTTTGGGCTATTGTTTATTACCGGTGACGTATGAAAAAGTAAAGTAAAAAGTAAAGTTACAGCCTATATACGTCCCACTGCTGGGATCAGGCCTCCCCTCATTTCTGAGAGGGTTTAGGGCAAGGAAGTGTCCGCCGCGCTGCCCAAATGCGTGTTGACGAACTTCACATATCTTCGAAATATTTTTTTTCTTATTCCTCAGACATGCAGGTTTCCTCACGATGTTTTCCTTCACCGCCGAGCACGTGGTAAATCAGCACTTAAAATTGCAATTAACAATTTCATTGGTGCCGGCGGGGATCGAACCCGGGTTACTCGCGTTCTGTTATATTTACAGTGAGCGTTAACCACTGAGCTACCACGGCTCTATGACGTATGAAAATCGTACTGAAATTATTTGTTTTTATATTATAAAAACAGATATAAAACAACTAGTTCTGTTGGGTCGTAATTTTATAACGTGTTTTAATATGAAACTGTGTATTGGTAACTGTAACAACTTAGCCCTTTATACTCGGACTGATACGAGCGTGAGTTTAAATTCAAAAAAATACTGGCACCAAACGGTTTACTTTTTCCGAACGCAACCGGCGTCGATCGTTCGCGAGGTGTATTTTACGCGCGGAAAATAGATACGGGTGGAATGGGAGCAGTCAGTCACCTGTGAGCTGAGATGAAAGATGGCTGCGTTTTTCGATCCTCGCCGCGCCGCTTTAAGTAATTATTTTTAATAGTAATTTGAAAGTATTTGATTGTGTTTTATAATTATTTTAAAGTTAAAAGATAACCCAATACCTAGATTATTTTGATTTTGTGCTGACCTTTACGGTTTCGTTAGAATTACGTTATAAAGTACGACCGCTACGATCGTGCGGCTCCGGATGTACTACCGAAACATTATTCGGGAGTGGGTACTGTACTTGATGATTGTTTTTACATAGATTTTGTAATTAATAGTTACTTTTTTTAACGTTTTAGGCAGAAGTTTGAAAGAAGATCAAGTTATACAATTGCTGGGCGATGGAAACTTCTCCGACATCGAAGATTTTGAGGACGACGACGACGAAATCCAACCCAGCACTTTCGAAAATCTTCAGTTGGATGATCCAGAGCCTGAACCACAGCCGTCTGTAGCACCGGAGCCGGAACCGATGCAAGATACTCCTGGACCATCACAACTAACTCCGCGCCCTCGATCTTTACGGCCACCTTCTCGAAAGAGAGTTTGGAAGCAGGTACCTTTCGACGATTGTAGTCATGACTATGCTCCCTTGCCCGTTACTCCGGTCAGGACTCCAATGGAGTATTTCTCCGACTATTTCAACATAGAGTTTTTTGATGAAATTGCCAGGTGCACAAACATGTACCATCACAGAAAAACGGGCCAGGAACTGAAACTTACAACAGTTGAAGTAGCCAAAGTTTTTTCAATACACATCATCATTGGATGTATTCCCTACCCCCGTGTCCCGATGTATTGGAGAGGTGGAATAAAACTGGATATAATAACTCAACAAATGGCTCGTGACAGGTTCTTGACTGTCCGCAATGCATTGCACATCGTAGATGCTGATGAAGCTCCGCCAAGTAATAGTAACAATCCACTGTGGAAAGTACATCCGACGATTGACCGGTTAAAATTAGCCTGTAACAAACTTGAAAGAGTTCCTGGCTTCTACTCCATTGACGAGCAAATGGTACCATTTACTGGCAGATGTGTACTTCGCCAGGTAGTCCGAAATAAGCCACGCCCGGTGGGTTTGAAGAACTTTGTGCTGACCACAAGTGAAGGCTTGATGCTAGACTTCGACATATATCGAGGAGCTAAAACCATGTTTGCAGATACATCTCTTGGACTTGGAGCTTCTGTGGTTCTGCATCTGGTGAAAAGTGTACCGCCTGGAAGCTGTGTCTACCACGACAGATATTTTACGACTGTTCCGCTAATTGAAGAGATGACAAAGAGGAATCTTCACAGTACGGGAACAATCATGTTCAACAGGATCCCTGACCGTACTGCGATTAAATTTAAACCAGATGCTAGAATGGCTCGCGGAGAATCACAGCAGTATGTTTGCGGACCGACTGTCGTCGTCAAATGGAAAGACAATAAGTCCGTGCTAATGGCGTCAAACTGCACCGGCTCGTCCTCATCTTCAATCGTCAAGAGATGGGAAAAACACTTGAAGATGTACGTAGACGTACCTGTCCTAAAAGTAGTCGAGCATTACAACCAACACATGGGGGGTGTTGATGTTCTGGACCAGCAGATGGAGTATTATCGGACATTCATCAAAACAAAGAAATGGACACTGAAAGTACTGATACACTTTCTTGACTTGGCAATTGTCAACTCTTGGCGACTGTATCGTAATGATTGTATGGCAAATAAATTAAGCAGGAGGGATATTTTGCCCTTGTTAGACTTCCGCATGAACATTGCTGTTGGATTGTCAAGTTTGCCGGCAAGAAACCGGCCATCGACGAGCAATATTGAAAATGAACCGCCGCTGGATGAAAATGAATCTCCTCTTCCGAAAAGACAGTACTGACCAGCAAACAAGCCGTCTGAATCAAAGCGGTATGATGGATACGAACATTTTCCAGAGTTCGACGAAATAAAAGCACCTAGAATGTGCAGGTACGAAAATTGTATCAGTCGCATAAAGGTACGCTGCACAAAATGCGACACGTATTTGTGTATCGCACGTGGCAAAGACTGTTTCAAGTCTTACCATACCAGAGGATGATCTGATAGTTCCTGATTTGCTTTAGAAGCATTAATTAAAATTATTTTTTATTGTAGCGTACAACTTTAAAAGTTTGTTTTGTTTTGTATATATTTTACAGAAAATTTTGTATTATGTTGCCAAAGGCACGAATTAATGTTTAGTTCTAAAAAAAAATTATATGAGACTGAATGATTAAAATAACTAAATAATTAATAAAGAGGCTGATTAAGTATAAGCTTTTTTAATTATTCTTTAAAGTACCAAAACATAGGGCTAGTTTAAATTACCCTCACGATCGTGACTATGTCGTGTACGACTTGCGACTCACGATGGTGCGGGTGGATTTGTGGGTAAGCTATGACCTCGAGATTTTTTTTAACTGATTTTTTTGAGCTCTATATACCTAGTAGGAAGGCAACATAAAAGTTTTATGGTTAGAATCTGAAAAAAAATCTCCGGTTGTAAAGGGTTAGAACATAACGATTTAGGAAAAGAATTGAAGGAAACATATTCACAGTTGTTTACAGATGAGCTGGGAACTTTTAATAAATATAAAGTAACTTTAAAAATAAAAAATGATGCTCAGTTAAAGTTTTTAAGCCGAGAACAGTACCATTAGCTTTGAAACATAAAGTTGAGCTAGAATTAAATAAACATTTAGATTTAGGTATTTTAGAGCGCGTAGATTATTTAGAGGTAGCGACACCGATCGTACTCGTTCTTCGGTCAGACGGTAACATACGAATATGTGGCGATTATTCAGTGACGTTGATAAAATTTTTATACTCTGATAATTACCCGCTTCCACGAATAGAAGATTTATTTGCTAAGCTTCATGGTGGCGTCCAATTTTCAAAATTAGATCTTTCTAGAGCCTATAATCAGCTGGAGTTAGATGACTCTAAAAAATTAACGTGTATTAACACCCACATCGGTTTATTTTGTTATAATAGTTTTCGGACTTTCATGCGCCCCAAGTATTTTTCAGAAAACAATTGATCAACTTTTATCAGGTATTGAGGGAGTCTGCGTATTTTTAGACGATATCTTAATAACGGCCTCAACAAAAGAGGAACACCTAAAACGATTACATCAAGTACTTAGAAAATTACAGGAATCAGGACTTAGATTAAAGCAAGATAAATGCGATTTATTTAAAGACTCAATTGAGTATTTAGGTTTTATCATAGATAAGTCAGGACTACGTAAATCAAACAATAAAGTGAAAGCTTAATATTAGAAAGTAAATGTCCTAATAATGTCACGGAATTGAAATCATTTTTAGGGCTTATTAATTATTATAGAGGATTTGTGCCTAATGCATCGACTTTATTAGCACCCTTGCATTCACTTTTAAAAAAAGGCGTAAAGTGGGTGTGGCAAGAAAAACATTTAAAAGTATTCAATAAAATCAAATATGAATTAGCGTCTGACAGGGTGTTGGCACATTATAATCCCGACCTAATTACAATAGTGACGGCTGATGCAGGGCCGAACGGGCTCGGCGCAGTGCTCGCTCAGCGACAGCTTGACGGCGTCGAGCGAGTGGTGGCGTACGCATCGCGTTCGCTCATAAATGCCGAACGAAATTATGTACAAATTCAAAAAAGAAGCGACTGCTATCATTTTTGCTATAAAAAAAGTTTCACCACTATTTATACGGCCGCGTGACCCCTTTTATTTTGCGAACTGATCACAAACCCTTGGTGTCGATTTTTGGTGGTAAAAAAGGTATACCTGAAATGGTAGCGAATAGACTTCAACGATATGCTATATTTTTGTCCGCATACAATTTTACGATAGAGTATGTCAAAAGTGAAAATAATGTTGCCGATTTTTTATCACGATGTTCAGTAAATAATTGTTCTGAAAATATTGAATGTAGTCCAGATCAAACTAATTTAATTATTAATTTTATTAACGATAATATGTTAAAACCTATTACGGTAAATGACATTAGGAAAGAAACTATGCAAGATCAAATACTCTGTAAAATTATAAATTTTGTTATAAATGGCTGGCCTTTGAAAATGCAAAATGCTGAACTTAAACCGTATTTTAAATGTAAAAATGATTTAAGTGTCGAAAATGGGTGCCTATTAAGGGGACATAAAGTGGTTATACCAACAGTTTTTAGGGAAAGTCTACTTAAAGAATTGCATAAGGCCCATTTTGGCATTGTAAAGACTAAAAATGAAGCGAGATCGCGTATGTGGTGGCCCAATATTGATAAGCAGATTGAAGAAATATTAGGATCGTGTAGTATTTGCAACTCGCTCCGCTATGATCCACCCCGTTCTCCACTGGCATCGTGGCCATTTCCGAAACGTCCTTGGGAAAGAGTTCATTTAGATATGTTTTCTTTATCCAACAAACAATTTTTAATTATTGTAGACGCACATTCAAAGTGGATTGAATGTTTCCAAATGAATAATACAGATAGTGAAGCAATTATCAGCAAACTTTCAGAGATTTTTAGTAGATTTGGGTTATGTCGCACTCTGGTAACCGATAATGCGAGTATTTTTTGTTCAAAACAATTTGAAAATTTTTGTTTGTCAAATGGTATACAACATTTAACTTCTCCTTCGTATCACCCAGCATCAAATGGGCAAGCAGAAAATACCGTTAAGATAGTTAAAAGGGGATTAAGGATTATTTTAAACACACATACGAATCAAAAATCGATAATTAATAAATTAAATGAGTTCCTTTTTAGTTACAGAAATTCGGTCCATTGCACAACCGGTTTCTCACCTGCCCAGCTGTTGTTAGGCCGTCCGCTCCGCTGTCGACTCGACTTACTTAGGGACCACAAATTTGAGCAGAACACAAATGATACATCTTTATCATCCACAACCAATAATGTTGCAAATAAACAGATCTCACAGAGTGAAAACTATGATGGACGAAGAAAGAGCAATTTTAACAAAGAGGATAAAGTTTTAGTTAAGTTTTTTTACAACAACGGGAACGATTACACGTGGAAGTTCGGCGTAGTTAAAATAAATTAGGAAATAGATTATTTACTGTTTTTGTTCCGAAGTTAAATAAATATTATAAGAAACATGTCGATCATATGAAATAAAAATGAAGAATATGATTTAGATTTGAGTAATTTTGAAAATTTTTCTAATATGTTGAGTACAGATCAAGCTAATTGTAACGTGAAGGCTACAGAAGTTGATACCATAACTTCCGACTCCTTGTTATTAAGAGGAGAAGAGGGCGAAAGTTCTGGCAGTAAATCCAATCAACATTTAGAGGTACCAATGCAAGGGCTGCCTCCCCGCTCAACTAGAAATCCGAATCCAAAATATAAATTTTAAAAAATTACATGATTAGTTATACATTTTTATCATTACTTATGTTTTTTATATTAAGTGGTGGAGAGAATGTAGAGTATGAAAGCCATATTGTAGGCTTACTAATAAAACTAACATCTGACAGTTGTCAATAAATAAAAAGGTATGAATGCAAATTGTGTTTTAGTGGTGAAATCCCCATAAATACACAATAAAGCTATAATCATAGACTATTATACCACGCTATAAACACAAACTAATCGGAGTACTAACGGCTATAACCAATTCTGCTAATATAAAAATAAAAATAGGTGTTTCAAAATATATAGTTCATAAATTTTGTATTCTATTCATAACAATAAAATGATGTTCTTAATATCTTACTACATAATTATATCTGGAGGCACTGCCGTGCCCCTTCCAAGTCGAGTAAAAAAGCGGCACGGCCGTACCATACTTTTCTCGAAGCAATTCAGGCTGTTTTCGACCCTCTATAACTTCGTAGAGGATAAAACTAGAAGCCTGAATTTTTAGTTAAATAGTAGACATTGTATAAAAATGATATATTTCAAATTTCATTCAATTTGAACCAGTAGTTTAAGAAGTATAACTAGTCAAAGTTTCTTAATTTTGTCACTCACTGACTGATCGATCATCAAAAGTCTAAGGCACTTCTAGCAGACATAGAAGCTTCAAATTTAGAATAAAATTAGTGTTTAGTGTATAAATCAAGGAAAAACTAAAATACTTTTTAATTTCGGTCCAGTTTTCTAGATATACCAACTGCACAAATAACTTTGTAATCCTATATAAATATATAGAATTACAAAGTTACATTTGCAATTAATGAATCAGTGTACTTGTATATGTATAATAGGTGTAGATAGGTACGTTGTTGGCATTCAGGAAGTAGAAGGTACCGGAAAGTAAAAAAGTAGACTATCTTATCTACAAAAAGAAATGAGATGCCATCAAAAACATAACTTGTAAAAAAACCAAGTCTCGCAATTCAGTTCTTCTACCTTAAAAAGTAGTGAAATCCATGTAATACCAAGTCGGTTAATTTATTCAGTCCCTACTTAAGGGACCTTCTGTTTTAAGTCATTGCGTAATTAGCTAACCTAACAACATTTTATAGTGACCATATCAATGTTAAAAATCTTTTATGTTTTAAATATAAAGATTGACTTAGCAATCGCAAGAAAACACAATGTATCTCACAAGTAGTACATATTATATTAAATTAGATTGCTTAGTGTTAGTGTAGTAAACATAAAAGATTTTTAACATTGATATGGTCACTATAAAATGTTGTTAGGTTAGCTAATTACGTAATGACTTAAAACAGAAGGTCCCTTAAGTAGGGACTGAATAAATTAACCGACTTGGTATTACATGGATTTCACTACTTTTTAAGGTAGAAGAACTGAATTGCGAGACTTGGTTTTTTTTACAAGTTATGTTTTTGATGGCATTAAGAATTGTCTAGATAAAATAATAGTTTTTTTTTATAGGATAGGGTGACAAACGAGCACACAGTCCACCTGATGGTAAGTGGTTGCTGTGGCCCATAGACATCTACATCTATCCTCGATTACGAATCAAAATGCAGATGCGTTGTCACCCGTGAGGACTAACATGGAATGCCTCGTTTCCAGTAAAATGGGTCTCCGGTTCTCTACACTCACCATACGAAATACAGCAGCATTAAGCTACTATTTCACGCTGGTATTCTGTGACAGCGTGGTCCTTCCCCGGTCGAGCCGACCCATTCGTGCTACAACTATACTACTAATATAACTGCAGCATGGCTCTACCACGTATAAAGTAAGAAAGTTGAATTATTCTTCTATATTAAATTATTGTTAAACTAGCTGTTACCCGCGGCTTCGCCCGCATGGTCACTGGAAAATGAACTATCCATTGCTTTTTGAATTGAAAGAAAACTGAGTTTTATAGATTTGTCAGAGATGCAGACATTAAAAGGAAACTGAGAAAAATTGATTCGTCAGCCTATTTAAATGTTTTGAAACGCAGCGTATAGGAAAGCATGAAAATAGCATGTTTATTCCAAATTGAAATGGGACATTTTTTTAATTAAAGGAAACTGAGCATAATTATCCGTCAGGGATGCAGACTTTTGAAAAGAAACTGTGCTAAATTGATTCGTCAGAGATGCAGTTTTCTGAATTGAAAGGAAACTGAGCCAAATAAAAGATCCGTCAGAGATGCAGCCTTTTGAGTTGAAAGGAAACTGAGCTTAATAGGTCCGTCAGAGGAGCAGCATTTGGAATTGAAAAGAAACTGAGCTAAATAGGAAATTTTGAATTGAAAGGGAAGATCTGTGGGAGTTCCGATTAATTGATTGTGGGAATTTTGAAAAAAAAAAACTAACTGAACACTATTTTAAGACGCTACTGTACACAATGTTATTTATGTTTTACCATTCGGGGAAATAATGTGGAGATTCTGGGCATTTGACACACGCGAACTTGCTACATACAGCTGACCATGAGAGAAGCACGGTTTTTCTAAGTTGACCCCCGCACCTGTAGCGTTTGCCCTTGCGCTTTATTAATTTTCATTGCAAAACTGAGCTTAATAGGGAACTGCAACCTTTTGAATTGAAAAGGAAGATCTGTGGGAATTATAGGGATCCGTGGTATAATAACATTTTCAATTTAAAAATTGTAACACCGGTCCGTCCAAGCCACATAACCGAGGAGCATCTAAATTTCGCATTAGCATGACTGGGATGCCTAATTTTAATTGAAGCTTATGCGAGGGCACACCTGACAACTCTAGAGAATTTAGAAACTCTACGGGATATGAAGTGCTTTGTTCTATGTCCATAACTGTGTCTACTGACAAATACTCTGTTATTTCTCCTGCTACTTCGCTTAATATATCTGAATTTATTTTGTTAACGCTCTCATTTTTTGGTGCAAGAATCGCCTTTTCACATAACCATTTGTCTTCATACATGTTGTTCATTAAATCTGAATAAACGCTCACAATAAATTCGGAATGACTGTACTAAATTACAAAAAAACTCTCGTCAATTTAACGCAGCCCTCAGCATCCGTTTCCAACCGCCCATCGCCAATTTTTAATAGTGTGTCAGCATAGTTTCCAGCATTGATATCATTATACAAATGCACTCTCATATTCGTAGTTAAACTGAATTTTGTCACCTTGTTCCATAAAATAGATGACTTGAGGCATGCTTTAATTTCATCTGCAGGTGTGCCCTTTTGAATGACAGGTAAAGTTTGGCGAAAGTCACCAGCCAGTAAAACCACCATTCCTCCCATTACATCGGTATTGCTGCGCAAATCCTGGAGCGTTCGATTTAGTGCTTCTACAGCTTTTTTATGCGACATTGTACTTTCGTCCCACACTAAAAGTTTGCATTGTCGTAGCATTATACCTCGTGCACTATTGTTGCTAAAGTTGCAGATCGGCGATTCTTCCTGGACTAGATTTAGAGGGAGTTTTAAAACAGAATGTGCAGTGCGGCCCCCGCTTAGCAGCGTGGCGGCTATACCGGAGGAAGCTACGGCCACAGCAATGTTTTTATCTTTCCGTACTTGCGCTAATAATAAATTTAACAAAAATGTCTTCCCAATTCCTCCAGGGGCATCTAAAAAGAAAAGTGCACCATTTCCAGATTCAATTTGTCCTAATACTTTGTCAAAAACTCATTTTTGTTCGGGAAGCAAGCGGGGTACAAATTCGGCTACTTGCTGTTGCAAAGCTGGTATATCGTAGTTTGTAATTATGTAAGTAATTTCATCACTTAGTTCATTTTCGGTTGTTCGCTGAGGGCTTATCATTCCAAAGTCGCTTAATTTTTTGCCTACCATTGCCATTACTTTATCTTCAATTTTTCCAAGTGCTTCATTATAAATGTGTTCATTGTATGTCATGTTCGCGTGTGTCTGCTGTAACCTTCGCAAAATATCTTCCGCCATATACTCTTTATATTTGTCCCACAATTCATGTGCATTAGATAGCCCGCAAGATGATATGAGAGTTGCATAAAGATCCCTAATTTTGGCTGGTGGCTGGCACTGCACAGCTTCCTCCATGGTTTCATCCCAGTGATTATCGTTTTCTAAAAGATGCAGAGCTTCACATGCTTCTCTATAAGTTGCGCATTCCTGACCATTGACAGTTTTAAGGTCTTTATATCCTGTAGGACCCCGAACATGGTGCAGCAGCAATCGTAAACAGAAACATTCAAAATTAGTTACATGGACGGCATACACACGACCAAGGGCATCTGATGACTTTACACCGGGCGAATTTGTAAAAGGCGCGTCTTGAATACGGCGTTTCCACTCCTTACTAGATGTGTTCCAAGTATAATAGTGGGGGACTTCAGAATATAACAACGTTTTTGCAAAGGGGTCGGTTTGACAAAGTTGAAAGAAGGCTGTTAGTGTAATTTTTGGCGGTGATGCAATTCTTTCTTGGAAATTTCTTTCGGTGAAATATACACGCTCTCCATTTTCTAAGTGCACAGCAAGGTGAGTAACTGTTGGGTGCGTTTCGTGTAAAGGGAAGCCAAGGAGACGCCATGCTGCCTCGTTACTGCTGACATAACGCCCTGCTTGAAAGGTCTGTACTTCATTAACGGGATTCGCCTCACCACTCCTGAGATTAAATATTGCTTGGTCGCTTCCTTTATTTATGTACTTACAGATATACTTGATTACGCGGACAGATCTACATGATTCTACATTAATGTGGGCATTAAACATTTTACATAGAATGGGCGAATACAGGACAATCCAGCTGTTATCTCAGGTTTCGAACGCTCCAGAGCGAGATTTGATTGTAACTTTCCTGCCACCATCTTCGGGAGCTCTGCGTCTGTATTGTCATTGTGCACTGTTTCTTTTAATAGCTGTTTAGGGAATTCCTTTGTATACTTTCCTTCTTTCATACATGACGATATTGAATTTCGTGCTCCACATGGACCGTGAATCATATTTCGGTTGATGGCATCATAAAATTCTTTATCTTGCTCAGGATCCGGAATCACGGCGCTTATTATGTTATCTATTTGGCTGGGCCGCAACTTTTCTTTAAGCCATATTAGAATGTGGGCATGCGGTAATACTCTTTTTTGCCATTTAATTGAATACATGAAGCACTGCACCTCTCCGAAAATTTTCCCTTTGTTAATTACATACATTAATTTTTGTACTTTTAATCTAAATACTCTAGCAACTAAATCGTTATTTCTTTCCATGTGGAATTGCAAGTAAAAGTAATAAAAAGATCAGGTCTTCCGTAAGTTCGTACATAGGCGAATGCGTCTTGTGTGTACTCATGTAGGTAGCGGGGACTGTTAACGAATGATGAGGGCAGAATTACCATTTTACCTAAATCTCTGGGGCTTACATTGGCGTCGCTAGAAACTGCATCTTGTAAATGTATATAATTCTCAACGCGCAGCTTTTTTTGATTTAAAAATATATAACGGAGACGTTCACTTTCTACCTTCACATACATGTCTACCAAAAATTGATGAAATAATTGTCTACACCGGACTAAGAGGTTAAAATCATTTTCTCGCAACATCATATGATACGCATAAAAATCCATACATGATACTTTTTTGTTCGGAGTAGGCTCCTTTGTGACGGGGTTAATGAGTGGAATTGAAAATGATAACCCTCTTGTCCTTTGCAATAAATCAATGGGTATTGCAGAGCGTCATAAAACTTGTGTGTATCGGCTACCCGTTGCAACGTATCATCACGTGCTCGCAAGACAATGTCTCGTGAAGAAAATTGATCACCACTAATTACAGCTGCTATTTCGTTTATCAAAGGTGCATTGTAGCGCCTTTCATGCTCTCCTCGAGGGGTCCGATCTGCGTGAATGACGACTTTATAATCCTCTTCAGGTAGGTTTTCTAGAGCAGTTTTAAATGTTTTGACCAAAATGTTACGTTCATGCAAAAATTTTTGAATTTTGAACACTGTGTCTCTCTCAACTCCCTGGATAAATTGGCAGCGACGGTCTACCTCAATTTCTTCGTCACCCATAAAATATACTTGTAAAAATTTATGCTGTTAGTTTTCAGCTGGAAGAAGTGAACCTATTCTATGCCTATAAATTTGCCCTTGCACCGTAAATGTGGGCGAAAGTCCCGGCATTATTATTTCCCGGTTAACTCCTAAGGATGTCGTTTGAAAGCATGAGTTATATTTCCGGATCCTGTTTAAAAAGCGCCGTGACTCATTAGCATCATATAAAAAGAGAGTTTTCAAAGGTTCTTCTGGTTCCCCAAGTAACGGAAAAATAACAGCACATGCCGCAGGCATCTTTCCATTTTAAAGCACTGCAAAATCGACACGCCTTGTCCATCAGTCCGATAACAACTAACCTGTGATTTTTATAATCAATCAACGGATCATAATTGAATGCTGCGTCATTAAAAACCGACCAATTGTTTCTTTGAAAATTTTGTCGACGTTCAGCTTGGAGCTGTGCATTTGCATCTCTTCACGCCTGTGTCGGTTCTGGTGTTTCAGATGCCCTTATAGTAGATTGACGTTCAGCTTGCTCAATGAGTCTGTGTTGAGTTTCATCAGGTGTTTCCGCGGCTCTTAAGACGGCCTGACGTTCCGCTTGTTCAAATAGCCTTTGCTGACTTTGAGCAGGTGTTTCAGTAGCTCTTAAAGTAGATTGACGCTCTGCCTGTTCAAGACGCCTTTGCTGACTTTGATCAGATGTTTCAGTACCTCTTAAAGTAGCTTGATGCTCTGCTTGTTCAAGACGCCTTTGCGTACTTTGAGCAGGTGTTTCAGTAGCTCTAAAAGTAGCTTGACGCTCTGCCTGTTCAAGACGCCTTCGCTGAATTTGAGAAGGTGTTTCAGAAGCTCTTAAAGTAGCTTGACGCTCTGCCTGTTCAAGACGCCTTTCCTGACTTTGGGAAGGTGTTTCGGAAGCTCTTAAAGCAGCCTGACGCTCTATCTGTTCAAGACGCTTTTGCTGACGTTGAGAAGAGGTGTCTCAGATACTCTAAAAGTAGCATGGCGCTCTGCTTGTTCTTGCCTTCTCAGTTCAGCATCTTCTAAAGATTCTAGCGATTGAGCTAATCTTTTCGCTTATCTTTGAGAAGATACTCTTGAAAGGCTTGACTTACGTTTGCGAGGCGTTATGAAGTAACAAAAACCTATTTATAAAAAAACATTAAAATACCTAAAAGGAATTAAATTTCCTTTTAAATATTTTTTTTTGAAAGCAATTCCAAAATATCTAAAAGGAATAAATATTCTTTTTAAATATTTTTTAAAATCAAAACAGCAAAACCAATTCAAGACACAACACGAATCCGAAAACGATAGCCAAAAAAAAACGAATCAACTTAAATCAAATCACAAAACAAATCGCAGAAAGCCGAAATCGAAAGCATTAGTCAATAATAATATAACCAATGAAAAAAGAAGTAAGTGTACCGTATACACTATCAATAATATTAATATTCCTTTGAAATATTGTTAAACTTAAAACAACGAAAACCAATTCAGGATTCTAAATAAACAAAATCCAAAATCAAAGCCAGAGTCTAAATATTGTTACGCGCTCAACGTCATAGCACTAACGCCATCTAGTGTCAGGAACGAGAGCGAGGGGAGCTTTGCAGAAAATGACATCACAAATCTTTACCGACAGCGCCATCCGAAGAACTAAGTTTCTAGAAAATCTACACTCGAACACTCGTCGCTTTGCGCGCATTTACTTGAATATTCCGGATGCTTCATTGCTAATTTCTATATATAGGCGCTGCAAGATGCGATCGGGGCAGTATTGGATTTGGCGAGACAAGCGAAGCTTCGGAGCGGAAAAAAGTGAATTAGTGTGCTTAATTATTGGTGTTTTACGTTTTAATTTGTGTAAAGAAAATTAAAGTGTTAATTTAGGTAATTCTATCGGTAATTTTTATTGTCACGAACCTCAAGCTCGTAACAATTGGTGTCAGAAGTGGGATAAAATCATGCCGATTTTACCTAAGGAGGAAACGGAGGGTGTCCGTACCCGCAGTCAACGCCAGCATGAGACGGACCAGAGAAGATTTGGTGGTACAACGCCGCAGACGTCGGAGGGCCAACTGCCAGCCACGGAGGCTGCGGGCCCGTCAGTAGCTCCTACACCTGCAGCACCTGACTTAGGTGCTCTGATGGCGATGCTACAGGAGCAGCTGCAGCGCGGACGAGAGGAACAGGCCCGTCTGTTGAAAGAGCAGCAGGAGGCTGTTCCTCCTGCTCGCAGACAGGAGGAACAGGCTCGCCGACAGGAGGAACAGGTCCGTCGGTTGGAAGAGCAGCTGCGGGGCGGCCAGGAAGAACAGATGCTTCTCATGAAGGACCTTCACGCTACCTTCGGGAAAGAGATAAGGGAGTTGAAGGATAAGGTTGCTCAACATGACAACCGCCTGTCGGAAGCTGAGACCCAAATCAACTGTGAAAGGGTTGATAGGAGTGAAGAAAACGCTGGATGAACTCAAACTTGGGGATGAAACCACAGCTCCCGTAGTAGCTACAGCACCTTCGCTACGTGGGTTCAAGGTGCCACCGTTCGACGGGACTTCTTCCTGGTCAGCCTACAAAATCCAGTTCGAAGCTGTTATGAAAGCGAACGGCTGGAATAAAAGTCAGGCCATGACTGCTCTCACACTAGGCCTGCACGACCAGGCCTTAACAGTTCTGGAAGCTCTCGGTGAGGAAGTGACTTATGAGCAACTCCTTGAGGCATTGGAGGCAAGATATGGCGACGCTCACCTGGAACACGTCTTTCGTGCGCAGCTTAAAGATCGCGTGCAGCGCATCAACGAAAACCTGCAGCAGTGGGCTCTAGAGGTGGAGAAGCTGGTGCAAAAAGCATACCGGTCTGTACCTGCGCTCATTGAAGGTAACCTGGTGCAGACATTCATCGACGGCATCCGCGACCTTGAAGTCAGAGCTGCTGTGAGGCGGGGGCACCACGAGACGCTTAAGGACGCCTTGGCCCATGCACTGGAGGTAGAAGCCGTGCGGCAGGATCATCGCTCCCATCGCGTCAGGGAGGTTGCAGCAGCTACAGTTCGCGACCGCAACAAAGGATACAGCCCTAGGTGCTATGGCTGTGGGGAAAAAGGCCATCTTCGATCCAGCTGCCCTAAGCGAACCGTGGAAAGGAGAGTTGATCGATCTCGAGAGGGTAGTGCAGCTAACGGCACTGCCTGGCGGCGACAGGATCATCGTTCACCTCACGCTAGGGAGGTTACAGCAGTTACGGTTCGCGACCACAATAAAAGATACAGCCCTAGGTGCTATGGCTGTGGGGAAAGGGGCCATCTTCGGTCCAGCTGCCCTAAGAACACCCTAGGAAGGGAAGGTGAACGGTCTCAGAAAGGAAGTGCGGCTAACAGCACCGCCCAGCAGCAGCAGGAATACGACTTTACTATCAGACACTGCAGCGGGAAATCTCACGGCAACGCAGATGCATTGACAAGAAGACCTTGTCCTGAAGATTGCAACCATTGTAGTAGGCAAGAGAGTAAGGAAGTGGTATCCGTGAGGATGCTCAGGACAGACCACCTCAGCAACGGGTGGAAGGACAGCCTACGACATGCACAGCAGGAAGATCCGGACATCAAGCCGATTCTGGAATGGATGAAGGCCCGTGCTACCAAGTCTAAGTTGAGGGACGTCTCAACGATGAGTTCAACCACGAAAAGCTATTGGGCCCAATGGGACAGCTTGCTGCTTCAGGATGGAGTCCTGTGCCGTAAATGGGACAATGGTCGAGGAGACAGCTGTCGTTTGCAAATGGTTGTCCCTAAAGCTAAAGTGCCGAATGTTCTACAGCTGTGCCATAATGGTCGTTCAAGAGTCCATCTGGGAGTTAAACGAACTCTACTGAAGGTCCGAGAACAGTTTTACTGGGTCCATTGTCGTGACGATGTCGAGGATTGGTGTCGTACATGTACAAGTTGTGCGGCCGTGAAGGGACCTCAGACACGTAATAGAAGAGCATCGAAATTGTGCAATGTTGGTGCACCAAGGGATAGACAGCCCTGACATTGCGGAGCCGTTACAGAAAGGCGAAAGAGGGACTCCTAAGATCGCCCATGTGGATCGCCTGGCGCTTTATTATGGGGCCGATAATGCTCGGGACGAGCATGTCTTAGGAGGGGGCAGTGTTACGCGCTCAACCTCATAGCACTAGCGCCATCTAGTGTCAGGAACGAGAGCGAGGGGAGCTTTGCAGAAAATGACATCACAAATCTTTACCGACAGCGCCATCCGAAGAACTAAGTTTCTAGAAAATCTACACTCGAACACTCGTCGCTTTGCGCGCATTTACTTGAATATTCCGGATGCTTCATTGCTAATTTGTATATATAGGTGCTGCAAGATGCGATAGGGGCAGTATTAGATTTGGCGAGACAAGCGAAGCTTCGGAGCGGAAAAAAGTGAATTAGTGTGCTTAATTATTGGTGTTTTAAGTTTTAATTTGTGTAAAGAAAATTAAAGTGTTAATTTAGGTAATCCTATCGGCAATTTTTATTGTCACGAACCTCAAGCTCGTAACAATATGTATTAAGGAATACCAACCAAATCAACAAAACCGATCCAATAAAATACACAAATCCGAAAATGAAAGCCAATATAAATCCATTCAACCTTAACCAGATCACAAAGCAAATAACAAACATCCGAAATCGAAAGCAGGTAGTCGCATAAGCTACGAAATAGAAACAATTTAAGCGTATGGTACCGTATGCACTATAAGTTGACGCGCAGCTCAACGGCGGGTGTTAAGTACATATTAGGAAACATTTCGTTACCGCGTTTTAAAAACCTAGTAACGACATCTAGCGGAATCAATTTAAACTATGTATACGTTAGTTAATAAGAACTCTCAAAAATATTTTTATTATAATTTTTCACAATTTTTCTTATTGTAATACCGATTCATTCATACCCATATATAAGAACTGTTATCATTTCCGTTCAATAAATATTACTAAGGCTTATTAATAAGGCTTACTAAGAACTGTTTCTACCACAGTAATAGTTAAGGGTGAAAGCGTGATAGGTGGTGATAGTATTTCTGATCCATACTTATAATTACGCCTTATATACTTATAACACTTAATATCGTCTGTGAGGTTATAGCCTATTCTGTGAATTACAATGCATCAAAACGTTTGAAGAAAATCAGCTGGTGAATTTTATGTTTTTTATCGCTCTCTTCCCGGTCCTGCGTGGAAAAAATACAGATCCATACATTTTTTATCTTAATTTTGATAAAAAGACATAATAATCCAGATATTCTGACCTTCTGTGTTCGTCCATCGTACCGTCGTCCGTCTTGTAGAATCACGGTGGCGCCACCTAGTTGAACTTAATTTTGCAACATATTCAATTTTCCCACGGGAATGATATGTTTTTCCGCTAAAAGAAGCCTATGTCACTCTACAGCCACCGAACTATCCCCATACAAAAAATCATGCCATACCGACGCTCTGTTGCGACGTGAAAGAAGGACAAACTTGTGCAACATATTCGATTTTCCCACGGGAATGAGATGTTTTTCCGCTGAAAAAAGTAGCCTATGTCACTCTACAGCCACCGAACTATCCCCATACCAAAATTCTTGCCATGCCGACGCTCTGTTGCGAAGTGAAAGAAGGACAAACCAACATAACCACAGAAAGAGGACAAAAAAAAAAGAACCGCAAAAGCACCACAACACCAACCCCAACAACACCCAACAAACAAACAAACAAACACACTTTCGCATTTATAATATTAGTATGGATTTGATTATATGTTAGATTGCCCTTGCATCACATAAGTCACATAAAGTGTCATATTTAAGTCACGCTATGTGAAGTAAGTCTGACTTGTGTCTATTTAATTTGTTTGAATTCCAGGTTGAGCTGCATCTTCCACATAGATCATTTACATATCAGTGGTATTGGAGTGGCACCAGGAAAGTGGGAAATGTTGAAAATAATATTCAAATTAAGAGAAGAATAATAAATAAGAAAAAAGTTAAAAAGGTATACATGCTAAAAAGTATAGAATCTAAAATGCATCATCATATATATTAATTTCTATAATAATACAAATTCTCTGCCACTTCAAAATTTAATTATTATTATCATTAAGTGATTTTCTTTGCCATGAATACATTTTGCATTATAATTAAAGGTTTGTAAAAGTTTTGAAAAACAAACATAAGTGTAAAGATTGTATTGCAGTTTTACATTCTCAACATAATGATGTAAAATCGTTAATATATATATATATATATATATATATATATATATATATATATATATATATATATATATATATATATATATATATATATATATATATATATATTATTTTTTCTCATCTCTGGATGATCAGGATTCGATAAACAATCAAAAGTCCTTATAAGTAAAATTGATCATTGAGAAGTTTTTTAAACAAAAGAATTAAGTATGAATACAAATTGCAAAATGTAAATATAGACAGCATTCGACAATTTTATAATAACATTATTTTTGTTTACATGAATAAACATTTTTTGTAGGTACATCTTTATTTTATTTAAACTTTTTCCAGTAGATGTTACCATAAATGTACTTAACACGGCAACAACTATACTAGAATTATTTTGTCGTTGCAGTTTGGGTCATAAATCATCGAACTATTTCGCTCTCTCTCTCCCGCTCACGGGCCTTAGGGGCGAGTATAGTGATGCCCATTGTTGTTGTCAATAAGCGTTATCGATAGTGGGTTAGTGATAAAAATGAAAAAAAAAATTAGATAAAACAACGTATTTATTAAAATAAGAACAATAATGGTTTAAAATAAATTATTAATTAGGCATATATGAATTAAAAAACTATAACTACAAATGTTTGTAATGTAACAAGTTATATTAAATATAAATATAAAGACCGCACCACCGCCATGTACCTTCGATGATTCATTTGTTGTTATTGATAATGGCGTTGCATGCGTGCCCGCGCAACATACTCACCGCCCTAGCTGGGCTGAGGCCGAGCTATGATTTACGACCCCAAATAATTTTACTATAGGTATATGTATTCATAGTCATTGTCAGTTGATAACCTTAGGAGTATAAATATAATTGTTGCCAACTTTAGTTAGAGTCAGGAGCCAGTACAGTAACTTCAGTATGGTAGAGTCATGCTGCAGCTATGTCGTGTTTGTACCACGAATAGGTCGGCTCAAATGGGATAGGTTTTGTATGGTGAGTGTAGAGAACCGGAGACCCTTTTTACTAGAAATAAGGCATTCAATGTTAGTCCTCAGGAATGACAACGCATTTGATTTTGATGCTTATTAAGGGGATAAATGAAGATGTCTATGAGACATAGCATCCACTTACCATCAGGTGGACGACTGCGTGCTCGTTCGTAAACCTAGTTTCATTAAATAAATAAAAAAAAACAGTCGCATGTCAACACAAACATGTGAGACCTTGTCAGTGGCAGACACCCGTCGCAGATTGTCAGGGTTGAGCATCCGTACCGTCACATTTTAGTCTGTTACGGATCGCCCTTTGCGAATGCATCAAATTGGTTTGATAAAAAAAATTATCCGCTGGTGGTGGAACATCCGCTACACCCAAGCTTGTTTAGGCTAATGCAGTTCAAACTTACAAATGTTATCATTGCATTAGGCGTTATTATTTTTTATTTTCCTAGAAATATTGTGATATTTGAAAATATGTTATTCGTCCTAACATTACTTTTATAAGGTTTGCATTACTTGGCTTGCACTAAATTTTGCTTGCAATGCTATAATATAAGAATCGAGTTAGAAATTTCACATAAAAGTTACTTGTTACCAAAAAGTAGCTTATTGGCCGAGCATCTGGTAGTGTGAGCTAAAAGATTGCGCGTTAATATTCTGCCTTTTAGCAAAATTTCACTTCGTATATTCTTTATGTCTTCATCCTATTCCAACTTGCAGGTGTTTTAAAGTACGACGAGTAAGCTGAGCTACGTGAACAGAATTGTTACAAAAGACCGAAAACTCAAACGAATCCCTATGCCTCACCAACCCGTCTGGCTTATAGTAAGATACTACACTACACACACAAAGACAATCTGTTTTTAGTCTCGTTTTTTGGTTGTAGTTGCCAATCTATTGAGTTTAATATACTAAATATATGGTTAAGGACCTGAATGTCTAAATTACCAAAAATTTAAGGAAAGTCATCATCAAATTAGTCATCAGTTAAAGACATGTGTTAAGGTGAACGCACATTTATAAGCACGGTACGCGTAGCACGCGCCGTACGCGCTGCATTTACGGATGACCTCGCATATTGGCAGGTAGCCTCCGTACGCAAATCTTTAGTATTGCCTACAACTTTTGCAGTTTATTCTGTCCACTGATGTGAAACGGTAGTGAAATTGATCGCTCGGATCACTATGAAAAAAATTGTAGTAATAGCCTTATTTATTGAAAAGAATATCGACTGTCCATATCCATATTTCAACGCTTAGTCCACCGTGCAACCATCGAATGGCTGCGTCATCGAGCGAACGCGATAATGCTGGGGCTACACTAACGGCAAAGGTCAATGCCAATAAACGCAGCAATTATTGCTTTTGCAACGCGATAAAGTTAGTGGCTACACTTGAAAGCTCAAGGTCATCAAATTTCATTTCAATGTTATTGAACGGCATTAAAGTTGGCGTTAATGTTCCTTGAAGACTCCTTATATTTATTTAAAATGGTTCTATAAAAACCCATTAGGCTTTCCTTCATCTTTCTAATTCTTCGATAGTTGTTGATTCATCGGAAAGTATCATTTTGCGATGTGGGATTCTTAAAACTTTTGAGTCACGGATTCCACAAACATGACTTTTTGCACAATCTCAAGAAACGTAATATTTTTTTATTATTCCGCTCCATCATATTCATACGTTCGATTCCGTTGCGCTCATTGTGCACAAAAAGACAAACGCTTACCGTTATATCGTGCGTTAATCTCTTTGATGTACCGCCACTCGAGTTATCACCAAACGGCATACGGCATTGTTAATACGCGACTTAACGCGTTAAGTCGTGGCTACACCTACATTCAACGTCCATCCAAGAGATAATTAACGGTTTTTCCTTAGTGTGGCCCCAGCATAAGATTGTACAAAAATGATAAAATAAACAAAAGTCTAGAATTCATAAAATAATTATTTGATGTTTGATAATCAAATATGTTGAGTTTTATAAAATAATAAATTTTTCGTATTGTATTAAGTTACATAACACCTACAGATAAATACACTATATTTTATATTCTTATTATTTCTTTTTTTTAAACGTTACCCATACTAGGATTTTCTCCTGTATCGTGGAGGCAGTTTACAGACATAAATTGCATAAGGACAAACATCCAGACCCGGAACAACTATTTGTAGACCATACAAATACTTGTTCCGTGCGGGATTCGAGCCCGCGGCTCCCAGCGCAGCCACTCACTCACTGCGCCACGGAGCTGTCTTTTTTATTTAGTTTAGTTTTTTAGGACATAAATTGTAATTTTAGTTAAGAAGTTTCACAGATAAAATTGCTGAAATGAAGTAAAAAAAGTCGTGAAGTAGTGAAAGTCGAAACTACCAGTTTTAGTGGAAAATTTACTAAGTTGGCAACATTAGACAACACTAAGTACAGCACACGCCGAACGCGCCGCATTATATAACGTCATCAGCATGCACGCTAGTATATTCTAAGTCTATGCATCCTTCAATATTCGGATATTGTCCGTTCATCTTAACTTGACGCGTGAGTGATTGGTAGCACTGCTTCCTCACTCGCCATCTTTATTTTAGTTTGATCGGTTGCCACCTGTGTGCTCTTTTGCTTTTTAATAATTTCATCTTAGTTTTAAAAATGCCGAAAGTAGTTAAAAGTGCTAAAAGGCAAACTATTCTTCAAGTTTATGCTTTTTGTGAAAAAGAAAAGGCTGAAAACAAGCTGATTGTGCCATTGCAACAAGTTCGTGCCCGAGTTGCCGCCATGACCGGTATGTTTTTGGGGTGACCAGTTACAAAGATTTAGATTCACTGTATGTAATTCGGTAAATGATATTAAAATATTTGTATGTAAAGAAGTATATATATTAGGAATGTCACATGTGTATTTTAGTAACGTCACTAACGTTACTAAATTATTCTGATTTTATTTACTACCAAAGAAAATCAAATTGCATTTGTTTACTGATTACAGATGTATCCGAATCTACTGTAACCCGAATTTTGAGACAAGAAAGAGAGGCCAGTTCTGTTTCAAATTTGAGTGTGCCCGGTCCATCAAAAGTATCAACACCAGGAAAAAAACGATCAAATCGCGATACGAAGATCAAAATCGATGATTTTGATGCTTGTGCAATACGACAAAAAATTATGTCATTTTACGCTGTACGAAAAGAAATTCCTACATTAAACAAATTACTTGTCGAATTGCGAGATGAAATAAAATTTGAAGGTGGGCGCGTACTACACTATGGAAAATATTAAAACAACTCGGATATAAATACAAAAAATGTCAATCAAAATGAAAAAAATATTGGTTGCCTGTAAAGTCGGTATACGGGCGAAAGTTTTACGTGACAACGACTCTCTCACTCTCTCTCTCTCGCTCTGTCTCTCTCGCTCTTAGGCGGGCTAACTGTGCTCGAGTGGAAGGGACGCGTGCCTTTCACTTTTTATGTCTGTCTCTCTCGCTCTTAGGCGGGCTAACCATGCCCGAGTGGAAGGGACGCGTGCCTCTCACTCGCTCTCATTGTGAGCGCATAACGTGAGCGGAGCGTAACGCAGTTTCTTGAAGTGTCACCCGGCAAACCAATTTACAAGACGTTGTCACGTCAAAAATGTTAGTGGAACGAACAGATATAGCTGCGTGGCGATTTAATTACTTAAATGAAATTAAAAAATACCGAGAAGAGGGGCGAACTATTGTCTACATAGATGAAACATTTATTCATTGTTCATATGGGGTGCAAAAATGTTGGCAGTCAGATTCTGAAGAAGGTTTATTAGTGAGAGATTCAGGTACGGGTAGGAGATGGATAATTGGACACGCTGGAACTTCAGACGGCTTCATTAATAATGCGTTATTGCTATTCAAGTCACAAACAAAGTCATCCGACTACCATGATGACATGAATAGCAACTTTATAAAATGGCTGGAAACACAAGTTTTACCAAATCTGCCACCTAATTGTGTGATTGTGATGGACAATGCGCCATATCATACTGTACAAATAAATGAAAGCCCTAATATGGCAAGCCTCAAAATAGACATGGTAGAGTGGCTTCAAAACAAGAGACTATTGTTTTTACCAAATTTGCCAAAAAATGTTTTATATGAATTAATAAAAAAAAAACAGATCCTATATATAAAGCTGACGAATTAATAAAATCACATGGTCACAAGGTTTTACGACTGCCCCCATATCATGCGGATTTAAATCCAATTGAGCTAATATGGAGTGTTGCGAAGAGACGGTTCGCAGAAAAAAATGTGGACCAGAGAGATGATCAAGTGGAATCACTTATAAAAGAAACGTTTAGCTCAATAAGCGAAGAGCTTTGGAAAAAAGAGTGCTCTCATGTTATAAAAATTGAAGATGAGTACATAGGGAAAGACAAAATAATAGATGAAGGAAGTGATCGCTTTTTATTGTGGGTTGGCAGTGACAGTGATGAAAGTGGTAGTGACAGTGAGTATTCAAGTGACAGTGATGAAGATATGATCTCTTTACACCTTATTGATCATAATTATATAAAGTGATTCTTTTTAAACATGTCTGAATTTTATCCTGAATGTTCCTATTTATATGTGAATTATTTCAGAGATTACACTATGACACTTAAAAACATGAGTATGGTCATTATACACATGAGTAAAGTCATTAGTATCATATCCATAATGCCTGTCCCTACATTTTGGGAATCCTATTCACATTGAAACATGCAACACTGTAAATTACAGTGCTGCCAATCGAATTACGCGTCAAGTTACGATGAACGGACAATACCTACCGCATTTTATAAAATACGGCGCGTACGGTGCCACTGTAATGTGCGAGGTTTCATATGATTTCATATAACGAATCCTAAAATGGGGCGTGTACGGCTCGTGCTGTGCGTACGGTACTGCCAAATGTGCATTCACCTTTAAAGGTCTGAAAAAATCGTTCCATTGAGAAAATGTTTGTTCGTAATTGTACAAACGCAATATATTATGAACATTTTAAAACTTGTTAGAAATATACCTACTTTATTGTATGCCAAAACCAAATAAGAGAAAAAAAATATTTAAAGGTACAATTGGCGGTCTTATCGCTTAGAGGCTTAGAAGCGATCTCTACCAGGCAACTACATTGCAGAGGATATAATGACCTGTAAAAAAGGGTAAGGGTACGTAAGTTGTTAGCATGTGGCGTCGCTGTCGTCGCGTCACATGCGAAACACATCGAGGCCTAAATCGCGCTATCAAAGTTCCGAAAAAAAAAATATATATATATAGCTTTGAACTACCACGCCTGCGCCCCCCTTTCCTCAAGGGGGCCTTCCCAGGCCAAAGTCAGTCCTATGTGGTGTTTAGTGGGTAGGCACTCTAGGTCCTACAGTGAGTCCCACATAACCACGCAGTCGACTGCGTGGTATGCTTTGAGCATTCACCACCTACCTTCTCCGCTTCCCGGCGGGTAGCTCTTTACTTTGCTCCTGGGCGCAAAAAAAAACTACCACTCTGAGCGTTAGCCGCTCCACGGGCAGAACACCTTGGGCGGCGGGAGATATCCCCTTTTTTTTCCACGGCCACACATATATAAAAGCAGAAAGGAATAACAAGTGAAATAAAAGCCATAACGTAAGAAAAAATTAGTAATTTTTGAATAATAGCAATTATCAAGCAATCTCAAGGAGAGATAGAAGAATAACAATTTAAGGAGGAAAGAAGTGTGTTGTCAAGTTTATGAAACTTTTCAATATATGATATTCAATATATAAATCAGTATCACTCTCAACGTATTTTACGGCAATTATTCATACCCTGTAGCTACTCGAGCGCTGGTTTGGAGAGTTTTTTGAACTGTTATTTACTGCTTACAGATGGACACATTTTCTACTATTCTCCCATAGATTACTGTGTATTCTCCTATGGAAGATTGTCCTACTTACCTCCATACTCCATGATTATAATTATTTAAATTTCATGCAAGTGGCAACATTTTGTATTCATACATGACAGCAGCGATAAACAACTGCTACATAAAGTAAAAATTATAAATAAAAAAAATATAATCTTACTGTAACACAAATTATATGTTTCTGTGAAAAAATAAAGAAATTTGATTCATCTGAATGGTAAGTTTATTGAAATTAGTCGTTGCATCTATGACGTAGCATTTCAAATATGTCTCGGATTATCCATGAATTAACTGGTTGTGTACAATTATCAAACTAATTCATATTTTGTTATTACCTAAAGAGAATTGAAAAAAATCATTTACACGAAATAGTTATGCTACATCGAACTTCGATTTCAAGTTACCAACTTTTACTTGTACTTCAATTTTGGTAATGCATTTTATGACTCATTTTCCTGCTTTAAGATTCTATTTTGAAGTAAGAAAGCTTAAACATAACTACATAACTAAAGGTGTCAAATTAATGAAATTTAGAAAGTTATGAGAAAATTAATCAATTCAATCTCCTTCCAGATGATGTTCGTATTTATAAAAGTAGAATGTCTTTTGTTTT
This sequence comes from Parnassius apollo, assembly GCA_907164705.1. Classification (NCBI taxonomy): domain Eukaryota; kingdom Metazoa; phylum Arthropoda; class Insecta; order Lepidoptera; family Papilionidae; genus Parnassius; species Parnassius apollo. The sequence continues at coordinate 2,063,431 of CAJQZP010001441.1, forward strand.
CTAATTTAATAATTAGTGGTTTATTAAGATGTAGTGTGAATGAATAATGAAAATACTTCCTACTAAAATCCTTTGGTAACTTAACCCCTTTTCTGGCGACCGACCAGATTCTGGCCGATGGTTTATTACGCACGTCTGGCAAGCTACCAGTTTCTGGCAGTAAATTATGAAAGATGTGGCATTACTCAATTCGTACATTTAAATACAGTGGACACTTTGAGTACCACTTTAACAAATCTTCGGCCCATCCCTAGTTTTTACACCTTTTTCACAAAAAAAATTCCTTTTTCGTTTTTCGTTCGTTCGTTAAGCCTGAATAACTGAGACTCCAAGCCAAACCATGAGTGATGAAGGATAATGTGCTCGTTGAACCCTCAGAATATGCGTGCTGGCTTCTTCACTGCTGTGGGCATACACCTTATCATTTTATTTATTATAACTTACTTCAATGTTAAAAAAAATTTCATCCGAAAACAAAATTTGGTAGTAGGCCAGTTTATAAGCTCATAGTCCTAGGTCTTCATTGATCATTCATCTAGCCTGTATTCAAAAATTTCAAGTAATAAAGTTTTGATGGAACTTATGGCCCAACTAAGTATATAATTTTTAAATTACATTAAAACTTTTTCAACTATTTTATCCTACAATTTAAATGGCCCGACTGCGTATGAATCAATTGTAGGTAATTATTTCAAGCAGGTAGCAAGAGTGACAGAAGCTTGCTTGATGTGTCATATAAGATCACAATTGTTTTAACTGCTATGTGGTTCTTCCGCAATGAAATAGGTGTAGATATAATCTATTATTAAACCAAAAATTAAGCCGACAAAAATTATATAAAAACATAGAATTTTAAGCTGTTCAAATTTATTTTAAAATTCAATTTACTCATAATTTATAAATTAATATTATACAAAATATTAATAATTTATTTATTTGTTTATTTGTATGGATCTCCAACACTTGTACATATTAAATTACTTCTAACACATGCTTTATATCTATAAATTACTATGTACTAACATATATAGGAGAACACATCATTCTAAAACAATAGCAGTGTTTATAATTTGCCTATTTTAATGGTATTTTAGTAGTAGTAGACAGATATTATTATAATATGTTGTACAGATGTAAAGTATACATGAAAATTACATAAGAAATTTAGTTCATGCATTGTGTTATTCAATTGTAAAAGCACTTCGATCCTTATCAGGATTAGGATTTCGGATCAATAATATTTGATGACTTATTATGGACGTAAGACATGGTCCTTGACAGCAGGCTGTGTGGAAGCTTAAGCTTATTTGAACTTTTATGATGAAAAAGACAGCTATGCCGACTCCGTTAAGTATCAGCTGATCTTAATTATATAAATACTCTGCAAAATTATGAAGCAGATATCTGCTTCATAATTTTGCAGAGTATTTTTTTAAGCTCTCACCTTATGGCACATAATTAAATAATTTCCGCAGCAACTTCTAATTCGGACCATGCACTATAACATTAGTGAATGGGTTATACCTTGGTCTGATTGGCTGTGTTAAAGACATTTCGAGTGAATGGTCTCTCTTAAAATTCGGAATCTATGGTAACTAGCTCTGGAGTTTCTTGTTTTCCCTACAACACTCTCCTAGTTGCATATCAATGACCTGCTTATGCCTAGTATATGGAGATGACAGCCATCGATTGATATGCAGATGGCACAGCTTTTGTAGAGATATGAGCCAAGTGCTCAGGCCAGTTCAAGAGCAAATTCAGTCTGGAAGAGAGGCTCACACTAACTGTGTTTGAATCTTTCACTGCAAGCAGTCACTACAATACTTTAAACTTCTTTCCTAAGCCTAGAAAATTGATTCAATTAAAATTTTAAGCCAACTGATTTCTAGAGCTATTTAGAAGTTATTTTTAATACAAAAGCACACATATCAGTAGTTTTTACCTTTAGAAATATTATTTGTGTAATCCATTAACCGCTATGCACTTTTCACTGTATTTCTACAGTCCTAGAGGATAAAATAAGAGGATCATAATAGATGGTACAAAAAACCTTTAAAATGAAACAAACTTATTTACATTAATATTATAATATTTGCCATAGTTGACACGCTTTGCAAGCAGGTTGGCAACCCCAGTTTTTTATTTCTAGTTACTATTAGGTAGATGCTGCTGCCCTTCTGATTGGTTTTCCTCTGTCACTTCTTATGACAAACATGGGATGATTTGTTGTAGTGAATATTGTTACACCGCAATTATAAACATTGATTTAATAATAATGTACAGAATTATAGTAGATTTGTCTCTCTAAAATATGTGAAATTTATTTATTATTTATTTATTCACAGATAAACATTTGAGGCAGAATAATGGCATCATCTAATACTTTGCAAAAGGCTATTGACCTTGTGACCAAAGCTACTGAGGAAGATAAAAATAAAAATTATGAGGAAGCTTTAAGACTTTATGAACATGGAGTAGAATATTTTCTTCATGCTGTTAAGTATGAAGCTCAAGGTGAAAGAGCGAAAGAGAGCATTCGTGCTAAATGTTTGCAATATCTGGACAGAGCAGAAAAATTAAAGGAATATCTTAAGAAGGACCGCAAGAAAAAACCAGTTAAAGATGGTGAATCTAATTCGAAAAGTGAAGACAAGAAGAGTGACAGCGATAGTGATTCTGATGACCCTGAAAAGAAGAAACTACAAGGCAAACTGGAGGGAGCCATAGTAGTTGAGAAACCACATGTTAAATGGAGTGATGTTGCTGGTCTTGAAGCGGCAAAGGAGGCTTTGAAAGAAGCTGTTATTCTTCCTATAAAATTTCCACATTTATTCACTGGTAAAAGAATACCCTGGAAGGGAATTTTGTTGTTTGGTCCACCTGGTACTGGTAAGTCATATTTGGCAAAGGCTGTTGCAACTGAAGCAAACAATTCTACCTTCTTCTCTGTATCCTCTTCTGACCTGGTTTCTAAATGGCTCGGTGAATCAGAGAAGTTAGTAAGAAACTTATTTGAACTTGCGCGACAACATAAACCGAGTATCATCTTTATAGATGAAATTGATTCTCTATGTTCTTCTCGTTCTGATAATGAGTCTGAATCAGCCAGAAGAATCAAGACTGAGTTCCTTGTGCAGATGCAAGGTGTTGGTAATGACATGGATGGTATTTTAGTACTTGGGGCAACCAATATTCCTTGGGTTCTTGATGCTGCTATAAGAAGGCGATTTGAGAAGCGTATTTACATAGCCCTACCTGAGGAACATGCTCGTTTGATTATGTTTAAGTTACATTTGGGAAATACCAGACATATGTTAACAGAGCAAGAGTTGAAGACTTTAGCTGCAAAAACTGAAGGCTATTCTGGTGCTGACATTAGCATTGTTGTCCGTGATGCTTTAATGCAACCTGTACGTAAAGTTCAATCAGCAACTCATTTTAAGAGAGTGACTGGGCCTAGTCCAACTGATCCCAATCTTATAGTTAATGACCTTCTCACTCCCTGTTCTCCTGGTGATCCAGGAGCTATTGAGATGACATGGATGGAGGTACCTAGTGACAAGTTAGGAGAGCCACCAGTTACAATGTCAGACATGTTGAGGTCCTTGGCAACGTCTAAACCAACTGTCAATGACGATGATATGGTAAAACTGAAAAAGTTTATGGAAGATTTTGGCCAAGAAGGATAAGCAAATTTGTTCATATTGTAATGTTGTGTTTGTCAATAAATTATTCACAAAGCACTAGATAGATCTTTATATATAAATTCATACATCAAGCAAGAAATTTGTGACATTTTTTGTTTTACTTTCTGCTTTGCACACTAATCCAAATTAATGAGAGCCAATATGCTTATGCATGTGTTAACATATAATCAAAAGCTGTAATTATCTGTGTAAATTTGAATAGAATAGATTTTACTTCCCAGATTATGATAGTTCATACCAGAAGATGAAAATGTATTATGTACCTATATTGAAAAAATCTAATGGTCAACATGTTATAGTTATTTTCTTTATTTTCTTTACCAGGTAGGAAATGAATATAATACTTTTATTGAACACAATGTTTTATTTTAATTTATTGGTAAGTTATAAAAGCTATGAGGTAACTGCACATTTTACATATATGATGTCTTAAAATGTTATCCTTAAATTTTTCATTTCATAATAATATATATTCTGGTCTTATTTCAAGGATTTGTCTGTTCTGGGGATTGTAGGCTCTAAAATACAAATATGTCTGTTTTAATATCCTGATTATTAGTGATATTCGATATATTGTATATATATACATATAAAACAGTTCTAAAATTTGAATAAATTTTGTTTAAAGATAATGTTTAACTTTTCAAGTTTATCCAGATAGATTTAATGCCTGAGAATTATTTTTTCTAACACTGAGCAAAGTTAGATTTTTTTAGGTTTCACTATATAAATAATAGCGATTAAGTAATTTAAGTAATTCAAATACGAGATATATGTTATGTTAACCTTTTGAAATAATATAAAACTGATTTAGAACCTTTATATTATTTTATATAGACTGTGAATTTCGGTTATTAAGACTAATTTAAAAATATGTTTTATCTCAAAAACTTATTAGTGTTTTATGTACTCTTATTTTCTTTTTGTAACATTAAATGAATATACAGATTTTAAATAAATTTACCGTGTGTTTTGTTTATACAAACTTTATTTTTAAGTTCATAAATTGTGTTTAAACGCAAATATGAAAGAGATGTTGAGTTTAAGGCTGCATTTCTATCATAGATATGGCTCTATTCATTAATGCTGTGTAAAGAGGTCTATTTATTGGTAGTCGTGAATCTCGCTTACATCGCCTCGCATACATCTCTCGCTTGTTTTTCATGTACACGGACTTCCCTTGGTTTAGCACTTTTCTTTCTGAGCTGCGCTGAGCTATGCTAGGTACTTAAATATAGTTATCCTAGTGGTGGTAGTCCTCGCATATACGACTTAACTTCCACGTACAGGCTCCAGGTACAGCCCTAGTGATAACGTAGCCTCATACACTAAGATGTAAATTTTATAAGTTATGTAACTGCGTACAGACCGCCCACATCATTTTCATCATTCATTGTTCATCTTTAGGACATGTTTTAAAACTTGGAAGGCTGAAAATTATTCCATGAGAAAATATTTCTAGTATTTTTTTTAAACCTCTGCGCCCCTGTAACAGTGGTAACGTACTCGGCAGCAAGCGGGAACGATTTAGAGTGAAATGCCATAACCAGATCTACCGATGGCGACTAGTCTCTTATTTCAGTTAAGTCAGTATTTCTAGCACATATTCTATATAGGTAATTTTTTGGTTTCCACACTATAAAATAACTATGCCAAATCTCACTCCTCCACGCGTGCAACATGCTTAAAAAGGTACAAAGTTTTAACGTATTAATACAGTGTAACTATGATATAACGAGCTTCAATATAACGAATTTCTCGATGTAAGGAATTTTTCGAAATCCCCTAGAACGGCTCGAAAGAACTAATGCAAAATATACCTCTACATTACGAATACATTTATCAAAAACGTCTATAATGCAGAATTATAGATAGAAGACATTATTTAATTCCATTTAACGATTTTTTTCTACTTAAGGGGATAGAGTAAGTCAGCTCAAATTCTAATTTCGTCCCCACTTGCCCGCGCGTCGTATGCTATGTACCGACATGTTTGTAATCACTAATACTGTAAGTAGAAAGGTCGTTAGACACTTATTTCATTAGGTTTATCATATTTATGCCTGTTTCTTAACGCCAAGCCAGTCGCTTCTTTTTTTTATTACGGTTATTTCCCATTTTAATATTACGTCGTCCTGTTGCGTAATGTATATTCTGATCGTAGGCGACACAACCTCCCCGTTCAAAGGCCGAAGCGAAGTGACCAATTACTGTCTAAGAAGTGACTCCAGGAATCACGCTTCAAAAGGCCGATAGTTTAGGTAATTTCTTTTTACAGTGAAAATAATGGTATAATAAAAAAAGTAAATAACATAAGCACTGCTTTATAGTTAGTTCAGTTAGTATGCAAAGTTTCATGATCTTATTTAAAGTATTTTATGAATAACAGCGGTTTATTGTTTATTTTGGAGGTAACTTTGGATTTTTTTTCCATCGAGAAAATTTTACGAAATCGTGTTTTCGTCTAACATAATCCTTAACATTAATTCTCAACTTTACCATGTATGTATTTCAAAATTAATGCTGCAATATTTTCGGCATAACGAAGGATCTTGCTAAGCCATTTGAGATTAATTTCCCCTTAAAACCTTGATGTAAATTCAGACAATAATTCTATTAATTATTCCCACTTAATCTATACACATAATAAATCTGTAGAAAAGTCGTGTCAGTAATTCTAATATTTCCTGAAAAACAAGTTCATGGGACTAAATAAAGGATAATGAAGCCAAATTACTGGTTTTTAGAATTTTTGTCTGTCTGTACATGATACACAGATACAAGCAAAAACTGCTGGAAAGATCTACATGAAATTTTGTATGCAGGCAGTTAGTAGCCCGGGGCTACTTACAGGCTACTTTTTATCCGATTACGGAACTTCAAAAAAGGAAGGTTAAATATTCCCTTCCTTTAGATGTTAATTATCTATTATGATTTTAAATTAGTTTTAACCTTTGTTTAAATTTATTAATTTATGTATATGCAGGATGACTGGTATTTTTTCAAATTAATAGCATATTTATAAATAAAGTTTTAAATTAGTTTTAACCTTTGTTTAATAATTTGAAACTACGCCGACGATTTACATTTTAGTTTTCAAAACAGCGCTATCTATTATCAAATAGAAAAAGTACATTTTGCCTTCAGTAACTAATTAAATAAACTAAATTTATATGTTAAAATAACAAGATAAATAAAATTATTTAAACGTCCTAACGTTTTATTAGATTTTTGTTATTAGTGACGTTTATCAAAAATATGAAAATCTATATGGTTTTTAGTTTAATTACTAATGTAATGTAAATTGATTTAAATTGATCTGCCTGCAATTTTTGCAAAATTCTTACCCTTATAGTTCGATCAAAGAGATTTTTATACGAGTATATGTCATGGCCAAATCGTATCTTAAAGTAATAAATTTCGTGAAATAGTAGTAGTAATTAACACTGTTTGTAGACCACGTCATAATACATTTGTCCAAATTAATGAATGTATTAATGAATGAATTATGACGATATTAAACTCATATAACTAAACAATATTGCTATTTCATGATATTATGGTCATATCGTCAAGTAGTTTTTCACTGCTAGCGGCGCTGATAGCATATTTTAACACAGTTTATAGCAGAATCAATGTTACCTTAATAAATAAATGTTCGCGGCTTTCCAGTCGCACCCCAACCTTCTATCGCTGATATTACTAGATAGCATAGTTTTAGCTTTCAGTGTACTTTTGTAATATGAGTGTTGGTGTTTGTGGTATTAAATATTTTTTCTTTCTTTCTTTCTTTCTAAATCAAAATCTGAACTCTATTATGACGAGTTGTCTAGTATATCTAAAAAAATATACGCCAACTCATTGTAGATAACACTCTGTATAAACAATCCGCAACAAAAGACACGTCTAGTAAGTTTGCAGGATTTCGACCGAATGTATTAATTTGTGTATTACTGTATCTGTGTAGTGTGTGATACCTTCAGATAATGAGTTTAAAATATTATTGTACCTGAGTGCATGTCTTTCAATATCGCTCTCTATTAAATTTAATGAACTAAAATACACAGCGCACATTATTTTATCTTTAAGTATCTGTTAGCACCGACCTATGTCGTAAGATGGTGACAATATAATCTGCTCATATAAATATGTCTCCAGATACAAATATGGCATAAGGTTTTACCTGCAGATAAATAGAGGATAGTCGCTGAAAAAAAATGTGATTATATTCGCATCGGTCCTGTGTAAGCTTTGTATGACCTTTCATCCAAATTCTTCGCCTTTTAGTATATGCCAATGCAACACGTGCCACAAAATAAAAATCAGAATCCTGTTCTGACGAGCTGTCTAGCAAATCTAGAAGCAATATACGCCAACCCATTGTAGGTAACAATTTGTAGGTAACATAAATTATCTGCGCTGAATGTCTTATTTCATAGATATATTGAAAGATATGCGCTCAGATACAAATATCATGTCGTATTTGAGTAGTGTATTGACTCGCTTAAGGAGTCATAAGAGCAATTCGTATATTATCGTATCTGTATAGTGTATGATACTTTCAGATAATTATCTGAATGTATGTTTTTATACGCAGTTAAATTTTAACGTATCTGCGAAGTCTGTAACTCGCTTTACATATGCTTAGTTGTCCGTTCAAGGTCTGCAACTTAAGTGGAACGATATCATTTTGTTAAAACGAATTTATTTGTGTTTCATATCTATACTACAGCTCGAGTGATACGTACGTTTTAAAACGAATGAAAACAGTGAAGTTTAATTTTTAAAATGGAAAAAGTGGATATTATTGTTATTGGAGCTACGGGTTTTACGGGAAAACATGTTGTGAAACAATTGACAGCCTTTAGTAAACACTCAACATACAAAACTATTACTTGGGGTGTCTCAGGAAGATCAACAGAAAAAGTGAAACTCTTACTAAAAGAAATTGCAGAAAGCGGTGCATAAATTACTAAATTATTCGTTATAAAAATTGTAACAAATCATGGTCAACGTTCAAATAAACTATGAATGTTTATGTTTATTTGTGCGTATTTGTTTTTGTACGATGTTTTAAGACAGTAAGAAATAAAAAAAATTGTTTATTTTTTTCTAACTGTCTTATGTTATTTCTTCTTACTTTTCTTAAACATCAAGGGTATGTTCCGAAATAGAACCCAATATACTGGGCAATGCAAATGACGTCATAAATCGACGCCTTACTGGTGATTCGTTATATCGAATATGGCGTCAATTAATGACGTCATTTGCATTCGCCAGTATACTGGCAACATTTCGGAACATACCCCAAGTACCTAATAATTATAGATTGTCAAATTATAGTAGTTGTTGTTGATGTGTGTAAATTTACTGCTTTTTTATTGTAGATGTAGACACATCGAAAATTCTTACAGTAATAAGCGATGTTAAAGACGAAAACGCTCTGTCTAATGTTACAAGAAGAGCTAAAATTATTATAAATTGCACAGGCCCAAATACTCTTCTAAGCGAGTTTATTGTGAAGGCTTGTGTACAAACTGGCACTCATTATGTTGATATTTCGGCAGAACTTTATGTAAGTTATGAATACCTATTTTTATTAATATAAATTTTATGTGTAAGTTATTAATGGTATCAAATATATATATAATAAACTGTAATATATTTGTACCTTATCATCGATGTTGAACACGCGCCTCCGCTAAAACTTACAATAAGCATATTGTAATAATATTTATGTAGTTATTGATTAAAAAAAATATTATCACATTATTAATACACTATAATGAATGAATCTGAGTGACAGGGTGAGAAACTGTGTGATAAAAGAAGAGTGTAGTTTGCAAGATGATGCAGTGACCAGGATTAAGAAAGGAATGCTTCGGTGGTTTGGTCATGTAGAAAGAATGAATGCGGAAAGACTGACAAAGCAAATATATGTTGCAGAAGTGAATGGAAGAGTCGGAAAGGGACGTCCTAGGTGGAAGTTTGTCGACCAAATTTGTGATATAATAAAAATGGGTCAAATTAAGAGTACCCTTAACCGACGAGCATGTATGCGTAGGTATATGGATGTGGAAGAGGCGAGAAAGGTATGTCAGGATCGTGCTAAATGGAAGTCTGTAGTCTCTGCCTACCCCTCTGGGTGACAGGCGTGAGTGTTTATGTATGTATGTATGTATAATACACTATAATATTTCATAAAAAAAACGAGATACTTCGTTCCACTGTTAGTAAACTCTTGCATATAAAGGAGTATATTGCGATGAACTTTGCTTGCATCTTACGCAACCACACTTCGGGCGGCGCACATAATATTATATCAGAAGTAGCCCGATGTGTCATGGCGTAATTTAGTTTTAGTTTATACGTAAGGTTGTCATGTAAGGTGGATCCCCTAACACTAGCGCCGTCCCTAATAAAAGCCATTTCTTCTTTTTACTTAAAAAAAAGGTTTCCGGTCGTCTCAACTACAAATATTGTCAAATAAAAAATTCTTCGTTATAATAGGGAAATACATTCAAATATTAGCACACAGCTCTTTCAGTGTTAAATTTAAAATCAAAACATGTATGCAACTCCAACCAATCTAAGTTTACAATAATACGACTGTGTACCGTAATTGAAATTAATTACATTTACTAATTTTATGATATTAATCTGACATGTTTTAGCATATTTTAAACGTGTATAGAGCATACCACAAATTAGCTGAAGAAGCGAACGTGCTAATAGTTCCAAGTTGCGGATTTGCATCGATACCAACATCAACTGGTCTTACCTTATTGGATAAACATTTTAAAGGTAAGATCATTTACTTCAATTATGTATATTCAAAGTTGTGTGTAGTGTTTGGAATTGGAACAATAAATATTAAATCTTCATTAGATTTTCATTACGACGGCTAAAAAGTGCTAGTGAAAGTACATTTGGACCGTTTTCTTTAAATTTATGCTACGTACTACACTGTGAATATAATGATTCTTAACCGGTTTAGCTCACAGTAACAGCTCATAGTTATGATGAATTATATATAATATTATCATATCCGTACAACTATTCGACTCTATGATTACAACAATGTAAAACGCTGCTATTACATGGATTTACCGCGTTTATGTGATAGAGCAATGCTGCATCTGTACCTGTTGTAGCACACGTTTGCTCCGTGTTGTAGCACGAATGGGTTGGCTCGACCGGGGAAGGATCACACTTTAATAGAATATCAGCGTAAAACACACTACGATTGCGACCCCTATTCTATAAAAATGGTAATTAAAATAAAGTAATTTAAAATTAGTCGTGGGGACTACATTACAACTATACATAATTAATTACTTTTACTCGTGTTAGTGACACGATTAGCGAAAATATCGAATACAATTTCTGATATACGGGACAAAGAAATCACATTCAAATGTCTGCATTTTGTTTACGTAAAACGCAATTACATATCGATTTTGTTTCGGTTAAGATTGATACATATGTCCAAGGCAGTAAAGGTGGACTACAAAAAACGCAATCTAATCAATCAAATCTGATGTAACGGTTGGTAGACCACAAATCCTCGCGAAAGAACATCGATTCCTACCAAGGATGATACGTGAGGCTATTGAAATTAAAAAACATCCTAATTTCAATAGAGAAGGAGGCTGGGTACTACCACCTGCTTGGGATCCTATAATAAATAAAATTAAAACTAAACCCAAGCATACCACTGCAAGACTTCAAAATACAGTTAGTTCATTCTGCGTAGATCGGACCAAAGACAATAATTAAAAAGCTGAAGGTACTCCGGGTTAATTTTGACATCGGGACGTCAGTCACCTCAGTCCCCCGTGACCATGGGTGCTGGAAAGCACCCGAAACGTCGGGTATTAAAATTAATATAAATAAAACGCGATAAAATCCGTAAAAGTAGTTTTAATCAAAACAAGACAAATTAGAAATAGCTTGGTAGCGATCACCCTATTATTTCTATACTCGGCTTGTGGCTTGGTGAGCACATTCCTTCAAGGTAATCCCCATCTAGGGTTGCCAAGTCTTAAAATCGAAAAGCCGGACAGACCAGTCAGCTTAGCCGGATATTTTGGTAAAAATGCCGGACACCCTTTATTTTTGTCTTAGTAAAAGATATTTTTTAAAGTAAAACAATGCTTTTTATCATTTACCGTAAAATCTTCTTAAGTGTTAACGAAATAACAATAATTGAATAAATCAGTCTTCTTTATTATTAATTATTCAATATTAATTACAATAATTGCAATAGTATGTATGTACTCGTAAGTATATGAAAAATGTAAAGAAATGGTCAAATTTAAAAACCCTAACAAAAGCCGGACACCGTCTAATTTGGCCGGACACACAACCAAAAAACCTGACTGTGTCCGGCTTTATCCGGACGTCTGGTTACACCATTCCCATCGCTAGTATCTATATACTATTATAAAACTCGAGTTTGGCTTTATTAATCGATCACAAGCTCAAACTATCCATCACTGAGCTGGATGTACCGCTATAAGATGGGTTCGACATTTGAGAAAAAATCGCATATTTTTATTAAAATTTACAATTACATAATTTCATAAAGATCTGAGTGAATGAATTGCTTGAATAACTTTAAATACTTCTTGTTTAATTATTTTAAAGTCAAATAAAAACTTTAACATAATAATTCAGACGTTTGTGAAGTTAAGTTTTATGTATAAATAAGTATTTATGAATTTTCAAAATATACATCGACAGGGTGCACATTTGTTCTAATATCTTTTTTATTTCAGGTTCACTGCACACTGTCGAATGCTATATAGAGTTACATATACCAAGAGAATGTTACTTCGGGGGACGAAATAAAGCTCTAGTACATTATGGGACATGGGAGTCTTTTGTTCATGAATTGTCTAATATGGAAAAATATAAGAATTTGAAGAAATTAACGTTTCCAGAAACACACAATGAGCCAGTACCGAGAGAATTAAAAAAGTATGATAATTTTTAGTGCAGTGCATTTTTGGTAGTAATTAGATCTTTTTTTTTAAAAGTTTTAATCGTATTTTTTTTAAATATCGATACTACTACGAATACTCTAGAATTTTCTACTGTGACGTGGAGGACGTTTACAATATGCTGTTTATTCCTAGGCAGAAATATTCAGACCAGATACCATTATTTGTAGACCATACAAAAAATTGTTCCGGGGCCTATTACCATGATAAAACTTAAAAATGCAAAAAACATTTTTGTGAACTTTGTCCTTGAATAGTTTTTTGCAGATGTGGTATCGATGGGGACTTTTCACATTTCATTTACAATAGTGTTCCCAACATTTATAACAGTTTTAGAAGTCTATTTTGACCGGACTAACTGTGACACGGGTCAGTCGAATTGTCATACTCTCTTAGCCTTGCCTTAGCCAAAGCCATGCCCATTTATATGTATATTTCGTTTTTGATTTGTAGAAACAAGTATTATTGGTTTGGTCACGGAGAATCATATGACTATCATGTTTTTTGGAAAATCATACGACTAGCATGTTAGGTTATGTACATTTAACATGTTTCCTCCTTTTTAGTTAGACCCTGAAAGCTCACTGCTGGGTATGGGTTTCTTCGTTGCCGGAAGTATTTGATTTAATCGTATCGTTTGGTAAGCGTATTAATAATCACCGTACCAGACGTCTCGTACTTTTAACGACCGCTATCTTTACGAAGCTTTATGATTTTTGTGGCATTTCTCGTCTACATCACTTATGATAACGACCGGACTATATGTGGTGATGGATTTTTATATTTCGTCATTCGCCATTACACGGCACTTTCCACTTAACATCTTTAAATATTTAAAATACGTATTTTAAGCCACATAAACCAGTTAATATTTTGTCAGTCGCATTGGAATCCTATATGCTAATCTACGGACATATAGTTGCAGTATAAAAATTGGTAGATATTTGAATTTATTTAATATCGATTAGGCATTGATTTCAAAAGGAAGGATACGCCCATCTAAATATTTTACTAATTACTTATCCATACAAGAAAAAGTAGCGCATATGTCATTATACAAACTTCATATCACGACGTAACTAGGGTCGGATTTCGTAGTATAATTATCGTATTTGTACCATTATTTCATAGTGTGTATGTAAGTAGTATCGTCATAATATCAAGCCGACTTGTATTATTATTGGGTCCTTTTACTTTTTAATATTAACCCTACGATATCGAGAATTTCTGTATTAATAATAATAATAACTCTTTTATTTCAGACATAGATCCATATAAGTTGTTAGTAATACATTGCGCACCTTAAATACTAATGTTAGTTCCTCAAATATGAGTAATCATTTTTCAACAAATCGTTCCAATAATTTAGCATATGTCCGTCACATCTTTCGGCGAACACGTTCATTATACTGTTGCGGCTGCCACGTATTCTGCTCAACAGCGAGTACACTCTTTTACGCATTATTGGGAAGAAGTCATCTGTTCGTGCTTCTGCAAACATCCCTGATGCGCTACAAAATCGAGGCAGCCCCAACAGGGCCCTGAAAATGTTATTGTATACTCGTACGTTGTCCATAAGCTGCATGCGTAAAAAGATTGACAGTAAGTTTTAAACAGTGTAATCTTAACTTCTTTGCTGCACCGCGCAAACCTACGAATCAACATATTTCCACGGAATGACAGTGCCTTTCGCTCCCGCTCGATGTCCATATCATCTTTACAATTTTCAGTTATGTAGTAGCCTAGATATTTAAACTCTTTTACTCTTCCTAGGGCAGTACCATTAAGCACAATATGAGGCACATTCTTTGGCACATTTCTTTTCATTCTTCACTTTTTTCCAGCTCTAAATACCACAAACTGGCTTTTCTTAGCATTGTATATTAAACCATATCTAACAGCATAATCCTCACAAACGGGTAACAATTTTCTAAGAGCACTTACAGACGGGGCGAGCAGCACCATATCATCGGCGTAACTTAAATTGTTTAAACATACTCCATCTACATAGCATCCGATATACATGCTGCTCAATTCACCGATTAGGTCATTAATGTACAGGCTGAATTGGTTCGGTGAACTTAAACCCCCTTGTCTCACCCCATATTCTAGCATGTACGAATCAGAAAACGTATCTGCCCATTTGAGATTATTTATTTGATTGTTGTACCAATACTCGAATATGGCAACAAGTTCAGCAGGTATCTCGGTTTTGCTCAAATTACTCCACAATATTTCATAGGACACCATATCGAAGGCTTTTGACAAGTCTAGAAAACAGTGTGTGTGTATGTGTATTGTACATGAGTACTGCGTTTTAAAAAAAATTTATATTAGCTCCCTTTCTGGTCAATTAGTGCTCGATCGAAGCATATAGATTGTATCCTTCATAAAACTATAATGTTGGGCTACCACGATAAAAACTCTATGCTCCAGAAGCAATCGGTTTAAAAATAGAATTTCAAAATATTTTATGATTCGGATTTTCAGTTTCATTTAAATAGGTATAGCTTTTTTGTAATCTTTTCGTTTTACCCTTATTGAATATAAAATATATTGGGTACGAATATTTAAAATTTAGCTTACACTAAGTTCTTTAGATAAAAATAAAACAGAAATAGAAATAAAACCGTCAAAAAAGTCTATGTTATCTATACGTTTCGGTATAGTTAAACTAGACGCGTGCCGCCATAATTATGACGCGCCCAAATTATATCAAACATGATATAATTTTTGACAAATAGTATAATTTTATTTTCCTTGTACAATATTTTAAGGGTCTGAATCCAACCCAGGCCTAATCTTGGTAACGTAACTAAACTGACAAACTGTAAAATAAAATTTTAAAAATGCGTTTATATAATTATTTATATAACAAAATTAATATAAGGTTATTTACCGATGACACGATATCTCATGTTCCATTTTAATCTTTGTATCGTAATTTTTGCATCCTTTTACCACGCAACTAGGCATATTTATGACAGGCAAATCTGTCCTGCGCGTGCACCATTGAAGACCGATTCGCGTTGGCCCTTTTTTTTTTTTAACATGGGGAAATGCCTACGCATACCCGCCTCGCGGGGGCAAGGACGGGTTATGTCGGACTCGCACCGACTAAAACCCCATGGTGTTCCACCTTCGTCGCATATTGGCAGGGCTACGGGAACGCTTTCGCATACTTCCGCGGCCCTACCAGCGACTGCCGCCCCATGGCAGCACCTCCTCGGGAGAGGAATATTCCTCCCCGTTCTCCTTCCCAAGTAAGGCGCACCAGAACACATGGCACGCCTTCCTCCACGGCCTCCAATTACATCTGCGCAACAGACGCCCCCGCGTCCGATGCGCGAAGGCCATGGGGCCAGAAAAAACGAGCACTTAGAAGTACTAGCCTTCCCGACCCCAGCGGCGGATCCGGTCTATGGACTCCGCCGCCAACCAAGATTCGGCTGCGGAGGATAGGGAGAGCGGCGCCTCGCAATACCGACAATCCTCTCCCCCCGCAGCCCCATCACCACCGCATCAACGGTGCGGCCCCGTTTGAGTCGCGGAGGATAGGGCGAGTGGCGCATCGCCATACCAACACTCCTCTTCCTCCGCGACTCCACCTCGGCTGCAGCGGTAGAGGGTGCGCGGAGTCCCCACTCGCTGCAGTCCACCAGCACACATCCGAAGTGGGCCCAAGCCCACCGGCCCTCCCGGCCCTTCACCTCGGGCCAGCCACGTGGGTTCCTCTTTGTTCACCGTGGGAGACCAAGCCACGGCTACTAAGCCCCCCGCCACGACAAGGCGGGAACCCGTTCGGGGGGGGGGGGGTTCGCGTTGGCCCTAAACTGTAATTTTAGGGCCAGCGTACTATATAAGTCAATGTTGGCAGTACGCTAGTAATATATAAGTCAATGCGATTAGGGCTGATTTTTCAATCGTCGGGTAAAAGTTATCTAACAAATAAATTATATTGTGACTGAACGAAACAATTGAACTATTTTATTCATACAATCCCTGGGTGTCGTATGAGGTGACAGCGGAAGCTTTAACAGGAGATGGCAGCTGCATCTTCCTCTTCTTGATACAACTCAACATAAAAAAACTGCGGTTGCCTGCCCGTCTAACAAGCGTGGCAACTATGGCAAATACCCTCATTGTGAGGCAATCTATGGGGAAGCCTATGTTCATATGGACATTTGATAGCCTGTAATAATGATCATAATGATTCATACAACTGTAATTTTTAATTTATTTATGTCAAATTTTACTCCTGAAACCCGCCCTAAATGAATTTAATATTCACACGGTTGTTGCAAAAATGTTTCATTTTCACATGTTAAAAAAAATATAGCTCTTTTTTGAGTTTGTATCAAATTTGTGTACAAATAACTTTATCCAAAATTTACCGTGACATGTGTCATATCCCACAAACGCGTATTACAGAAAATAATATAATATATACACCTATGAAATACAATGGTAAATACAAAGGTCGCGTATTCGCAATATACGTTAAGCTGTCATCTTGACTTTAAATGTTTTTATACGCCGTTTTTGTGTTCATTCGAGGTATTAAATCCATGGTTATCTATAAAAGTATGCGAAACCTTAGAGCAAGAACATATTAATTGGACCAGTATCCTATCACATAATAAACTTTTCAAGTTGTGGTATAAGCGGAAAGGTCAATATTTGTTTAAGGTTGTTTTGAATTGAGCTCTTGTTACAAAACCACAATTAAGATTTCTCAATAATTTTAAATATATTATAGTTTCTATCTATGCTTCAAAATTTTAACTACTTTTCACAGACTAATTTATGTTAACTTCTACTATATTTTCTTCTAATATTAAAATTATCTATAATATTTTTTTTATTTTTTTAACAAATGTGTTTAATTTTAATTTATAATAACGGGCTACTGTTACTGTAAGTTTATAACATATTCGCCGATAGTATACATTTCTAATCGTTTCCACCCTTTTTCTATCGAGATTGCAGTGAAATTTAATATGATTTTTTATAATGCACACAATTATTGGACTTTTTCATATACATAATACCTTTTTCATGTACATAACACGAGACCGGCGTGTTGCTCTGTGCGTAATCCTAATAATTATAATTTCGTCGATTATAAACGCAATGTGTACAAACTGTTTTCGATAGTTAAGTTAAAGAAGCAGCGATACTTAATGAAAATCCGTTAAAGATTAATACAATCCGATTTTTATGAGTGGCATAATAATTAAAGATATTATTCTTAGTATGACAACAATATATAGCATGTATTCCTAGTTTTCCATCATAGCAGTTTCAATCCGCGACGCGGCCTGCGTGGGATCAAAAACTGTTTTCTGTCGACTTTCCCAAAGTAAAAAGTCCCATCGAATGTGTTAGAGTAGAGGAATTTTATTTTATTGAATATATATTACATGTAATGCTTATTAAAAGTCTTTTTTACTTTATCCACGGGTTCAGAAAAAATCTCTGTCTTTTTTTCTCAAATAAATTATACAATGAGAAACAATCTATTTACAATATATATATTTAAGAACCTGCTCGGAAGCGACCTCCTCATTCCTAGGGGTATTTATTAACCACGTGTTCGTAAATATTATAATAGTTATTCCTAGACATTTCCTGTCTATATTTCATAAATAAATAAATACGTTTCATGCGCATTTGAGTTAAAAATTACAAATATCTCAATATTTCTACAAACTTTCACTTTTAGTATAGATTTAATAACACAATTTACGTTTTAAATGGAATTTGGAGTTAATAACAATTTTTATTTCAGGTCATTTTTCCATAAACACGAGGGCAAATGGTGGTTTTCCTACCCAGGACCTGACACCGAAGTGGATTTTATGGCACAGATGTATTTTAAAGATAACATGGGAAAGAAGCCCATACATTTCAAGGCCTATACTACAATGCCTCTGATAATCCACTTTTTCTTTATTATTCCTCTAGTATTTATTGCTTATTACGCTTGTCGATTGAAGTGTTTTAGACACTTGATGTGGAAATATCCTGGTTTCTTTTCCTTCGGCTTAATGTCACATAAGGGTCCAACAGAGAAATTAAGAAACGATCTGAAGTATACATTTACACTGACAGGAAAAGGAAAAGACTCAACTGCCAAACCTTATACAGTAAAGGTACGTATTATAAAATAGTTGTTTAAAGCAATTGCGTTATTAGTTATGTTAAATAAATAAACATATTATTATCATTTGGGGTATTAAATGGGGCTCTACACTCTATTGTGGAAAGTCAGAATGTGCCAAAAAGGCACATATGGCAATTAACAATGCTGTATTAGTCCCTACTTTAACGTATGGTAGTGAAAGTTGGGTGTGGCAGAAGAAGCACGAGAGTAGAATAAACGCAATATAAATGCGGTTGTGATTCAGGTTCAGATTCAGCCCTAACATACACCTTGTATATATGTTATGTAAGGAGTGCTTCGGTGGTTTGGTCATGTAGAAAGGATGAATGAGGAAAGAGCGACTAAGAAAATCTATGATCCAGAAGTGAACGGCAGGGTCGGAAAGGACTTCCTAGGCGAAAGTTTACCGACCAAATTGGCGATATGTTGAAAATGGGGAAAGCTAAGAGTATGGTTAACCGAAGAGCATATATGCGTAGGTATATGGATGTGGAGGAGGCGAGAGAGGTGTGTCAGGATCGTTCCAAATGGAAGTCTGTAGTCTGCCTACCTAGGTGACGAGAGTGATTGTATATTTATGTATGTATTTATTTATTTCCGTAGTATTCTCGATTTGAGATGTATAAATATACATTTATATGAATGTATATATATATATATATACACATATATACATACACACACACACACACACACACATATATATATATATATATATATATATATATATATATATATATATATATATATATATATATATATATATATATATATATAAAAGTGAGCAGAACAGATATAAGTGAATAAAATAAATACTGAACAAAAAACAATATGTACATAAACTTCATATTGTATAGGTAGGTTTTGAGTCAAATAAATTATTAAGGTTTCATAATATGCGAATCTGTCGCAAGTCAACACTTTTTAACCATTGAAGTAATATATGTATTTTTAAAAATTGAAGTTGAAGTAGCAATAATACTTAAACTTGCATGTTTTCAATAAACATTTCATCGACTGTGACTGTAAGGCAAAAATACTCTTATATCCTTTGATTATATCCAATCTTCTGGTTGAGGGACGAGGTCTGGCTAACTGATAACGGAATATCGTACCAAAATGCATTACTTTATTGTACCTTACACGTCTTCAAAGAATTCACTATCTTCTGAAGATGGTGAATTTTTGCAATTTATGATAGTAGAAGAGTTCATAATGATTAATTTCTATAATTCAAATATTATGCATTTTCTAGAATGAAAAAATACATATGGTAAAACATCTTTACTCGTTTAAAGATAATAGGATCAGATCAGATCCTATTCAGTACTTTTTACTCATATTGTACAATTCCTTACACTATTTTCTGAAGATGGTGAATTATAGATTTACACTATTCAAGTATGATTTGTTTTCTGGTATGACACAATACATGTGGCAAAAATATTTACTCGTTTTCAGATAACAGGATCAGATCCTGCATACCATAGCACCGCTGCAACTGTTTTATTTTCTGCCGTGACTATTTTATTGGAGAGAGAGAAAATGCCAAAGTGAGTCAATAAATTATTATTTTAAATAGAGTGTGGCCGTGGTAGGAAAAGGGGAGATCTCCCGCCGGGCAAGGTGTTCTGCCCGGGGAGCGGCCAACACTCCATGTGATAGTTCGGAGATGTTCTATATATACTGTTTCTGATTCGGAATGTTGATAGCGTGATTTAGACTTCGGTGTATTTCGATTGTGGCGCGACGACAGCGCCGCTACATCACCCCCTGCTCAGACCGGAGGTCGATAGTGCAGTCGAGTTGTCGACGAATGTGCAAGTGCCAGGAGATTGCATTGAAGTCTGCGGTGAATCGAGAAGAAGGCAAGTAATCTGCGAGAGTGCCGTGAAGCAGAGGCGAGCATTAAGGCTCAGAGCCGTGCCGAACACTGTATAGCGCAGAGAGTAGCTTGAAGGAACAGGAAGCATTATTATTCCAGTGCTGCGATGAACCCTGTGAAGCTAGATGGCTTGCAGGATATGAAGATTGCAGACCATAGCTGCTCGGGAGTGAATAGGTGGGGTATTCTATGACGATGATGAAGCTTGAAGTTACCGAAGGTTGTTGGTTGCGTGTTCAGATCACGTCGGGGTCACCACTGTGGCCGTGGAAGGAAAAGGGGAGATCTCCCGCCGGGCAAGGTGTTCTGCCCGGGGAGCGGCCAACACTCCATGTGATAGTTCGGAGATGTTCTATATACACTGTTTATGATTCGGAATGTTGATAGCGTGATTTAGACTTCGGTGTATTTCGATTGTGGCGCGACGACAGCGCCGCTACAAGAGTAAAAGTAAAAAGTAAAGGAAAAGTAGATTATTAAGTTTCTCTTGGCATTAACAGGGATATGGAGTAGATAGCCCGTCGGGCGGCTCTATTGTGTGCTGTCGGAATTATTTTATTTATTTATTCTTGATCGTACAACTTAACTAAAAGAATTACACCGGGCAGACTTAATGTCTTTTGGCATTCTATCCTCGACTGGGAATTAACCCTATGGAGTGTAGAGGTAAGGAGTACAGACTCTGTATAAAAAAGTGTCCGTAGGAAAGCGCTAAATAAAGGTGGCGCCACTGTAGCTACAGTCTAAATTTTAAAAAACTTTTTATAATTTTTTTATTGCACAGATTTTCACCATAATTATTTTTACAATAATTATTTTATTGCTTTCAAAATTTTTATTTTCAAAATCACTCTCAACGTATTTTACGGCGATTTATCATACCCTGTAGATACTCGAGCGCTGTTGTAGAGAGTTTTTGAACTGTTATTTACTGTTTACGGATGAAAACATCCTATGGGAGATTGTCCTCCTTACCTCTATACTCCATGATTAACTCGTTCTTGAAAAAAATATTTCTCCCCTTGTAGTGGCGTCATAAGAGTATTCACTATCCAATATTAACCAGTGATTATCGTAAAAGGCAACAAAGGAAAACGGCATATAGGTAGCAGTATCTTTTAACAATAACTTAAAATAATAAAAATTTGCGATTGGGAACTCTGACCCGTGGTAGCTCAGATGGTTAGTGCTCGCTGTAAATTTCACAGTACGCGAGCAACTCGAGTTCGACCCCTGTCGGCACCATTGAAATTGAAATTGCAATTTTAAATGCTGATTTACCACGTGATCGGTGGTGAAAGAAAACATCGTGAGGAAACCTGCATGTCTGATAAATAAGAAAAATATATTTTGAAGGCATATGAAGTTCAACGATACGCACTGGGGCAGCTCGCCGGACACTTCCTTGCCCTGAAACCCTCTCAGAAATGAGAGGAGAGTAGGTAGGATATGCTCGACTATGCTGGGTTCATCAACATCAACCTAATCTCAAGGCTGCCCCCATTCACCGGGACGGCTTGTCGCTGTCGCTTGAAAGATGTCGACGATGCGGTATCTCTGATAATTGTTGGTCTTAATAACCCGATCCTGTATCGCACACTTAACACACTTTATTTCTCATGACTTGAGGTTGAACGAATTCGTATCTCTAAGATTTTTTGTAGTGATATCATACGGCAAATAGTATTCTTAAATATTAAAAATGAGGTTGATGATTCAAATTGAAGTGATAATGTAATCATACATTTTTTTTCAGAGGAGGTGTTCTGATGCCAGAAAATGTTTTTTATAACACTAATATCGTAGAAAGATTAAAATGTAATGGAATAAATTACGAAATTGTAGATAATGTACCTGATAATATAAATATAATTGGGTGATTATTAGACATTGGGTGTTAAATAAATATGTATTCCGTAATTTTTTGTATTTTTTTTGGATACGATGAAATTAGACATAGCGTAAATCATTATCAATATCAACCATATTGTAGTAATTCTAAATAACACAAATAGTCTTGCCACTGAAAGTAGTTAGTTAGTACCAGTTCTGGCTCACTGAGTCAGAAGTGGTACAACGTTCGTCGACTCACATTCCTAAAAAAAAAAGGTTTGGCATGCTCTGATCACGATTCTGCGGTCCGTTTTCGCGTAGGATGCACGGTTCCGGAGATGTGCAGATCAATTAACTTTTATCTAATTGATATCCGGTGAGGGCCTCCACCGTCATTAGCGCTCCATTGTTCTTATCTATTTATCTATTGTTAATTGAATACCGTCATTATCTATTCTTCTTCAGCGTGTGCGTCGGATTATCAGTGCTATTGTATTATACTCCTTTTTTCCTAACTGCAACGCTAATCTGAATCATCAATAAAATATAGTACCTAATTTTCTTACAATTTTTATTTACAAAATATAAAATATTATTACTTATTATCTATAAAATAGGAGCGAAACATCTCATCCACTAAAATATCGTTGTACAATGTGTTCCCTGTAAATATACTTGTAAAACTATGCATTGAACATCCCTGAAACTTATATAGCAAATACATTAAGCAATATTCGCCACAAACTGAAGTCCACTCATTCTGAATCCTATCAACATTCCAGTTCCATCTTTTACAATTCCTTTTTAAAAACTCTAGATGATATCGTACAGGTGCTCGTCCGTATGAATCAAAATATTGACCGACGTCATTCGTATCGATATATAAAGCTACCCAATGTGACCCTGGTTTATCATCTGTACCCAAATTGCATATTATATACGTTGGTACGTGGGTGTACATGGGCAGTCTATTAGAAGCAAAAACATTATTTTCTAGACTGGGGTGAATCTTTTTCAGATGTTGTTGTACATCTAGTGTATCCATGATATTACTGCTATTAGTAGATTATTACAGTACAATCTACTCAATGACTAACATAGGAATGATCAATTATAGTGATTTCTAAATATTAAATTGCATTATTTTGTGTTATACAAAACGTATTTGAGTCATCAATACACTGAACAAGACGCAACACGAAGTAATGCTGAGATAAGCAACAGAATGTGAGATAATATTGTTGACGCATAAACTTACTATCAATTCCACTGCAGAAATTCTTTAGATTAGAATTATTACGTACTGGTACTATATAAGACTAAGCAACTGCAGTCTTGGAGTTAGTGTATGGTCGTTTGACCGCAGTGGATCTATCAATACTACATTTGTGTTACTTCAACGCATCAAAGGCCATGGATGTAAGTGTTTATTCTATTGACAAACTTACTTTTCTTTCTGTTATTTTCTTACGTGTGTATGATTTAGTGTTAACAATTTATATTTAAATATTGTGTGTGTATATGATTAAGCCGTGGTAGCTCAGACGGTTAGCGCAAGCTGTAAATTTCACAGTACGCGACCGGGGTTCGATCACCGCCGGCACCAATTAAATTGTTAATTGCAACTTTAAGTGTTTATTCTATTGACAAACTTACTTTTCTTTCTGTTATTTTCTTACGTGTGTATGATTTAGTGTTAACAAATTATATTTAAATATTGTGTGTGTATATGATTAAGCCGTGGTAGCTCAGATGGTTAGCGCAAGCTGTAAATTTCACAGTACGCGACCCGGGTTCGATCCCCGCCGGCATCAATTAAATTGTTAATTGCAATTTTAAGTGTTTATTCTATTGACAAACTTACTTTTCTTTCTGTTATTTTCTTACGTGTGTATGATTTAGTGTTAACAAATTATATTTAAATATTGTGTGTGTATACGATTAAGCCTTGGTAGCTCAGACGGTTAGCGCAAGCTGTAAATTTCACAGTACGCGACCCGGGTTCGATCCCCGCCGGCACCAATTAAATTATTAATTGCAACTTTAAGTGCTTATTCTATTGACAAACTTACTTTTCTTTCTGTTATTTTCTTACGTGTGTATGATTTAGTGTTAACAATTTATATTTAAATATTGTGTGTGTATATGGTGTAAACAATTAATATATATTGTGTACTATAACTAATGTTTGTGGGAAATCAAACAAAATTTATGATTAATTTAAAATTTTATTTTCAAGCAATAACCACTTGTAAAAAACCCACACTTCGTCACAAGAACAATGTAAAATTTAGTGATTATTTTTTGGAAACATATGATTATTACACACATAACGTTTGTTTAAATTTATGACATTTACCAAATCATTGTATTTTAGACATTTGTATTCTTCAATATTAAAAATTCTATCATTCGTCGTCAATACTTTTAAAAATTGTTTTTCTGTTGAACCACCTTTGTATGCGATCACTTCGTCTTTGCGCAAATTTCTAATATACCAAATTTAATATGGGAATGATGTTCTCTTGTTTGTAGGCACATTTTAATTCTACGGTCACATCAAAATATGGAATGCCGTGCACGTGTGTTTCACAATAACGAACAGTTTTTTGTCTTTTGGCGACAAATAATTGAAAGGATAACTTGGCCGAAACAAATGATCGATAAATGCATCATTTTTATTAGATAGTTTTACGTCTAGAATAATATAAAATTTCTCTACTTTGAAAATGTTTATGAGGATATGTAATGTAAAATCCGTCCATGTCGATGATGTATCTAATATTTTTTAGATTTTGATTTTGTGTCATTTTGAACCAAAATGTTAAAAGTATTTACACGTGACTAAAAATATGTTTGTTCCAACAAACTTCACATAACAATGCTTCACTACTTCCCATCATCCCATTTCTTCCTTCTGCTCTTGTCTTCCTGTAATTTAAGTAAACAGAATCACATTCACTAATGATCAACTAATGACTGTCATTGTTAAAAAAGTATTTTTTAACTTTTTCACTTTCTGCTATTGTCTTTGTATTTATGGCTAGGCGCTGCATCAATGCGTGTTGGGGAACTTCACATGCCTTCGAAATTTTCTCAGACATGCAGGTTTCCTCACGATGTTTTCCTTCACCGCCGAGCACGTGGTAAATCAGCACTTAAAATTGCAATTAACAATTTAATTGGTGCCGGCGGGGATCGAACCCGGGTCGCGTACTGTGAAATTTACAGTTTGCGCTAACCGTCTGAGCTACCACGGCTTAATCATATACACACACAATATTTAAATATAAATTGTTAACACTAAATCATACACACGTAAGAAAATAACAGAAAGAAAAGTAAGTTTGTCAATAGAATAAACACTTACATCCATGGCCTTTGATGCGTTGAAGTAACACAAATGTAGTATTGATAGATCCACTGCGGTCAAACGACCATATACTAACTCCAAGACTGCAGTTGCTTGGTCTTATATAGTACCAGTAAGTAATAATTCTAATCTAAAGAATTTCTGCAGTGGAATTGATAGTAAGTTTATGCGTCAACAAGCTTATCTCACATTCTGTTGCTTATCTCAGCATTACTTCGTGTTGCGTCTTGTACAGTGTATTAATGACTCAAATACGTTTTGTATAACACAAAATAATGCAATTTAATATTTAGAAATCACTATAATTGATCATTCCTATGTTAGTCATTGAAAGTCTAGAAAATAATGTTTTTGCTGCTAATAGACTGCCCATGTACACCCACGTACCAACGTATATAATAAGCAATTTGGGTACAGATGATAAACCAGGGTCACATTGGGTAGCTTTATATATCGATACGAATGACGTCGGTCCATATTTTGATTCATACGGACGAGCACCTGTACGATATCATCTAGAGTTTTTAAAAAGGAATTGTATAAGATGGAACTATATATGTATATATAATAAACTATATATGTATGTATATAATAAGCAATTTGGGTACAGATGATAAACCAGGGTCACATTGGGTAGCTTTATATATCGATACGAATGACGTCGGTCAATATTTTGAATCATACGGACGAGCACCTGTACGATATCATCTAGAGTTTTTAAAAAGGAATTGTATAAGATGGAACTGGAATGTTGATAGGATTCAGAATGACTGGACTTCAGTTTGTGGCGAATATTGCTTAATGTATTTGCTATATAAGTTTCAGGGATGTTCAATGAATAGTTTTACGAGTATATTTACAGGGAACACATTGTACAACGACATTTTAGTGGATGAGATGTTTCGCTCCTATTTTATAGATAATAAGTAGTAAGATTTTGTATTTTGTAAATAAAAATTGTAACAAAATTAGGTAATGTATTTTATTGATGATTCAGATTAGCGTTGCAGTTAGGAAAAAAGGAGTATAATACAATAGCACTGATAATCCGACGCACACGCTGAGGAAGAATAGATAATGACGGTATTCAATGAACAATAGATAAATAGATAAGAACAATGGAGCGCTAATGACGGTGGAGGCCCCCACCGGATATCAATTAGATAAGAGTTAATTGATCTGCACATCTCCGGAACCGTACATCCTACGCAAAAACGGACCGAAGAATCGTGATCAGAGCATGCCAAAACCTTTTTTTTAGGCTCGTGAGTCGACGAACGTTGTACCACTTCTGACTCAGTGGGCCAGAACTGGTACAACGTAACTACTACTGACAGTAATAAAAAAATGTAATTTCGTCAGAAGTGTTGTTGCAAAAAGTAATCTAGAGTTTCATAAACCCACCATAACTTGGTCAAGGTGCCTTTAAATTTAAAACATAGATGGTATTTAAATTAAATAGAAAAATTGTGAATTAACGACTAACGTTGATTTACTCTCCCTTACAATGACCTGGATAATGGTGATAGATAAAGCTGACCAACCGGTTAAAATTATGCGACCGACTTAGCAGTATTATACAATAATATTTCAAGATAATATATGTAACAATACTTTGAAGTGACAAGAAAGTTTTGACAAAAACACGACCTTTATAAACTATAGATTATGCAATTAAATATCCAGTAAGCAATTAAATCCAATGTCATTAATTGTTAAGTAATAGTTATTAAATTATCAATTGGGACGTATTAATTAAAATTCAAAAATTATTGACTCCTCCTACTTACTATTACTGACTCGCTTATAACCGAATTTGTTCTTAATTACTTAAATTATGTATTAGTTATCTATATAATAATAACAATAAACTTTATTTCAGACAAGAGTCCATAAATTGGTTAGTAACATAATTATAGAATCATTGTTAGTTAAATTGCTTAAAAATCTAAGAAAAGAAAACAAATCATACATTTTAACAACAATATCAATAATTACTAAAATTTATAATTTAATTCTTATGCATGTGAATGCGGATCCAGTGTCTTAAAAGCGGAGAGTCCCACCTATCGGCTAAGGCGCTTAAGATGCTATTAGAAGAGTCTCTAATACGAAAAAGAAGCGAGATGCATCTTTTTCGCACTATAGCATAAAAGTCATCGATACGTGCCTCCGCGAACATATATAGTAGATGCACTACAGTGACGAGCTAGTCCCATCAAAATCCTAAACGCATTGTTATATTGCACGCGCAGTGCACTATACGTCCGCTGCGTGTACCCAACCCACATGCTGCACGTATTAAAAGTTTGACAGAATGCTTTGAAAAGCATTATTTTAATATACCTGTATGAGCAACGTTAAGCATTTCTAAAACAGACACTGATTTAAAGAGTTTTGTAACCTATAAAATTTGTTTCACCGGATATTGATATATTATTATTATTTTCAATTCATTATTTTTTCATTAATATTTGCGTTAATCCATTGAAATAACTTAATAAGATTAGTTTAAATTTTATTGTATTTTTTTAAAAAAAATATACTGGAAGTATATTGAGACTAACCATCTATGCATGACATTGAGATATTATGTCCATACGTACCATTCGGTAGAGAGTAATACCGGTATTCATAGAAAATCTAGAGTTTGAACTCAAACTCAAGTATTGAAATAATACTAGTTTTTACGGAATTTATCGCGTATATTTTAACTTTTTAAATACCCGACGTTTCGAACGCTTTACAGCACTCATGGTCACGGGCAGGACTGAGATGTTCAACGTCCATATGTCGTAGTTAACCGCGGTTACCATAGATTAAAATTTTTATTTTTAACTTTTGTTCCGATCTATGCAGTATGAACTTATGGTATCTTGAAGTCTTGCAGTTGTATGCTTGGGTTGGGATTTAATTTTATTTATTATAGGATCCCAAGCAGATGGTAGCACCCAGCCATCTTCTCTATTGAAATTAGGATGTTTTTTGATTTCAATAGCCTCGCGAATCATCCTTGGAAGGAATCGGTGTTCTTTAGCGAGGATCTGCGGTCTATCAAATCTGATGTAGTGACGGGGGCGATCCTGTACGTGTTCACAGACTGCAGAAAGAGGTTATTTAAAAAGTTAAAATATACGCGATAAATTCCGTAAAAACTAGTATTATTTCAATGTGTAGTGTTCGCGTAAATATAAGAAATCATTATCAAACTCAAGTATGTCAGTATTTGAGTCTAGGCCATAATATTTACACAAACTTGTACAATATTTAAATTTGGACAGGAATATAGTGCACATACACATGCAGTCTCCATTCCCTTATTCTTATAGTTCAATGGGACGGCCATCTGACACGAATGGAGAGAAATCAAGTTCAGCACAACGGTATTTACGTGTATGAGGTACGATAGTGAAACACTGCCAACACCTAGACTCGAGAATTTCTCGAGAGGTAACGCAATAACTGATTTTGGGCCCGTACATACTCGTTATCAAATTATTTTTCAGATTGTGACACAATACACAAGGGTGACAAACTAGCATACTGTCCACCTCACAGTAAGTGAATGCTGTAGCCCATAGGCACCTAAATCCATTCTCGGTTAGGATTCAAAATATTCAATGTCTCATTACAAGTACGGAAGGATATTCGGTTCTCTACACTTACCGTACGAAATATAGCAGCATTAAGCTACTATTTCACACTGGAGCTTCCCCGGTCGAGCCGACCCATTCGTGTTGCTACCTAATGTAGTTGCGGCGTAGCTCTACTACGTTCAAGAGCATACAATAACCTTAATATATAGAAATTGGGTGCGTTTGGCAGAAAAAAGCGCTAGCAAGCGCTTGTAAGCAAAATGGCGATCGTAAGCGGTAAGCGCTGTCAAATCGTAAGTAGCTATTTTCCTCCAGGACACGATGTTAGTTTTAACCGGGGAATCTAACCTAATTTAAATATATGTTTGTAAAGTATTCATATTAAAAACTTACCAATCATGAGTTTTTAATAACATGTATATGTTTATTCATGTCATTATATTACTTAAAACTAATATTGCACAAAACAACTTATAAACTCTACTTCAAAACAAACAAATTAAATAAGCAAAATGGCGGATTGTGTCAGCGCTACTGAAGCAGCAATCGTGTCCTGGCCGAAAACTATTTTAGCGCTTATAAGCGCTTGCTAGCGCTTTTTTCTGCCAAACGCACCCATTAATGTTTGTTTGTTTGTATTTTATGCGCTGAGACACTGTTCATTTGATTCTGCCAAATTTTTTTCAACTTATTGCTTGCACTTGCGCGAAGGTTAAAGGCACTTACGCTAGGTGACGTGCGTCTCGTACCGACAAGTTTGAAAGTTAGTATCGGTGAATGTATTATCATTCCTAATTAAAACTTCGTTGAGAAAATACACAAGGTCACGAGCGTCTTTCAGATTTATCAATTTTCGCAATTAAAAAACAGTTATTGGTACAATTAAAACGTTCACCAACATTTCACGCGGACGTAATGAAACCTTTCCATATTAAACAGGGACGATTCGATTTAGAATATAAATAATTTGTTTTTTAATTTTGTACATAGTTTGTATTTTGTTCATGATTTACTTTAGTTCATGTATTGTATTGTATGCAAATATCCTTTTTTTTCGCTTAAACAAACCCAAACGACTTTTTTCAAAGCCACCGAAGGTATGCAATTGCTGATATGTCCTACAATCTATCTAGCAGTAGGATGCCTTCTGTGTGCTTTGTTAAACACGTACGCGACAGCACTGAATATGAAACTGAAGAGTGGAGACAGATCAAGATTGGTATATTTTTAAAAAATTGCTAAATACAACAATTTATATCTTTATCAATTTATATCTAGGCCTTGCCCTAGTTTAGAACCCTTGCTATACCTGCTACCTGCTCATATACCTAACTACTGACTTAGACTGTGTTTTGTACATAGCTCGCTAACTTAAATTTCATTATTTAGCATCAAGGCAAACCTCTGTGGTTTTGAGATGTTAATTTAACCTATATCTGAATGTAATTTTTTTGATATTATAAATAAATTAAAAAAAAGAAGTTAGTATACAATAAGAAATATAGATACATATTAAAGATAGGTCGTTTCATACATTTTGTTATTCTAATAAAGCTAAGCATTAAATTTTAGTTTCATTGCAATTAAATCTTTAATCATGGCTATGTAATAGATTTCGAATACTAATGGCAATATTATAATAGAGCTTGCTTATTTAAGGCCAATATGTTGTCTGTTGTAATTTAAAATGGGTCTATCTTTCTGTTATTGCTCATGCTCACAGAACACTATTACTCCTGTCTTACATGACGGAATGGTGTCAATTACACTAGAGCCTTAGCGTACTACGTCTACATCTATATGTTTCAACCCCATACGTTCGGTGGTGTTTATGGACTTTTTGCAGCCGCACAAAATTTCAGTCACGTATTTGAAGTAGGTTTATCTTAATCGGCATGGTGAAGTTTACACGACTGTTGACAAAGCAGAGATTCCTGTGCGTAAACTACGTTTTACAGTGAATAATTTCATCTAACGGTAATTTTGATGCCTAGGTTTATCAACGAAATTTAAACAAAAACGGAGTATCTGTCTGTAATATTGAAATAACCGCTTGTTATTAAGTGCTTGTTACTAAATGTCCGGGCTTATCTTCAAAATGGCTAAACCGATTTTCAAAATTTTAAAACATTCCTTCATAAACAGTGAATGACAGGAGTCATCCAGGCTATATTTAGTCTGAAAGATTTGATGATTAGGTACATTATAAACATTAGGAGACCTAATTTCAAACAAAACATTATTAGTTTTCAATTTGACACAAAAAAGGTCCGCATACTTTATTTCCTACCTCATAAAGATTTGGAGCATAATATATTTTTAACACATTTTTTTCACTTTAACACAATTTAGCAACATTTTGAGTATTGAAGGATAAAGTGAAACTTTTCTGTAAAATTAATGGAACTTCAAGTTTCATTACAAACATTTTTCCTTATTGCACATCGTTTTTGAAATAATAGTAAAAAACTGATTTTAAAGTGTTTTTTCTATATTTGAACTTTTTTTTATAGAATTAGGGTGACAAACGAGCACACAGTCCATCTGATCGTAATTGGATGCTGCGGCCCATAAACATCTACATTTAACCTTGATTAAATATCAAAATGCACATGCGTTGTCACCCATGAGGACTAAGATGGAATACCTCGTTTCCAGTAAAAAGGGTCTCCGGTTCTCTACACCCACTATACGAAACACAGCAGCATCAAGCTGCTATTTAAAAAAAGACAACTATTATAGACCAGCAGAATTTATTGTTTAAGTTTTAAGCGGATGAATTCACGAGTAAAAGTTAGTTTACATTACGAAACATAGGCGTGCCCGAATCGTTTGTAAATCCATTCGTTGGGCAGCTAATTATGTTGATTTGTTAATTATGTAAATTCACTATTTCATAATTTGGCCGAGACATCATTTTTATCATTACTTAACACAATCATAATCATCACTTTCAATGTCCTTATTAATTGCACTACAAGAGAAAGGCATTTTAAGAAATATTGAAAGTTTATTTACATTTAAAGTTAACATACTCGTAGTATCACGATTTTATGGAATACTTGACAAAGTGAACTTGTCATGAGTAAATTAGATTTTCAGAACACTTAGAAAAACTATGTTGTCGTTTATGCTACATTAATATAGCAGTCTGTTATATTCAAATTAAAATTACGTTTTAATCTATTTAAAACGTGGTTTGCATTTTAACTAGCACGAGACTTAAATAGGTTACAACAGACGTTGTAACGTTTAATGAAATTTCCATTCCTTTTACATTTTATCATGTTTGTTACAAAATTGCTCAGACCAGCAAAGAAAGATAGACGGAGCACTGTGTACTCGAACATTTCAAGTGACACCGCAACTAAGGTAAAACCATGCTCAACTTATTGTAAGGACACACACTCACGCACACATGCATTGTATGTTGTAAATGATTTTAGAAGAATAATGGTGTTTTTATAGGTGGTAAAGCCACGCTGCAGCTACGTTATAGTTGTTGCACGAATTTGTCGGCTCGACCCACTGGTCCACGCTCTCACAGAATACCAGCGTAAAATAGCATATTAATGCTTCTGTGTCCCATATGGTGAGTGTGAAGAACCGGAGACCAATTCTACTGAAAACGAAGGATGTTCGACCCATCTTAGACCTCAGAGATAACAACGCATCTGTACTTTTGATTCTTAACTGAAGATAAATGTACCCACAGCATTCACTTATCGGGTGGACTGTGTGATCGTTTTCCACCCTTATTATATAAATAAACATAGCACCAATGTGTGAATTAACATTGACCTTTTACGGGCTGTTAAAGATATAAATAAAAAAGATATGTTCGTGAGTGTGTGTTATGAAGTTGAGCAGGGTTTTGTTGTCACTTAAAACGTAATATATTCTTTGTTGGTCTGGGCAAAATTTATGTCATATTTGATTACAATCTTATTAAAATTGGGATTTAATTAAACTCGTAGCATATTAGTATCACGAGATCTTCTGCATCGCGATGTTGACGATGCTCGTTAAAATGATGAATGAATACTTCGCTGCATGTTCGATCGAAGAGCTTGTTTCTGGAAAAAAAAGAGAAGACAATATTAGACATTTGATATTTCCTTTATCGCAAAGAGTTTCAATTTTTTTTCTTTGTAATTCCTGTTATTTTTAAGAATATTTTATCAAAAATAATTAAAATGAAAACAGTCTAGGTGCAGGTAGGTGTTCGAAGCATTTTAAACGGAATAGTATGGCACTGACTAAATTCCGACCGAAAACTAAATATACTACTGGTCAGCCTATAACAGTTTACTACTAAAATATACCTTTCTTAAGTTTAAAGTATTTGCTATAATTTTTGAATCGGCAGTATTAAGCAAACTATAGGCGCTGTATTACGTAAATATTTCAGATATTTAATGTTTAAAGTGAGTTTTAAAATTCACCATGTGGATGTCTAAAGCAAGTCTAAAGAGACGAATACAGATAATACTGCCAAGCGAGGTGTCACGGCAAATCCTCTCTACAAACACCCACAGTGCTGTCCAACAGTGTAAATAACGGTCTGATGATGATGGAACGAACATGTGCAAAAGATTTTAACTTAATAGAGCCATGCTGCAGCTATATTAATTGTATAAACATAAACACTCACGCCTGTCACCCAGAGGGGTAGGCAGAGACTACAGACTTCCATTTGGCACGATCCTGACACACCTCTCTCGCTCTCTCTCTCTCTCGCTCTCGCTCTCTCTCTCTCTCCTTCACATCCTATACACCTACGCATACATGCTCGTCGGTTAAGGTTGCTCCTAATTTGGCCCGTTTTCAATAAATCGCCAGTTGGGTCGATAAATTTTCGCCTAGGACGTCCCTTTCCGACTCTACCATTCACTTTCTGTAACATAAATTTTCTTTGTCATTCTTTCCTCATTCATTCTTTATACATGACCAAACTACCGAAGCATTCCTTTCTTAATCCTGGTCATAACATCATCTTGCAAACCACACTCTTCTCTTATCACACAATTTCTCACCCTGTCATTCAGATTCAGCCCTAACATACTCCTTAACGACCGCATTTCTACTGCGTTCATTCTACTCTCGTGCTTCTTCTGCCACACCCAACTTTCACTACCATACGTTAAAGTAGGGACCAACACAGCATTGTGAATTGCCATACTTGCCTTTTTTGACACATTTTGACTCTTCACAATAGAGTGTAGGGCCTCATAATTGTATAATTGTAGCACGAATGGGGACCAGGGAAGGACCACGCTCTCACAGAATACCACCGTAAAATAGCAGCTTATTGCTGCTGTGTTTCGTATGATGAGTGTAGATAACCGGGTACCCTTTTTACTGGAATCGAGGTATTTTATCTTAGTCCTCGGGGGTGATAACGCATTTGCATTTTGATTCTTAATTGAGGATAAATGTAGATGTCCATGGGCCACAGCGTTCACTTACCATCAGATGGACTGTGTGCTCGTTTGCCAACCTATGCTATAAAAAGCATATAACCAATAGTGTACTGCAGACTAAAAATGAAGTATTATAGGAAAACTTCCGGAAGTCTACGGGAAATGCATTTTTACCATATATGTTTTAATAAAAATACGTGCACTATAATGTAATGGTGCCGGTATACGTAGTTTTTTAATACTTCATTGCCATTGAATAGTTCTGTGTGTATTGACTACCTTTCCCCTATCTGATTAAATATTAAGATCCCTTTTCCCTACTTTAGAATTAATTACAGTAATTGCAAAAAGCTAAGTGTGATTGCTCGCACTACACCAATATTAAACATATGTCTAATCTATAAACGATGTGCTTTATTAATTTTCACTGTATAAAAATATTCTCTGTTAAATAAATACATTTTTTAAGTATTTTAACTTCCCGCTAAAAAGTAGCTAAGTTATTGGTTTCATCCCGATTTTCCTTCCTTCCCGGTTTTGAGATCCCAGGAAGCCATTCTGACTAATTTCACTGACGTGGACGTCCGTACGGATGTACGTGTGTGTGCGCGTGTGTGTGTGTGTGTGCGTGCGTGCGTGCGGGCGTGCGTGCGGGCGCGCGCGGGTGTGTGTGTGTGTGTGTGGTGTGTGTGTGTGTGTGTGTGTAAACCTTTCATACTTTGGAACGTCTTGATCGATTGAGATGCGGCGCTCTAAAGATCTCAATGTGGAATAGATTTAGTGATAATATGAACTGATTTGGACGGTTAGATTTTGAAGAATCTCAAAAATAAAAATTTTGAAAAACAGGTTTTTTGGAATTACTTTTAAACGGCGTTACCGATCGATTTCAAAACCTAATCAGCTCGTAACCTCAAAAAATGACGTTGACTGCTGTTTATAAAATAAAAATCTGTTCATTCGTTCGTAGATATCGAAGGATAAATAAATCGAAAAAAACGTTTTTTTAACATAACCTCGAGATTTCGCAACATAATTTGTTGAAATTTGGAGCGCTTTGTATTTGAAATTAGCGGGAAGTTCCGGGGATGGCCTGGACGGTCAAGCAATTTTTTAAAGTACAGTAACAAGCGAGCACACAGTCAACCTGCTGGTAAGTGGATGATGTGGCCCATAGATATCTACATCTATTCTCGATTAAGAATCGTGAAGGAGATACGTTGTCACCATACCTCATTATCATTAAAAACGTGGTAAAGCCATCCTGTATCTTTAAAGTTGTGGCACGAATTTGTCGGTTCGACCGGGATAGGATCACGCTATTAGATAATACCACCGTAAAATAGTACCTTAATCCTGCTGTGTTAAGTATAGAGTGTATCGAGTGTAGAGAAATGAAGACCTCTTTTAGTGGAAACGAAAAAGAGTCGTGGTAGCTCAGATGCTTAACGCTCGCTGTAAATATAACAGAACGCGAGTAACCCGGGTTCGATCCCCGCCGGCACTAATGAAATTGTTAATTGCAATTTTAAGTGCTGATTTACCACGTGCTCGGCGGTGAAGGAAAACATCGTGAGGAAACCCACATGTCTAAGGAATAAGAAAAAAAAATATTTCGAAGACATGTGAAGTTCACCAACACGCAATGGGGCAGCGCGGCGGACACTTACTTGCCCTAAAACCCTCTCAGAAATGAGGGGAGGCCTGTGCCCAGCAGTGGGACTTATATAGGCTGTAACTTTACTTTACTGGAAACGAAGCATTTGATCTTATTACACGCTGGATGACAACGCATCTGTATTTTGATTCTTAATTGGATAGATGTAAATGTCTATGGACTACAGCAGTCACTTACCATCAGGTGGACTGCGAGCCCGTTTGTTACTCTTATTTTATAAAAGAATAATCGGCAGATCTTGTTGCCATTTAAATCTGTCGTTCTGTGCGAGTTTGGTTTTTCTTCGATCAAGCTTGCCCATTCACGCGACTAGTATTATGCTGTAACATGACCTTACCACGAATAAATAGTTGACCAATAATATAGTAAGATAGGAATAGAATTTTTTTTTCAATATAGATTTTGTTAAAGCCAAATTACATAGCATTAAGATATTACAAAAGGTGATTTATAATTTTGAAAGCTTTGAAGAAAATAGGTTTTTTTATAGAAAAGGGGGCAAATGAGCATGTGGCTCACCTGATGGTGATGTCGACCGCCGCCCGTAAACAACTGCAACACCAGAAATCACAGGCACGTTGCTGGCCTTTTAAAAAAGAGTAGGCTCTTTTCTTGAATTACTTAAATGTGAATCCCAAAATCATGATAATGGCAGATTAATAAAAAGGTGTATTGAAAAAATAGAGCACGAAAGTCAGAGGGAAGTATAAGTTAGCTTTTGCATTAGTGAGTTTTAACTAGATTAAAAGAAAATCGGTCAAGTGCGTGGGACATAAAGTAAAGTAGGTTTCCGCTGTACAATCTATCATCTTTGATATTATCATAAATATTTTTTTTATGTTTGGATGTTTGTAGTTTAATCGTGGATAAAGTTTTGAACCTATTAATTTGAAATTGTGCAGAGGGGTAGAGCTTAGACAATCAATCACCGTGTGGCGGCAGCGTGAGAGAACCCATCACCCCATTCTGTCCCTAGGGTATCTAAAAAGGTGACTATGGGAAAAGTCTCATGGCTTGTTTCATTATAAATAATGTTATTTCATCCACAGATGTAAGTAAAACTGATTAACCACTGGGAGCAGCGCCAATGATGATTAACAAAAGCCTATTCACTCTTTCCTTTAATACACCCAGATTGTATTCGGACGGCAAGACAGACGTCGAATTTTTTTTGATTTTGGACACTCTTTTGATGTACGCATTGCAAAAGATGAAGCAAACCATTTGGTTTTAATGTGTGCAATATTGATTGGTTGAAAGGGGTGAAGACCCGCCGACAGCGTGGTTGTCCGATAGTGAAATGGAGGGAAAGGAATTAAAGCCTGTAATTTCTGCTCTTTGAAATGAATCCTATAGAATACCGAGAGGCTGGCTACTATGCGCCTTCGCTCTAGCTGAAAAGATTGATTTCAATCAATTCAATGTGCCACTGAGTCTCTTAGTACGTCTCTCCACTGAGTTCATTGCTGATGGGTGACATTTTGCAACACCAACCCATATGTGATAGCAGTACTTCATGCACGACCGGACTTGCCTCTTATATAAGGTAAGAAGCTGCCCCGGCGTGAAGTACCGCTGCATTCTTGCAAGGACACCGAGTTTTCTTGCAGCTGCTTTGGCCCTGGTGAGACCAGTAAAGTGCCCGTAGTTGATGTTAAGAGAAAATTTAATCCCTAACCCCCAACAACATTTTAAATATGGTTATTTATATCTCTCTGTCTGTCAATTTACAAGTTAAGAATTTATATTAAAGAATTTTTTTTACAAAAAGGGTTATTATAATTTGGGAATACATGAATGAAAATAATTCTTGGAAATACATCACTACCATGTTGGTTCTATTATAGTTCATATAAAAGTTGAACAAAATTCTAAAGCTATATATGACTAAAAAATATAATCCCGCTGAGTTTCTTGCTGATTCTTCTGAGGACAATAGTATTTTTCGAACCAGTGCAGTGGTTAATAATTAAAATGACTTTTGTGGCGGCGCTGTTGTCGCGCCACAAGCGAAATACACCGAAGCCTAAATCACGCTATCAACATTCCGAATCATAAACAGCATATATAGAACATCTCCGAACTATCACACGGAGTGTTGGCCGCTCCCTGTGCAGAACACTTTGCTCGGTGGGAGATCTCCCCTTTTCCTTCATCGGCCACAGTGGTGACCCCGACGTGATCTGAACACGCAACCAAACAACCTTCGGAAACTTCAAGCTTCATCATCGTCATAGAATACCCCACCCATTCGCTCCCGAGCAGATATCGTCTGCAGTCTTCATATCCTGCAAGCCATCTAGCTTCACAAGGTTCATCGCAGCACTGGAATAATAATGCTTCCTGTTCCTTCAAGCTACTCTCTGCGCCATACAGTGTTCGGCACGGCACTGAGGCTTACTGCTCGCCTCTGTTTCATGCACTCTCGCAGATTACTTGCCTTCTTCTCGACTCACCGCAGACTACAAGGCAATCTCCTGGCACTTGCACATTCTCACAACTCACTGCACTATCGACCTCCGGTCTGAGCAGGGGGTGATGTGGCGGCGCTGTCGTCGCGCCACAAGCGAAATACACCGAAGCCAAAATCACTCTATCAACATTCCGAATCATAAACAGCATATATAGAACATCTCCGAACTATCAAACGGAGTGTTGGCCGCTCCCCGGGCAGAACACCTTGCCCGGTGGGAGATC
Source organism: Parnassius apollo (assembly GCA_907164705.1). Taxonomy (NCBI): domain Eukaryota; kingdom Metazoa; phylum Arthropoda; class Insecta; order Lepidoptera; family Papilionidae; genus Parnassius; species Parnassius apollo. Next base: position 2,102,794 of record CAJQZP010001441.1, read on the forward strand.
TCCCCTTTTCCTTCATCGGCCACACTTTCAACAAGTATTATGTAACAATTTATCTTGAATAAAAATATTCTATTATATTGTATTTGAACGTTGTTGTTCTAGTAAAATAGATCTGGAGAACAATCATCACCAAGTAGTTAAAAGGGAGTAACAAATAATTTTTAAAAAGCAAAATATTTTTTTAATATTGTGTTAAACTCGCAATGTATTCATTGCAGACAAATAATGTTGTTTACACTCTTCTTACTTGCTCTATAAATCCGCTCGTGAACTGTAATGAATGGCGATGGTTACGTTCGGACAGTAACGAATTACATTTAGAAATTGTCTACACGTACCCGCACTGTTTTATATAACTTTACAAATATATCTGAAAACGATAATACGTTAACATATTTTAAACATGTATAAAAATTTTTTTAATAAAAATAATTTATGAGTTATATAAATTGTAATTTAATAATACAATTTACTATATATTTTGGAACAAATATACAAGAGATACTAGCTTTTTACCCGCGGCTTCGCTCGCGTGGGCTGGCATTTAGAAACATCGATAATACTATTTCGTACTAAAATTAGCAAAACCGGTTCACTTGTAGAGACACGTCAGTATCTGTGTTAATATTGGCAATATTATAGGCTACAGAAACACATATGTTATTTTATCAGAATCGTGTAAATATCATACATCAAGCAACACCTTTTTTATATCGGGCACGTCTTCCGATGTGTCTTTATGAAGGGAAAATAGTCCTGGGATCGGAAATGCGTTATTTACATAATATTCATTATTAAAGTTAATATAGTTTTGATATAATAAGGTTTTATTTCATGATCTTTATTAATATTGGTCCCATTGGGTATTGATTACCACCACATACATACCAGTATTTTTTACGTTCGAGTAGACTTCCATAATTTTGTAAATATAGTTCTATTCACGGAGAACGTGTGATAAGAACTAAATTCATGAACAGGAGTAGAAATCTACATAAGAAGGCCAGCAGCGTTTTCCTGATCATAGCTTATAATAATAAAAATTATAGTTAGCAACTCGCATGCCAAGCGTGGCAACTATGGCAAATATCCAACTTTATGGCAGTTTGTGGAGGAAATCCAATTGATGAACGGGAGTAGAAATAATATATTAGCCATGTAGAGGCGGCGAAAAAGAAACCACCACCCTATTTCGTCCCGTGGGTGCCTTAAGAGGTGACGGAGGGAAACTGAAACTGGAGATGGGTAGCACCTTCTTGATAACAACGCAAAGTAATAAAGAGCTGCGGCTGCAACCCGCTTGCCAAGCGTGATTAATACCCGGTCAATTTGACATAGGCAATGGGGGAAGCCTATGATCAGCAGTGAAAAGCTGAAAGATATTAAGACGGTAAATCAAGAGCTTTGCTAAGCACTATAGCAAAATTGCAAGTAACTTATGGGAGCTGTAAAAATTATATAGAGCAGATGCAACTGTTTTATTTGCTTTAAGTATTACCATTATCGTGAACTACAGCGAAGTAAATACAGAATATTTAAGATTGTTTCATTTAATCATTTTTATTCGTATACTAAAGTCTGTTTGTCGTTTGTTATTTTAATTAATAAATTAACTTAACATGGCGTTTGCTTTGATCGTTTAGTAATGTTCTTGCCAACAAAACTAGGATCGTGTAAAATTAAGTGCATACCAATAATATACCTTGTAAAGTTTTGTAGTTAAAAGTAAAAAAATTAACAGCCTAAATACATCCCACTACTGAGCACAGGCCACAGCAAGTTTCAGGTCAATAAGGAGTTAATTAAGTTGACTCCAAAGCGGAATGACCGACTTCACATATACCTAGAAATAATTTCTGAAATATTTTTTAACATCTCAGGTATGCAGGTTTCCTGCGATGTTTTTCTTCACCACCGAGAACGTGGTAAATCGAAACTTCAAACAGCAGTTAAAATATTAGACCTGAGTTGCCTATTCATTACAAATCCTTATTTATAATTTGCTTTCTTTGATATTTATAATACTTTTTCACAAGAGCCTGTTAATTTCCTCGTGTGAGCTATGCAACCGGGACTGTCACAAAAATTTTAATAGTTATGTCTGAAAATATGAAAGCTATCTTAATATATGACAAACTGTTTTTAAAATCTCAAAGTAAAAAAGGCTCCATCAACGGTATCACAAACTATTCCATCAATTATGAAAAAAAATCTCATAGTGCATTTAATTTTCATTTATACTTATATCTGACTTGATACAAAAAGAATTTGGTGTAATATTGCTATGCCGATAGGTAGACACATAAAATATTCAACTATACTTTTTTATTTATATAACATGAGATATTATTATAGAACACATTACCTATGAATTTAAAAGAAAAAGGAGGAGCCTCTTTTAAAAAATAACGAAATTGTTATTTGAAAATTGTTTCGATAGCCTAAAAGAACATTTAGAATGGAAAAGTTAGTTTAATGATTTATGTGCTCCACTTATAGGTAGTTTTTGTTTAAAATATTTGCATGTCTGAGAGCAGACTAAACACATGTACCTGTCTACATTACAGTTATTTAACTGAAGACTCTGTCAAATGTGTTTTATGTGAAGTACCTGGATGACCGAGCTTTGCTCGGTATTATTTTTTTGGAAATTGTGTTTTTTGGAAATTATATTTAGATATAAATTTCATACTCATGAAATATGAATATTTTTCGATCTTACTAAACTAAAAACAGGGCTTGAAATAAAAATGGAAAGGGAACTTGAAAAAAAGGAAAAAAAGTCGTGCCGATGGTATCTTGACTCGAACCGGGTGTACCATGATTTCGTGACCACCCGATGTCCCATTTGAGCTATCATTGTGTGAGGCACTGGCAAAATTTACCTTTGTATTCTAATGGTTGAGTTATAAATCAATGAGTCAAGCTTTATCATCATATAGTCAACAAACACGTGCGGATGGATTTATTACAGATTTAAAGGGCTTTACGATTTAATCAAAAATGAAACTATTCAAAAAATGTTTATTAATATATATTTTTTTCGTATGTTTTGTTACTTGTACTTAAACTTAATGAAATTTTATTTTTTCAATCTCAATTTTGCTACTATGTGTTGAATGAAAAAATATGACGAAAGTTTGTTGCAAGAAACATTATTTGCCAATTTTCAGGAGATTATCCCTAGTTAAGGTTGTTGACGGACAAAAAATAAGATAAATTGCAGAAATTTTCCAAACCACAGCTGAGGTCAACATTTGTGTGAAGAACATTGTTTGTTGCTTAAACAATTTGGTTTTCGGATTTGCTCAGAGATATTAAATTGCGCCATTTGTTGGTAAATTTATTGGCGTGGTACGAGGAAACTAAAGATCTCATGACTTCCGATGGATGGCGATATATCCATCTCGTCTACGCCAAACATAAAACACTTAGATCGGCGATGGATAGTAGCGGTCCAAAGATGCGGTACACCTGGCACTACAATCGTCAATCAGCCCACAAGCGTAACGATAAAGGTAAATCCCTCTTGCAAAAGAAGTGGATTTTTACGGCCCGATAAATAAAATAAAACAAGTTGCAAAATTACTGCATATACGATTAATAAGTAAAAATGAAACCTGCGGAAAACTAGATTTCGAGAGAATGAGACGAATGCAGAATATCAGGAGTAGGATAATTGTTGGGTTTATGTAATTATCTAAAATATAAGTAAATTTATAATAAATACTGTATAGAATAGAATAATATAATATTTATTTATTTATTTTATTTATTTATTTAACATATTATACGTGATAAAGAGGATATAATATGGTACAACATAAGCTTAATGAAAAACTTTACCGTGTACCACAAACCGCCATTATAATTTTTTTTAAATATGAGCTACACCTTAATCTACAAAATATGTTTAATGCAGCACTATTAAACACTAAACAGCAATTGGCACGGTCAACACGCGGTAAATCGGCAATACGGACGTAGTTACCTCATAGTGAACAAGAAAGGTGTGAGTCTTGCCACCGCCTACTTCACCGCGTCAAAAAAATCGGTCGTTCCTGCGTTGAATATACAGGAGGTATCAATTAGTAAGTTACTTAATATTTAATAGTAAACGAATATAATTGATTTTTTGTTTACATTGCCTCTTCTCCCAACAAGAATTATTAATGTGCTATTAGGACAATACTTACTAGTTAAAACTTTATTCATTATATGACTAAAGGATGCTCCAGGCATACAATAATTACTAATCAGTTGTCCTTTTAAATTGTTATTTAACATCATGCCCAAATTTTTTCCTATGTCATCACAATACATAATAACTTTATGTTTTTTAATATTTAAACTACTAAACTAAATGATTATTCTTAGGTTGTATATCATATAGGTAAATATAGGAAATATAGTTAGTGGGGATTATAGTATTTAATTTTATTGTTTTTTAGGTCTGAAATCTGATATATACAGTTCGTATAATAGTTTTTTAATTTGTATTTAATATTTTTATGATTAATTTCATTTTGAAAAGATATTGGTAAATGATTAATCAAATTCGGAACCATGTATTCTAAAGTATGTTTTCCGTATAAATTATTATAATTAGGTTTATCTAATTTTGGTTTGGCCGCACTGCGGGTTTTAGAATAGTTAGAAATGCCATATTTTTTTAAATCTTCATTAAAAAATTCTTCATTTAAGAGAGTATATTCTACTTTTTTATGCACCGGTATAATTTTGCAGTAATCGAATAGGTTATGATAATCAGAATCCCTGTGTAAGTTTTTAACTTGGTCTGGGACTATAGTATTTAAGATGCGTAGTTGCAATGAATAAATGTTATCTAAATGTGATTTGTAAGTTCGCCCATAACTAGACAAGCCATATAAAATTTTGGATTCGGCCAGTGATTTATATAATTGTAGCAGAATTCTATAGGGGACTTTATAATTAATTATGGAGAATTTTGCTAATATGCTTCGAAGTCTATTACACACATCCTCAATATGATGTTTCCAGTTGAGTCGACTATCTATTATAAGTCCTAAGTAAGTTTGAGTTTCTACCGGCTCTAATTCTGCACAATGACAATTGAGAGTCAATTGTCCTTTGTGAAGGCATAGGTGGTCATGCATAATAATGCTAGGTATTACTTTACTTCTATTGTGACTTGAACTTATATACATTAGCTTGGTCTTGCTAGCATTGATAACTAATCCTTTATCGAGACCATTGTGTTAATATATTAAGTTCTTCTTGCAGAATGCGGCCAGTTTCGTTAATATTTTCGCCTGCTGCAACGAGGCACGTATCGTCGGCATACTGGTATATTTCGCAACGTCTGATGATGTTTGCCAGACTATTAACACAGGCTATGTAATGCAATGGTCCAAATACAGAGCCTTGTAAAGTGCCTACCGAAGAGTTAACATAATAACTAATGGCATCACCCACTTTTACCGCATATTTTCTGTCATTAAGGTAATCTCTGCACCATGACAATAAAGGTCCTCTGATATCACTATCATTAAGACTGTCTATTAGCTTGTTATGATTAAGTGTATCAAACGCTTTAGTATAGTCTACAAAGACTACCAAGACGTGTCTTTTATTATCTAAATGTTTGTAAACGCTGTTAGTGAAGGTCGATAACAGTTGGGTGGTATTTTTCTTTGGTTGAAAGCCATACTGTTGTCCGTTATTATATTGTTTTTAGCGTAGAAGTCATAAACCTGTCTGCAAATGTATTTTTCAGTAATTTTATCTATAACGGGTAAAATAGTAATTGGTCTATAGTTGTCATGCACCATAGTGCTACCCTTCTTATGGATAGGTCTAACTATGCCAGTTTTTAAAATATGGGGATACTTTCCACTTTTTATACAGGCATTAATAAGGTTTGCAATTACGTCACTGACTAAGGTGCATATTTTTTTATGTCTATAGGTCGTATCCCGTCAATACCTGGCGCTTTATTACAGTTTAGGTTGCGTACTATTTTTTCTACTGCATTAGCATTAGCAGGTACAAAGCGTAAGGAGACATTCGCGTTGTCACTATACAATGACTTATCCAATAAAGGCAGATTACATTTAGGGATTGATTTTTTGACGTTTACGTCGAAAGATTCAGCAAAATGAACATGCGATCTTATATGGAGGATAATTACTGTTACCAAAGTTGTAGAGCAATACATCATCAATCGGTTTTGTAATTTGCCCCGTTAATTTATTTAATATCTGCCATAGGTTTCTAGGATTATGTATGTTCTTATTAATTTCTAATTTAAGCCACTTATTTTTATTTTTTTGAATCACTGTGTTTGCATAATTTTGTGCCTTATTGTAAACTTGCTTTAAAATACTATTTCTAAAGTCTTTTGTCCATTGATTAAATAATTTGTCCCTGTGTTGGCATATTTTCATAATTTTTTTGTTCATCCATTCATTACCAATACGTTTTGGTTTAAGGATACTTTTAGACTCTTCCCTACATTCCGTATAACACTTATTAAAATTTTCGGGTATGAAATTGTAAATACTATAAGGACAAGATAATTCCCTCGATTTTTCCCATTCTATTTTACTAAGTGATTTAATAAGTGCAATATTATTTAGACAAGTTCTTATTTTTGAAACCGCTTGTATACTCAATCCAACGCAGGTGAACACTGTAACTCGGTGATCGGCCAGTGTCGTATCAATTGCTGCCGTGTAAAATTAATTAATTAATTAATAATAATTATTAAATTGATTAATTAATTTAATAATTATTATTCAATATAGATTACAAGTAATTCTTATTGAAAGTCAATTTTTTACTTTACCACTCGTAGGAAAAAACTTCTGTCCTGGGAAAAACCAGCAAGAAACTTATCGGGATTTAAAAAAAAATACAATGTCAATGGTAACAAAATATTTGAATTTGTTACCATTTAAAAATTTATTTTAAAAACAGCTTGGAAGCGACAACCTCATTGCCAGGGGTTATTATGCACCATGTATTCATTTATATTATAATAAACCTTTTTATAGAGTTTTTTGTTTAATTAAATATTTAAACTTGGTAATAGAGAGACCTTGTATATTTTCTGGGACTTTGTTGCAATAGCATTGCCCCAAGAATGAATTACTGACTCTGTGGACCCGAGAAACTGATACCACTAACTTGTGTTTGTTCCTAGTGTTTACGCTCTGTCTTTTTTTTATTAAAACTACCTTTGTTTTTGTGAACATAGATTAAATTTTCACAGATATACTGAGAGGCCAAAATTAATATATTTATTTCTTTAAAATTTTCTCTAAGAGATTCTCTCGGCTTAAGGTTGTAAATAGCTCTTATGGCCCTCTTCTGCAAAGCAAAAATAGTTTCTAAATCACCCGCATTTCCCCACAGCAATATAATGTATTCTATCTCATTCTTTCGCAGGCTAAATCATATAGATGTATATGTTTGTCTCTTTTTCATTTCATCGGGTTTTAAATCACAAGGATTCTAAAGAAGTTTTCACTTCAAAAAAGGAAAATACATACATACCTATGATTGCACTCCGCTCCCTTTTGTGATTTCCAAGTGATGCGACACATGTGATTTTCATTTTTGGTTTAGCAGGAGCTCTTATCCCAAGAGTGGATATCAATAAACCTTGAGATACTGGCCTTGCACCATGTGCTATCAACAGGTCTCGTTCTATTACCTGAAAATATAGGATACTTTCAATTTACCCTTTTTAAGTTATGGTAAGAATAACTTCTTGTTTTATATTTTGAAAGTAAAAGTAAAGTAAAGGTACACAGCCTATATAACGTCCCACTGCTGGGCACAGGCCTCCCCTCATTTCTGAGAGGGTTTTTAGGCAAGGAAGTGTCCGCCGCGCTACCCCAATACGTGTTGGCGAACTTCACACGTCTTCGAAATATTTTTTGTTTATTTCTCAGACATGCAGGTTTCCTCACGATGTTTTCTTTCACCGCCGAGCACGTGGTAAATCAGCACTTAAAATTGCAATTAACAAATTCATTGGTACCGGCGGGGATCGAACCTGGCTTACTCGCGGTCTGTTATATTTACAGCGAGCGTTAACCATATGAGCTAGCACGGCTATTTTGAAAGTATTTAATATTTAACTACTAAAACTAATTTAAAACTACTGGCTAATTTTTCAATATCAAAATTTATGTACTTCAGACTGAATTTTGGTTACGGCGGCTAGTTTTAACGGAGATTATCTGGGCTGAACAAGATTATAGTGCCCGAGTGTATGCACAAGCGCCGGTTCATTCTCTATTCCTTCACTCTTATAGTCCGCTGGGATGGTCATCCGAAACGAACGGAGAGAAGTTAGGAGTAGGACTAATGGTTTTACGTGATTCAGAGTCACGTGGTTTTCTGGACAGAAAAACCCAATAACTAATTTTGGCACGATCTGGGATTCGAGTCCGGGACGTCATGATAGATAATCGTGGTTACGATCACGTCGATATTCAGATAAATGTTATGTACTCAAAAGACTATAGTTTTACGAATATAATATTTCAATTATTCAGTTTAGTTGTTTCACTCTTATTTTCTGTCAGGTAATAATTTATTTGCTGGATATATTTAACCTGAGAATTAAAAAATCAGCCCGAACATTAATACGACAGCCCACGTAGAAAGTTTTGCTAAAGAGTTTTTTCTGTTATAAGACACCGGCCAGTAAAAATATTTTTAAATAAAAAGGTTATTTGCAAGTAAAAATACGAACGTGCCAGTTTCAAATTTTCTTCTTCGGTTTTTTACGAGCTTAATTGAAATAACGTCCATCAAAAGTTTTTTACGATTTCTCAGACGAAGTCCCAAAACTAGACGAAAACAAAAACTTGACGAACGTTTGATAGACTTAAAATGGCATTGGGTAATGGTAATGTACGGCAGACATAGTTATATCAGCACGGTCGTCTAACTTTTACAGATGAAGTAAGAAGTAGTCGTTATTTGACGGCTGTTATGGAAGGAAAGGTGTGAAGAAATTTTTTTCTTTCCGAGACCTATATAATATGTGACGTCTCAGTATTTTATTTTATTTTACGGTCTAATATTGTTGCAGCGGTTGTAATACAGGGCCTGTCAAAATAGATTTTGTAATTTTTTAATTTATAATGTTTACGAACATGATATTCATAGCTCACCTTCTTTCCATTAACGTACCACTGAAGTTCTGGTGCTGGAAATGCTTTCGCTGAAGAACAATTGACATCTAGTGGTTCGTCTAGGGCATAGGTTTGCTCATGACCGCTAATACTTGGATTCTCCCGTGAAAAATCTATAAATGATATATACAATGACATAATGCAATATTTCTTATAATGTTATATTTTGTTCATTTATAAAATTATAATAATTTCTTGTAAAGATTTCCTATATTTAAGCGAACACAACACATTTAAATGAAACTATTTATTACTGATTTTATCGCGTATATTAACTCATTTCATATTCCCGACATTTTAAACACTTTATAGCACCCCTATCATTAGGACAGAGGTGTTCAACGTCCCAATGTTATAGTTAACCACGACTACCTTCAGTTTAAATTGTTAATTTTTGTTCCGATCTACGCAGTGCCGGATTAAGCAAACGCTGGGCCCGTAGCAAATTATAGCCTTGATCTGCTATAGATTTCAAGTATAAGGTGTTAAAAACAATTCAATATTCAATAAGTTTATTAGCGATCTATAGGTTACAATTTTGTTGGTGTTTAATAGTACATTAGTTTACAGATAGACCCTGTTAGAGTCTGACAAATACAAAAAGCCAGAAGTGAGATTGTCCTGGTAATTTAAAATGATTTTGATAATAAACTAACAAATATTTGTAAATGTTATGTACTACTTATATCAAAGTTTATTCTTATAACAAAGTTTATTATATTTTCAGGAATAGCAAATGCTATACTTAACTAATGGAGTACTTAAAATATGGATATATTTTATATTTATTTATCTGCTTCTTTTATTACCTTTTAACATCTACGAAGTAACTTTTCTGGATTTCATTTGGTCAAATTTAGAAATAATAGGTACTATCCGTATCAATTTCTATAAGCTTTGAGTATTAAACCAACTGAAGAGGCCATGCGCGTTAATTTCTAAACAAAAATTCTGTCAACATCAGGTGGGCGCAAGAGAAACACACAACTGTATACTTAACTACAAATGCAAAATTAAATCGCGTTACTATAAACGCACACTACAGCATTTATGTTTGTGTTCATTGTATTTACGCATACCATCAAATTGTACACGTGTCGATACACTGTTGCCGCTGTCCAAATGCGTAAACAACGTAGGGCGTGGACGATGTCGATATTTTTTATCGATAGAAAAATCACCATAGTCCGCATATGTAAGTAACATATAGATAAATAATACCAAGGTGTTATTTGAAATTATTTTTTTTAAATATTTAAAAATGATCTACAGAAAAAAGCTTTGAAATTATTGAAAGTAAGTTTATCATTTTTCTACAGGTTTATTTTACATTATGCAGGATAAAATTTGAAACATGTAATAAATCGAAATGGGTGGTTTAACTAACTTATTTTAAAAATCTGATTTCTAAAAAGAAAAGTCGTATCAGTTTATCGTCTTAGATGGTGTTAACCAAGAATTTGTTTTTATTATAAGGATTCAATCACAAAACCGCTATTTTAAAAAAAGTTGTTGATTTTCAAAAGTTATTAAATGAACTATCTGGAAAATATTTAATAAATTAGGACAATAAAGTAGTTTTACAAAATATCATAGTTGAACAACGTGAACTTTAAACAGACAGCTGCTTAAAAATAAAACGTGACATCTACCTAGGGCTAAGTATTCCACAGAAAGATATTTTGCTTTAACTTTACATTACTATTCACCGAAAGCTTAACGATATGTGCGAAATATCAAAAGTTTGGAAATTTGTCCGCCTTCATCACGTACGTACAAAGTAGTATAGTACAATTGATGGTCAACTTGGCTACACAAAAATAGCGTTAACTGTTTTAAAACCTAGTCTAGAGAGTAACTCTGAAAAGAAATTGTATTGTATATTAATGATAGATGAAATAAAAATAAAACAATTGATGGAATACCATGCAAGTTTTAAAAGACGTTTGGTTATGATAATTATGGATTTGACTTCATTTCTGACAATTCAGAGAACGCTACTGATGCTTTAGCATTTTTATTAATGGGCGTTAATACTTCTTGTAAAGTACCCATTAGGTACTTCTTAGTAAAGGGTGCAAGTGCTGACCTAAAAGCAGCCCAAATCTTTCGACATGGCGAGGTTGGTTTTTGAACCATCACATGTCAACGCCTTTATTTCGATGCCAGTTTCGTGAACAAGAAATCTTGTGTTACTAGCCGTGCTTTTAATTCAGCGCTCGTAACTTTACTTACCAATAGAAACACTAATGCGTCAGAAGCTTCATCGGAATTATCGGATATAAACGAACCTACGAACCCGTAATCGACATAGCCATAATGACTTCAGCTGCTAGCATGGTATTCCGTCAACTGCTTATTTTTCATTTCATCCATGACCAAGGTACAATAAATTTTTTATCAGGGTTACTCTCCACTCTCAATTTTAATGCCGTCAGCGCTTCTTGAGTAAACCTTGTTCGGCCATCGATGGTACTGTACCACTTATTCAATGTCCGTGGTGCAGGCAAACATGTTCCAAAAGTTGTACGTACATAGTGATAGGCTTTTGGTGAGTAATAATTAAGTGTTAGGTCAAAACATCCTAACTCTTATACATATTTAGTTATGGGCAGTTTTCCAGTCTTACTTTTAAGTAATTGTCTCTTTAAGAGTTCGCTTTCTTCAATTCCTATCTTTTCTAGGACCTATTTGTTTTCTTTATTTATCAAAGATGTCTCTGTCAGAGAATCTAGTATTTCTTGTAACTTTTTTCTTTAAATACCGTTTTGCGATTGAAGCCTTTTTATGCTATTGTTTTTTATCTCAAGGTATTTTTTTAGTTTAATTTTCTATAAGCAATAACCATTAGGCTTTGAGTATTAAACCAAAGGAGACGGCATCGTAAGGCATACCCCACTGTAAAAGGTACGAGAGTCCGACTCATACCCGTTATACAAAACTAGTTGCTTCGCGTCGTGCGCCATTCCGAAGTGATCGTGCCAGTAAATTGAGCTCCGACAAAATGCCGAATTGCTGTGTATTTACGTGCAAAAAACAATCAAAAATCGTTAAATCTACAAAAGGACAACGTGACTTTTCATCTGTGACTATTTTTAACACTTGAATATTTCTAGTAATATTATCATTAAAACTCATACTTTCTGAATATTATTGTCAAATACCTACTTTTTAAATAAATATAATTTCTTACACAAGTTAATTATATTAACGAAAGTGTATTTCCTAATAACTTAATCAGTTTGTGATGAATAATAATCATTAAATATACATGTGTAGTGGATTTTGTTAAATGATTTATATAATCATCTTAATTTTTACATGATTCTGAATATTATATAATTTAATATAATCGATAACCATTATTTATCAAAACATTATACAAAATAAAAGCCAAATAAGTCAAATCGAAACTTGCTACCTCGCAGCAAAAGCGTGCAATTTTTATAAAAATAAACTGGTATCACTGTAACCAAAAGGATTGTACTATAGTGATGTACGCCACAACTTTAGCTATCGATAAGTTAATTAACCACGCGGGTTTGTCTGCCGAACCGGTTTTTTGTTTTTATTTAGATTTTATAATAAAGTATTACCAAAAGTAGTAATTTTTAATTATTGGTTTGTTTTTACAGACTTCCAAGAGATCCTTGTAGGCAGAAGACTTGGATTGCAGCGTGTAGAAACCATTAATCTTGGATAACGCTTTTCTTAACATGGGGAAAAATCATATTTCTTTCCCCAAGCTAACAATAATAGAAGGTTAGCTGACACTGCATTACCAGCCTTGAACTTGTGGGAAGTAGTGTTTAGATTAAATATTTTCTTATTACCTTTGACACCAATATATATATATATATATATATATATATATATATATATATTTATATATAATTATCATAACCAAACGTCTTTTAAAACTTGCATGGTATTCCAACAATTGTTTTATTTTTATTTCATCTATCATTAATATACAATACAATTTCTTCTCAGAGTTACTCTCTAGACTAGGTTTTAAAACAGTTAACGCTATTTTTGTGTAGCCAAGTTGACCATCAATTGTACTATACCACTTTGTACGTACGTGATGAAGGCGGACAAATTTCCAAACTTTTGATATTTCGCACATATCGTTAAGCTTTCGGTGAATAGTAATGTAAAGTTAAAGCAAAATATCTTTCTGTGGAATACTTAGCCCTAGGTAGATGTCACGTTTTATTTTTAAGCAGCTGTATGTTTAAAGTTCACGTTGTTCAACTATGATATTTTGTAAAACTACTTTATTGTCCTAATTTATTAAATATTTTCCAGATAGTTCATTTAATAACTCTTGAAAATCAACAACTTTTTTTTAAATAGCGACATTGTGATTAAAGCCTTATAATAAAAACAAATTCTTGGTTAACACCATCTAAGACGATAAACTGATACGACTTTTCTTTTTAGAAATCTGATTTTTAAAATAAGTTAGTTAAACCACCCATTTCGATTTATTACATGTTTCAAATTTTATCCTGCATAATGTAAAATAAACCTGTAGAAAAATAATAAATTTACTTTCAATAATTTCAAAGCTTTATTCTGAAGATCATTTTTAAATATTTTAAAAAAAGATTTTCAAATAACACCTTGGTATTATTTATCTATATGTTACTTATAATCAAATAAAAACATATGCGGACTATGGTGATTTGTCTATCGATAAAAATATCGACATCGTCCACGCCCTACGTTGCTCACGCATTTGGACAGCGGCAACAGTGTATCGACACGTGTACAATTTGATGGTATGCGTAAATACAATGAACACAAACATAAATGCTGTAGTGTGCGTTTATAGTAACGCGAGTTAATTTTGCATTTGTGGTTAAGTATACAGTTGTGTGTTTCTCTTGCGCCCACCTGATGTTGACAGAATTTTTGTTTAGAAATTAACGCGCATGGCCTCTTCAGTTGCTTTAATACTCAAAGCTATCAGGGAAATAATTCAGGCGTTATTGACTCATAGTGTTCCCTAAATTATTTTTTAACACGGTTCAATGTCGAAAATTAACCTTCACTACTGCAGTTATTGGTCATAAGAGACTATGAATGCGCTTAGCAGTTTCTAAATTGGGGAAACATTCCAATATGGGATCATCTAGCGAGAAGATAATTCCCCCCCCATGGGTAGGATGCAAAAAAGCCCACATATATCATCCGAATCCGCTGTCCTATTTGGCAGCCTACAAATCGTGCCTGCAATGATGAGCATGTGATAGACACTGTACTCCGGACCAGTAAGAGATCCGAATAGCCAAGACGGGAATCGATGGAGACCTGATAGCCATCCAGATGAGAGGTCAGGAGAAGGTATAACTGGGAAGTTGTATGATCCTCCACATCTGGAATCTGCGTTAGCAAAGTGACCAGTTATGTCAGATCATATGCCAAGGCAAAGTCGTGTGGCGGCGCTGTCGTCGCGCCACAAGCGAAACACACCGAAGCCTTAAATCGCGCTATCAACATTCCGAATCATAAACAGTATATATAGAACATCTCCGAACCATCACACGGAGTGTGAGCCGCTCCCCGGGCAGAACACCTTGCCCGGCGGGAGATCTACCATTTTTCTTCCACGACCACAGTGGTGACCCCGACGTGATCTGAACACGCAACCAAACAACCTTCGGAAATTTCAAGCTTCATCATCGTCATGGAATACCCCACCCATTCGCTCCCGAGCAGATATCGTCTGCAGTCTTCATATCCTGCAAGCCATCTAGCTTCACAAGGTTCATCGCAGCACTGGAATAATAATGCTTCCTGTTCCTTCAAGCTACACTCTGCGCTACAGTGTTCAGCACGGCTCTGAGCCTTACTGCTCGCCTCTGCTTCACGGCACTCTCGCAGATTACTTGCCTTCTTCTCGACTCACCGCAGACTACAAGGCAATCTCCTGGCACTTGCACATTCGTCGGCAACGAGGCTGCACTATCGACCTCCGGTCTGAGCAGGGGGGTGATGTGGCGGCGCTGTCGTCGCGCCACAAGCGAAACACACCGAAGCCTTAAATCGCGCTATCAACATTCCGAATCATAAACAGTATATATAGAACATCTCCGAACCATCACACGGAGTGTTGGCCGCTCCCCGGGCAGAACACCTTGCCCGGCGGGAGATCTACCATTTTTTCTTCCACGGCCACAGTCGTAAACAGATCTTTGATCAGTAGTATGAGAACCGAACCATTCGGTGTGTTGGGCGATAAAGCTTGTGCCTTTACTGTATGAAATTCCTTTTTTTTTGCTTTTTTTCTCAACGAAATAATCGGTTACCGATTGTCATTTTAACGTTTCACGTTTATGTGCATAGCGTATATGTGCGTCAAGCAAATTGAATATACCGTCTTAATAAGTTTTACTTAAAAAGGTACGCTTAGGCGATGATGCTTCTATACGCGGAGCCCCATTTAGCGCGGGGCCCGTAGCAATTACTACTCTTGCTACCTGGTTAATCCGGCACTGGATCTACGCAGTATGTACTTCCCCGTGACCATGGGTGCTGTAAAGTGCTTGAAACATCAGAAATATAAAGTAAGATAATAAAATTAAAAATTGCTTGTGCTTAACGCCATTATATGTAGGTATAGTATATTATACAAAAACACAATTGTTGAAAATTATATACATTTACAAAATTTATTATTTTTAGCTAAACGGTAATGTATAAAAGTATTGATTCTAGAATTATTATCCTTAATGGCTATTATATACCTTAATGGCTTTAAAGATTTGCATAGTCAGTATGTAACGTATATTGTAATAAAATGAAGGAATGTTCTTTAAACATATATGTAATTAGTGAAAAAGCCAGAGATGAAAGTAATTTATTTCCCATATATAAAAATGATCGTGTTATAAAATGTGCAGACGTATCCATCATGGTAATTGCTCTTTTGTTCATTAGAAATATATCATTCGTGTTTCACAGCGCTACGTTACCTACATAATATATAAAAATTTCTAATTGTAATTAATGTTAGGGACCAAAAATTACTAAAATACGTAAATTATAATTAAAACAAAAAGAGACTGACTAAAGTGTCTACTACTACTGACTAAAGTAAAGCGACAGTAGTCTAATGGTAGGGCGCAGACCGCGAACTCAAAAGGTCGTGGGTTCGAATCCGCCATTCGACTACTGGCGTGAATCACTCGTAACACAAGCAATTTAAGTTTAGCACGAGTGGTTACGGGAATATTAGTAATGTTTATAGCATCGTTAATATTTTTTTTAAAAAGTAAGTAACTAATAATCTTCACAAATTATTAATTATTTTACAAATTATTTGTATAAAAATCATACATAGTAAACGACATATTTTACATACAATTATCGTTCAAATGTACTGCCACAAAACTTCTTCGGATCGCTATATTTAGTTATATACGAGTACATACTACAATTTAGTAATTACGAGCGGATACATTAATAATGTCCTCCTCAGCGAATTTAAGTCACGGCGACCAGTCTCAACGGAGGCTAGATATCTGCGCACGACAGGGTTATAGCGAAAAGTGCGCGCAAACACAGATGCTCTCTTCATTCTGACACTATCATAATCCGATGGGACGACAATGCGATAGGAGCGGAGAGAGATCAGGCGCAGGACTAACGGTGTTATGTGCTTTCCGAGAAATAGTGGTGAAGCACCGCTAACTTCCTGACTCTGGGCTGCGACTGAGAATTACTTGGCATAAAAAAAAAACAATAACAGATTTTGGCCCGACTCGGGATCGCAGCCCGGAACCTCACAATCAGTAGAGGCTCTTATGATCATTAGACCAACGACGCGTGAATATTGTACTTTTTAGAGACTGCCGCAGTCAGGTAAAAATAATGTAATTTTAATGAAAAGATGTGTCAGTGATTGCTATGGTGAAAACTGGCAGCGGTCATCGAATAGTGAGAAACACACTGAAATTAAATATAAGGTTTGGGAGGTCACGTTTAAGCTGGAAGAGGAGCGTTGATTTCAACGCTCCTCCTTCCAGCTCTTATCCAAAGCCCCGAAAACTTTCAGCTCTACGATGACATTTGTTCTGTCCATGTTTATTTTGAGACCTATTTACAGTAGTGTGTGGCATGGCAAATACACACGAATGTAATACGCGTAGACAGCGACGACCATCCGCGCGTCTACGGGTGCCTTTATAGGTACCATAGCGGTAATGCCGAAACAGATCGACTCTTCGACCACGTCCAAATGGCTACAGACGTTGCTACAGCAGATCCCCTCCGCAGAGATCGTGATCCTCGGCGACTTTAACGCCCATCACGCCGAATGGCTTACTTCACGTTTAACCGATCATGCGGGGAGATCTGTTCATGATTTTGCCTTGGCATATGGTCTGACACAACTGGTTACTTCGCCTATCCAGATGTGGAGGATAATGCACCTTCCCTGTTGGACCTTCTGCTGACCTCTCACCGGGACGGATATCAGATTTCCGTCGACGCCCCCTTAGGCTCCTCGGATCATTGTCTTGTTCGGAGTGTGGTGCCACTCACGCTGAAATCGCAGTTGCATTCTGCAGGCTGCCGCCGTGTTTGGCACTATAGGTCAGCCGATTGGGATTGTATGCGGTCTTTCTTTGCATCCTACCCTTGGGGGCGGGTTTGCTTCTCGCCGGACGATCCCAACGTTGTTGCGGATTCTGTCACTGACGTTGTACTTCAGGGTATGGAACTTTTTATTCCTTCCTCTGTGGTGCCCATTGGAGGCAAATCTCAGCCATGGTTTGGTCGCTCCTGTAAAATAGCATCATGCTATAAGCAGGAGTGATACCAAGCCTGGGCTGCCAAGCCATCAGCGTTCCGGGATGTAAACACCAGAGCTCTAAAAAAGAAGTATAATTCTGCCTCTAGGTCCTTCAAAAGAGTCATCGCCAAGGCAAAGTCAGAGCACATAGGCAGAATTGGCGAGAAACTAGTTCGCCTTCCTTCTGGAACCCGTGCATTCTGGTCTCTCGCCAAGGCTGTCCAGGGGAATTTCTGTCAGCCATCTTTTCCATCTCTGCACAGGGAGAACGACTCACTGGCCCATACCGCAAAGGAGAAAGCCGATCTTCTAGGCTCTTTCTTTGCGTCCAACTCGACTCTCGATGACGGGGGGAGTACGCCGCCGACCATCCCGCGGTGTGAGTGCTCCATGCCGGAAGTGCAGTTCACACAGCGCTCGGTTCGCAAAGCACTCCTCTCCCTGGACATCCACAAGTCGAGTGGGCCTGACGGAATCCCCCCAATTGTGCTGAGGACGTGTGCTCCAGAGTTGGCACCGGTTTTAACGCGTCTTTTCCGATACTCCTACTCCCTAGGTGTAGTCCAAAAATCATGGAAGACGGCTTTCGTCCACCCGATTCCTAAAAAAAGGCGACCGCTCAGACCCGTCCAACTACCGGCCTATCGCCATCACCTCATTGTTCTTCAAAACAATGGAGTCCATTGTAAACTGCCAGCTCGTGAGGTACCTTGAGGATCACCAGCTGATTAGTGACCTCCAATACGGTTTTTGCCGTGGTCTGTCAGCTAGTGATCTTCTGGTCTACCTAACTCACAGATGGGCGGAGGCAGTAGAGTCCAAGGGGGAGGCATTGGCCGTTAGTTTGGACATTGCGAAGGCCTTCGATCGGGTTTGGCACAAAGCGCTTCTTTCGAAGCTCCCTTCCTATGGGCTTCCCGAGAAATCGTGCGATTGGATCACCAGCTTTCTTGCAGATCGGGGCATCAAGGTCGTTGTAGACGGTGCAAGCTCCGATTCCAAGCCTATTAATGCTGGTGTTCCACAAGGCTGCGTGCAATCGCCAACGCTGTTTCTTCTGCATATCAATGATATGTTGCAAACCCGTAACATTCATTGCTATGCAGATGACAGCACTGGTGATGCTCTTTACACCGGCCGAG
This sequence comes from Parnassius apollo, assembly GCA_907164705.1. Lineage (NCBI taxonomy): Eukaryota > Metazoa > Arthropoda > Insecta > Lepidoptera > Papilionidae > Parnassius > Parnassius apollo. The sequence continues at coordinate 2,121,933 of CAJQZP010001441.1, forward strand.
CTAATATTTCTCGGGAAAACGTATCCGATTGCCGGGACAAACTTGTGTCTGAAGTCGAGTCTTTGCTGAACAGAGTCTCGGATTGGGGGCTCATAAATCTAGTCCAGTTTAACCCCCAGAAGACACAAGTTTGCGCGTTAACCACTAAAGAGAACCCCTTTGTCGTATCTCCTCAGTTTCAAGGCACTCCCTTGTTGCCTCAGCCAGTATCGGAATCCGCGGCGTCGACATATCGAGTGACGTGCAGTTTCGTGGTCACTTGGAAGAGAAGGCCAAATTGGCCTCTAAAAGCTTGGCGTGCTCAGCAGAGCGGGACAGTATTTCATGCCGGCACACCGCCTGCAACTTTACAAGGCGCAGGTTCGGCCGCACATGGAATACTGTTCCCATCTCTGGGCTGGGGCTCGCCAGTACCAGCTCCTTCCACTTGACCGCATCCAGCGCAGAGCGCTCGAATCGTCGACGACCGAGTGCTTATAAGCACGAGGATGTTGTATCTCTTTGCATTTTCTTTCGCATATACCATGGAGAGTGCTCTGAGCCACGCCAAATCCCGACGGTCATCCAGATGGTGTGGATGGTCCCGATACCATCCACACCATCTGGATGCTTGGCGGTCCACCACTGTATGTTTCAAGTGGAGTTTTCTTCCGCGTACAACCTCTCTGTGGAATAGTTTACCACCAGCGATTTTTCCGGACCGATACGACCTGGCGACCTTCAAAAAAAGAGCGTACTCCTTTATAAAGGGCCGGCAACGCACCTGCAATTCCCCTAGTGTTGCGGTTGATCATGGGCGGCGGTAGTCACTTAACATCAGGTGAGCCGCATGCTCGTTTGCCCCCTCTTCTATAAAAAAATGCTCATGTCACACCTATGCCTTCTTAGAAATGCGTTTTACGCAGTAGAACCGGAATAGTCTAACGGATCAGTGGCTGAAGTGATAATGCCGACCATACCGCTCGAAGAACCGACAACCGACGGGAACTTCTCGAGTGGCAGCCTCGTACTGGCAAGCGAAGTATACGGCGGTCCTCCACCAGATGAAGCGACGACTTGGTAAGAAATGGAGGATGTTGATGAGTGCAAGTGGCTCAGGACCGTACTATATAGCATTCTTTGGGACAGACCTATATTCAGCAGTGTACATGAAAATGGCTTTAATGAATGTATGAATGAAAAAAAGTCTAAAGCTTACTATATTGAGTAACTTGACCATTAAATTGTTTTTTACATCCAGGTTCAAACTTTCATTTGAATTTTCGTATTATTATATATTATATCGATCGATACTCATTTAGTGCCGTTCCGCACTACATGAGAATCGAAGTCAGATCCATTTATTCTATGACCACACTAAAGTAAAGTGTACGGATTGCAGTACAGTTCATTTGAACATAGTGAGTGTTCGGAATGCGACTTTGATTAAAAGAAATAAAAAATACGGAAAAAATTACGTTTACTTATTTAAAAAAAAAGACCTAATATAATCTGTGTAAACGGTTTTGAAGATTTGTTTGTCTAAACTGTTCAGCAATTATTATATGATTGTGTAATAAACGCATTCTTTCATAATCAATCATCTTCACAGTCTACTGCTAAACTAAATAGTCCTTCCCCACAAATCACATAAATCACAGTGCTGGGCTATATAATATAAGCTTTGCTCACTGGCACTAGGCACTGGCTAATAATTGAGGGAAGAAAATTTCTCGTGTGGTAACACGAGAAATTTTCTTCCCTCAATTATTAGTTCTTCCATCTACCATATATGGTCGGCTCATTACCGTTTCATTGCACAGCTTAGTGATCCGTTGGGTTATGACAGTTACTCTGTAACTACTGTGGAAATCTTCATTCTATCACACAGAGAAACTACGATCACAGCCCTCTCCAAAGCTTAACAGTCTTAAGCTATAAGGCCAGTACGTGTCGTGTGAACAATGATCACTGACAACACACACTGGTTATACACTCTATCCAGGCCTCTGTCACTCTTGCTACCTGCGTGAAATAATTACCTACAATCACTAAGCGCCCCGGGCTTCATACGTAGTCAGGCAGTCAGGGCTAGTGCCTATTATTTATTCTGTGCTATGATTTTTAAGTTTTGATGGCAAGTCTTAATCTCCCGAATAGTCCTTGCAGAGTTGGATCCGTCGATTGACCACTTGGTTGAAGTTTCGAATAAAATTTACTAGGTAAACATACTCGTCAACTCACAAATAGCACGCAGATGCGTGTTAGAAGAAAAATTGGTATGTAGTTCTTCAGTTGGACGTTTTCACCTATCTTAGAGAACAAGATCACCACACATTTGCTTCACGCCTCCGGAGTAGTGCCGCCATGGAGGAGGCAATAGAATGGCTTCTGAAAGACTTCAACTACCGGTTTTACACCCACTTTCAGAATTATCTGACCCGCGGCCTTGCCTATTTCATGGTGCTAAGGTGAGTTTCAAGGCCATTCTCATCTCTTTCACACTAAAGTCTGATAATCGTAACAATGTTGGATGAAGCTTAAAAATACGTACGGGATTTCTCTTTTTTCTACACGGTTGAAATGAAATTATGGGCTATTTAACTTCAATTTTGTTTTATATAGAATTAAAACTATGATTTGTTACAGACTTTACTGCACGTACCAAGGGCATGCACTTATCTTTTTGTGATTTGACATGTTTGTAAAAAAGGCACAACAAAAATCTTAATGATTTCTTATATTTACGCGAACACTACACATTGATTAAAACTACTTTTACGGATTTTATTATGCGTTTAATTTTAATTGATTTTTAATTCCCGACGTTTCAGGTGCTTTCCAGCACCCATGGTGACGGGGGACTGAGGTGACTCGTAGTAGTAGTAGTCACCTCACTTTAATCAATAAAAATCTTAAGTAAATATGGTTCATTGTATTTAAATTCGGCTTGAATTGAAAAAACAAAACGAAGAAAATTATGGTGGAAACGTTGTTTATCTGCTGTCGTAAATGATTATATGATTTTTTCTAAAACTCACACGCCGTAGATTTTTATGATAATTTCTTAAATTTACGCGAAAACTACACCTTGAATAAAACTAGTTCTAATTCCCGACGTTTCGGATGCTTTGTAGCACCCATGGTCACAAAGGGGGGGGGGGGGTTGCTTTTCTTCCTGCTGTTTTTTTATTTTACAGCATCCTTTACTTGGCAGGAATCGATGTTCTTTCGCTGGGATTTGTGATCTATCAAATCTGATGTAATAGCGGGAGCTGTCTTTGATTTGATCACAAACTGCAGACTTCTCGAAGCCTTAGAGTTCCACGTTCCAGCTATATGTTTTTTATGTGGGTTTTATTGATTTTTTTGTTTACCCGAAATAAAAGGGACCACATTCATAATCCAGCTTGTTCACTCCTGCATCTTGTGGAGGGATATTACGCTTAACGGATAGTAATAACTGACTGATCCTTTTCGGAGGCTAATAGAAGTTCACTTCATGATGTAGCCAATATTGTCTGTGACTTCTTTTACATATGGTAGTACAGCAGGCACACGCTATACTGTGGCTCGACTGCTTGAAGTTCTGGATGTTCGTCCATTACCCAGGTGTAGTTGGAGGCCGTGGAGGAAGGCTCTTCATGTACTCTGGTGCGCCTTCCTGAGATGGAAAAGGGGAAGGAGTAGTCCTCTCCCGAGGAGGGACCGCCATGTGGCGGCCAGCGCTGGGGGTGCCACGGATGTGTGCGAAGGCGCTTCCGTGGCCCCGCCAATATGCGACGAAGGTGGAACACAATGGAGTTTTAGTCGGAGCGAGTCTGACATAACCCGTCCTTGCCCCCGCCAAGCGAGTATGCGTAGGCATTTCCCCATGTAAATAAAAGATCTCTGGCAAATACTTTGGAGCCTCGATTCCGCTCGATACGAGCAGTATTAAAGTTGATTAAGTCCCGCTGCATGCATTTGGAGATCTGTCTGTTCAGTTTCTTGTATACTGTCAAATCAGTTGACGACTGCAGTTTCATTCCCGTCTAACAGGCATGAAGTTAAGCGTGTGGTCGGAGAGTTTTTGTGTTCTTCTGCAGCGGGTCTTGCAGAACATAGCTCCGACCGCAGGGTCAGTTTTCATGAGCTTATCACTCATATTGTCCACTTCATTGCAGTCTTCTAGGCACTGAAAACGGTTTTGTAATTCGAGTCGAAAGGTTTCGGAACTTTGAATTAGACCACGAGGGGGACGGAGCGTTGACTTCATTAAATGAGACCTCTCCAACTTAACATTTTGATTCAGTGTGCCTTTAACCATTCAGTGATCGCTGCCAGTTATCACCCTCGCAATCACTGACACATCACTGAACAGTTTCCGTCTAGTCGTCATAATGAAGTCAATCTTATTTTCTAGTCGAACCGTCGGGGCTCGACCGCTTCTGGAAAAAAAGAGTCTTTATCCATGAAGTCGGCCAGCTGCTGGTCCTTTGTGTTCCGTTGCCCTATCCCAAATTTCCCAACGTTTAGCTCACCGTTCTCTCTTGTCTCAAACTAGACAGTTTTGCGTTGAAGTCTCCCATTAACACCGTATAGTGAGGTTTTGGAGGAATGCATGACTCTAAATATATCCTCATATATTTCTTCCACTTTCTCATCGGGGTGACTTTCAGCGAATGATATATGTTTGGTGATTCTGAGTGTACGGAATGCAACTGTCGTCGATACACTTACAATCTCAACAACGTTGACTAACTAACGAGAGACTTGTGGACGATAAATCCAACACCTCCTTGGGACAGATGGTCGCCTTCCCTGTGATGAGCAAGTTGCCGGATTCGAGGATCACCGTGTCCTCCTCCTCTCTCCGAATCTTGGATAGTACTATATTATACTATATAGATAGTACTAATAATATAATATTCCAGCGCAACTTGTCTATTTCTTCTTTCAGCTTCAGGATCTTCTCGACAGTCCTCAGTGTACGTGCGTTGTATGTTGCCAGGTCAAGTCATCTTAGGTGGCAACCGAACCTACACCGGAGATTCTTAGCACCCCCTGCCCCGCCGTTGTCATGGTGCCCACAGTAGCCAGGAATAGCGGGGCTACCGGGGACTGGGCGCCGTCTCCTCGTAACTCTCATCATATATATTGTCATAGTTGCCACGCTTGGCGAGCGGCTTGGTAACCGCAGTTTGTTTTGTTGTACAGTTGCTGCTATTAGGAAGATGCTGCTGCCCATCTCCTGCCTGTTTCCCTTTGTCGTCTTTTACGACACCCACGGGAAGTTATGGTATTAACCACCACTACACTATTTGAAGCATTTAGTATGTTGTCAAAATAAATTTAGAGCCAATATAAAAGACAATATATTGTTTACTTTTTAATATTCATGATCCGCATCTCAGTTATTACCTACGTTGATCTTTGAGTTAGGCAGTCATAATAAAAATTTATATAAATAAATACGCGAGCCATGGATATACTTAAAAATTCAGTATATTGTTTGGAATTCACGTTACTTAACAAAACTCCGCCATTTTAAAAGTGTTGAGAACTTGATCACAAAGTGTAACCTCGTAAGGTATAAAAGGTCACTTGAGAATAACTTTTCATATTCTTACGCCTTGAGTAATGCAAATTTTCTATACATCCCTTATGCCATTCCTTACACGTACTTAAGACTTCTTATTATAAAATAAAACCAGAATTTAGGTTTTGTGTTATTTGTACAGTTAACATAAATATTTTACGATTGTCAAATTTATATTAAATCTATTTTTTAAACTCTTGTTAGATGATGGGATATAACCTCTATTGATTTCTCCCACAAATAGTACATTGCAAAATTTATCTGTTACAGACACATTTTTTAAAATAAACGAAAAGGTACATAAATTTGTGGGAGACAGGATTCCAAAGAAGGACACCCTGTGTTATGAAACTCCTGGCTTACCCTTTATGGATGATCAGCTGTAGAAATAAATATTGCACTTACATTTAACGATACAGATTGTTTGATTTTTCATAGTAAGCTACCTCTAAAACTGAAAAATTTTGAGCGAAAAATATTCTTATCGGAATAGTTTTACAAACTTCATAATCGTTACTCGTACCATAATTCCTTATTCCAACAAATCATTACTACCGTGTTTCTTTTGATGTTGATAATATGCAAATCTTTTGAACTGTTAACACTTTGACTTCTGAGTACAAGTTGGTGGTGGATTACATACTAGATTTTTTCAAGGCTATTTTTAATATCTTCATTTGTATAGGTGATTATTATAGAGGAAACAATATTAGAAATTATTAATAGATTTCATACTTTTCGATTGAATTTCATACTTTTATTTTTGATATATGCATACAGATGTATATCATCAGTATTACGGCCTACATACAGAGTGTTACAAGACTACTGCTGAACGCAAACTTCTCTTGGAGTGCTACAAATATGGTACTGAGCTACTGAGTTACCTGCATCTTTGCATCGTCAGCTTTTTATCCATTGAGCAGCGTCAGTCATGTCGGATATCATCATTTCGAAACTTAGGGCATAAATCTCCACGGCTCGCTGAGCAACCGTTAGCTTCTTTTACTACTAGCAGTGAAGGACTGCGTTTTAGATCCATGTGTAAACACATACACATACAATATTGTAATTTGTAGCTTGGTACTACACAAGCAGGTAATTTTGACAAAGTTGTATTATCCACATTCCAAATTCTGAGTATAGGCGGGGATGTGGGGTACTTCCCTTTCACTTAGCTTCACTTTCACATACTAGTCTATGATTTTTTTTATTGCTAGTAATTACTAATAGATTTGAAAATACTCTACTTACTCATAATATTATAGACACGATTTTTTACTTATTATAAACCAGTGCTCTACTAAAATGCCATCTCACTCATATTATTCATATTTTTTTAAAGTACCTATCATCTTTAAAATAGGTAAATTTCGAATTAAAATATAATTACTCGAAACCTTAATAACTTTTTTATGTAAAAGAATATGAACACCTTACAAAGAGAGAAAGACCGTATTGATGGATGGTTATTTGAGTAGAAAGAAAATGTATGCTCCGAGTAATTAATTAACTTGAAACAGAGCTCGGAAACCCTCAAAAGAGTCTGCAATATCGGCAGAAAATTGATACTGTTAGGAAATGAAAACTTTCCTAGAAAGTTCATAGTTATATAGAAATCCTTACCTGGAGTATATCGGTTGGTAATAACATTAGCTACTATGCAACTGTACGTAAGGTAAGATCAAGATATCTATAATTAGTTTATACACAGTGAAAGCGCAAAGGTATTTATTGCTGTGACTTTTTGCAATCTACTGAGCTGAGTAATAATTGTATATTTGTTTAGGAAAATTAAATAGCGAATTAATAAATAATGTTTTCATATGTGACTAGCAGTCGAAATAAGTTTTATCCGTAGAACGTAAAATGATTATCTTATATTTACCGTGTATATTTTGATGTATGTGTTCTCTTTCTCATGCACACACAAACAAACGCACGCACGCACGCACGCACGCACACAAGTAATTTTATACCTGTATAAAATGGCTCCACAATGCTACTTATTATGTACGTTTACTGACAAGAATTACTCGTAAGGTTTTCTAAATTTAACAAAAAAAAATTTGCTCTCCAAACAGGACTATTTCTTTTCGATCTTACAAAAGCTTTTGATACGCAATTTACACCGATAAGTAATGATAACGCTGGAACCAATTTAATCTTTATTTCATCGCGGAGTCTCAAGAGCTTTACTATTAAATGAGTTTTAAATAAAATTCATGCAGACCCAGTTGCGTTATATAACAGCAAAAATAAATTGAATACGTTATATCAGGAACAGTTTCATATTAAAATGATTTTTTTCATTAAAAAATCTTTTACATTTTGCCTTAAATAATCAAAAAGGTTTGATTTACGGACCGAAAATAACTTAACGCTAGTCTTAGAAACTATACCATCTTCATTTTTCAAGAACTCATAATAGTTCACCAATCGATATAGAATTTGCTGTGATCGCTACGCTTGGTAGGCGGATGGCGGATCGCTACGCTTGGTATGCAATGGTAAAGCCGAGGTCTCTCGTCTTAGATGCTGTTTCTGTAGCTGGTCTATATTTTTTTTTTCATTGAGGATGTCGATGGCTACATTGTATAGGCTTCTAAATCATAATAACCAAAATATGTTTTACTAAGTGACATTATGCGTAGATAGAAAATAACCATGAGTTGATAAATAGAAAATATTATATATTTATATAATACATAATATTTTAGAACGAAAAATAAAAGCACTTTACAATAAAACATTTAAGCACATATTATAGAGATAGAAAATTGACAACTAATACGAGAGTGAGAAACAACTTTGCAGTCAATACTAGTATCTTTTTATTAGTTTCGTAATTATTACAATATTATTCAAAAAAAAGGAATCAAGTCTGTGATATAGTATGGTCAATTAATTTTAGAAATTGGGCGCACATTCTCTGCATAGTTTTCACACTTTTTAGTTCGTATAATATAAAAAGCACTATTATGATCCGTATCTTCTATATCTATGCCTTGAAGGTCTATGGATTTCACTGTGTAAAAGTTCTATATTTAATTTCTATTATTATATTTGGGTACCCGGTTGACCGAGCTTTGCTCGGTATTTTTCGCTCGTTTTTTTTAATTCGTGTGTTTTTGAAATTATATTTAGATACAAATTACATACTGATGAAATACGAATAATATTTTTTGATCTTAGCGACATAATAGAAAAAACTGAACTGGTTATTTGAATAAAAAATCATGAGTGCAATTATTTTAATTAAAATTTTCGTGTTTTTAAAAAATACTAAAAAAAGGGCTCGAAAAAATAGATTTTCTCAAAAAAGAAAGGAACTTGAAAAAAAAATTAAAAAAGTCGGTCGGTCGATCTGGGCTCGAACCATTGGTATTACGATTTTGTGACCGTCCAATATACCAATGAAGCTATTTGTAATCATTAATAAACTGTCAAAATCAACCTTCTTATTCTAACGAAATTGTAGCAGTTTTTCATTGCCTAAAAACACGGACACAGAGACATTTTCTAAAAATAAATCCTAGCTAGATCGATTTATTGCCCCCGAAACTCCCTGCACACATTTTATGAAAATCGTTGGAGCCGTTTCCGAGATTCCGACATATATATATATATATATATATATATATATATATATATATATATATATATATATATATATATATACAAGAATTGCTCGTTTAAAGGTATAGGATAAATAAATTGACTTTAAATAAATTATTGTACGTCCGACAAGGCCAGGACATTATACTAATCAATACATACATATATTTAAACAACATAAAAAACATTTGTACAGGCCCCACGGTAGAAGTGAAACCTTCAGAAAACGAATGCAGAGTATCAGGAGTAGGAAAGTTGTTAGGTTTGTTTATTACAATACGCGTCTGTATTTTGATTCTTAATCGGAGATAAATGTAGATGTCTATGGGCCAAAGCATCCACTTACCATCAGGTGGACTGTGTGCTCGTTTGTCTCCCTTATTCTACAAAAAAACCTCAACTAATATCCTGCTACTACTTAGAAGCATTGATTTGCATTTGGATTGGTTAACCAAAACGCCATACCTGTGATTGAGCTTATTAATATTATCGTTAAGGTGGTTAACACGAGATTGCACATAGAGCTGAAGTTCATGCATGCATGCAGATGGTATGAACAGTTGAGAACTAAAGTGATAGAATTTATGAATAAAGAAAACAATATAATAGAAAGTACTCCACCTGGCAGTACGCCTGTTTCAATGTCAACCCATCTTGAGAACTCTCGTCCTAATCGTACCGATTGCCGCGAAGATAGGATGAAAATCAATCCAAAGCTGGGATTGAGAATCTAAGATAATTTAGAAAGGCTATAAGGGTATTGTGGCTGACTGTATTAAAAGACTTTGAAAAATCAACAAGCACTACTACTACTACTATTACTACTACTGCTACTACTACTGTAAGCTGTTTCTGCTCATCCATTCCCATTGTAATATCCTCTGTGACTTTTATCAAGACAGTGGTAGTTCTGTGACTTGTGCGAAAGCCTAACTGATATTTATTCAGCAGATTGTATTTGGTTATGAACAAAAGATTTGCTTGTGAACACAGACTTCCAGAACTTTAGTTAGGTATGGCAATATTAAATTTGGTCGAAAATGGGTGGGTAACGAGGGATTAATTATTTTAGGAAGTGGTCACACAAATGTTTTTTTCTATCGAGTAGAATATTGGCCTGAATCAAGGGAATAGTTTATAATATGTGTGATTGCAGTTCAACAGTCAAGTCGTTCATTTTTAATATATAATAAAATAACAAAATAATTTTGCTTATCTTTAGAAACGCATAGTGACATCGATTTTGATTTTCTATATCTAGCTTACAATGAAGAGCCCTTATTAAAACACAATACAACGTGTAGTAGAGTATATAGCTGGTTTTGTGGTAAGAAAAGTAAAAATTAAAATTGTTTGTGAAGAGTGTTGCAATGCCGTACAGCCTTTCCGCCAATTCAGTAGTGCAAATTCGTTTATAAGGAAAAGAGATTTTTCATCTAATATTGAAGGCTGTTTAACATATCCTTCACAAGATGTAATTCACCTTTGTCTAAAATGTGAAATGTTTATTTGAGAAAATAATAAAATCACTAAACTTATCGGAGAGTCTATAATGAAAAAAGCTGTACTCCTTATATTGGAAGATAATACTGACTTGTTTTCATGTATGGTATGCCATAGCTTGGATCAAAATATTTTGAGTGGGCACAAATATTTAATTATAAAATATATTATATGAGTTTATTTTGACATTCGGATTAAATATGAATATAAACTTACTAATTTAAGTAAGGAAACTTCCAGGAACCAATTAAACAAGATTTTTTTGTTTAAAGGTCAATAAGTTACATGAAAAATAAATAATAAGTAATACTTATATGAAAAATAAAGCAGTTATTATGTACTCCGTGTCTCCGTTTTTATTTCACCAGCAAAACATATCAAAACGATAACTTTAAACAAATTAATTATAGTTACCTACTGGCATTTAAACAGAACAGTATCACTTAACTGATTTCTACAAGTTTCCTTACTTACATACAAAATTATATTATATGTAATTATATATTATATGTAATTAAGTTTACTTTCATGTTAAAATCAGATGTTAAAATAAACTTCTATAATGTACTTAATTTTTAAATGTTTTTTTTTTTGCAATTTTGTTAAAATGTTTTTTTTTTAATTCTGTGTTTTTATTATTTATTTAATGTTTTTGTTATTTTGTTTCTGTTTCTAATTCTATTTTGTAATTATTAAAAGTAATATTTATATAAAAAATAAAGTAGTCATTATGTACTCCCTGTGCCCGTTTTTATTTCACCAGCCAAACATTTTATAAAATACAAATAGGTAGATTATAATTAAGTATATAACTATTTATATTTCATATATTTGATTGACATTATCATTATGTTGAAAACTTAATTTCGGGAAACCTGTTTATGCTCATAAATACAATTTTCCGATCTGATTCTTGGCGAAATTGTTTGTAAATTTTTGTACATTTTCAATTAAAATCCGATAAAAAGCAGGTGGTGGTGGTGATAGAATATCCCCTACCTCATATCATCCCAAGAGGGTCGTAAGAGGTGACATAGGGAAATTGAAACAGGTGATGGACAGCACCAGCAGCATCTTTCAAACAACAACTCAAAATAAAAAAATATGGTTAACAACCCGCTCGCCAAGCGTGTTAACTATGGCAAAATTCCCTTTATGAAGTAATCTATGGAGAGACCTATGTTCAGCAGTGGATTTTTATAGGCTATGATGGATTATGGATGATGAAAAAGCAGGTAGCAGGTAGGTGCAGCTTATTCCCAGGGACATGTTATTCGATCACTTTAAAATTATTTTCGAACTACCATGGTAAAATTTCAGTTAATTTTCAATAAAATAGTCTAGTGCACGAAAGTTATTTAGTTTTGTTTACATAACTATTTTTATAAATCTTTTTACCGCTTCCTTAACAATCATTTTTCGATAGTCCTTGTTAGTAATATGTACATCCCTAGCTAACGCACACAATGACAAATCAAAATTGGTCACGCGTTTTCGGGCTCTTAGGTCGTCTATACGCTGGTATATTCTAAGTCTAGAGTTTCGACATACAAGATTAATAAAGTACAATTTAGTTTTCGAACGCAGCTTATTCTATCCTTTATACAGAAGTATACTCCATAAACATAGTGATTATATCGTAGATAGAGAAACCTATAGACAAATTGACACCGTGTTTCGCATTCGCACACGAAAAAGATAGATTTATGCATACGTCTTGCATAGAAATGAGACAGAGCGGTGTGATTGTTTGTCCCTTTCTCCGTGCCAGTTTTTTTGTTTTGCAAACTACACTTTGCTAAACAAATTTAACAGTTCGTAGCCATATAAGGAGTTTACAAGTTGGTTTAAGTGAGAAAAAAGTGTTTTGTGAGCTTTGTGTTTTTGAGATTGGTGAATCTTGTACAGTTCAGTTCTTAGAACAATTAAAATTTTTATCTAAATATGTTTAAAAGTCATAAAGATTATTGTATAACCTAAAACTACGTTATCGTCCTTTCTCACTCGAGGCCACACTAATCATTAGTCTATAGCATTGAAGTAATATGTACTTACGTACTAGAACAGCTATTTAAAACAAAAAAGGCGCACTCTGTGTTCGCGCGGTTGAAAAAAGAGGTGTGGCATGTTTGTACGTGTTATTTTTTAGATTTATACTACTTGCTATTTCTTAAAATTGAGATTATTTCTTTTTTTATGGAAGCTTTACTGTCGTGGAAAATATCAATAGTTGAAAAGTTTTTGTTGTAGCAGTTAAGTGTACGACTAATGACAGAATTTTGAGCATATTTAGAGCGACTTAAAGGGACATGAAATAGGGATGTATGTCTGGTACGCTTCGAAGGAGCATTGAATTGTAGGAATTGAACTGTCAATTCGGGACTATCAATTTTATTACTACAGATGTCGTGTAGAAACAAAATTTGTAGAAGTGTACGTCGGTCCTTTAACTGCAATAAGTCATGGTGATAGCAAGATTCCTTATAACCGCTTTTTTTATGTTGAGTACGATAATTTAACGTCTTAATAAATTTACATTGTATTTGCTCTATATTCTCTATATAAGACAAATAATGCGGATTCCAGACATTACAACAATACTCCAAAACACTTCTTACATAAGAATAATACAAATTTTTAATGCATTCAGAATCTGAGAAAGGACGGGACACTCTTGTAACAAATCCTAAATTTTTATACGCTTTTGCAACCATTGTGATTGTGATTACAACCAGCGGCGCAAAGGGAAGAGAGCGCACGAGGGCCGCGTGCTAGCTTATATTACTTCGGTCCTTCTTTCAAGGCGTATCGGAGGGGCGCGCTTCTTATTGGTTGCAAATCACGCGATATTCTAGAATCATCTTCTTTCCCCTCTCACCCCACCACCCCGGTGTGTCGGAGGCACGACAGGTGAAGGAAAGGTCGAAGGAAGGACAAAACGCTTGGCAAGCCTACCTTCGAATAAAATAAAATACGAATGGTTTTCCGCGCAACCATCCCCCCCGGCTTGAAGGATCTCCTTCAAAAATAACTAACCAACTAAAGCTAAGATCAAACTAACAAAATAACTAACTAACGCTAAGATTAAACCCAAATTTCGACTACAATTGCTAATCCAGAAAGCTAATTCAAACTATGAAAGGGCAAAGGGCACAAACGGATTGTGTTACTCGACAAGACCTAAAGTCCGCATTTCCGGAAATGACGGCTTAGGACGTATTCGAAAGCAAGCTATACATCTGTGCACCCGATTGCGGATTAAGTTACGTGCAGAAAGAATCCAATAATTCTGACGCAAGATTGACATCAGCAAGTCGGGGCCAGCGTGAGAATTCAATTTATGATGGTAATCAACTAATAAATTCATGATATGGTCTTTACGCGGGTCTTAAAACTATAGGGTGCCGTTGGTCGAAACTCAACTGCGAGTTGGACAAGCGTCCACCTACCCTGACGATCCCATCTTGTAAAAATGGCTTAAGGCGTTGAAAAGCGCGACTACAAGCTATATTCGATTGTAATCTTGTAATTTCCTCGAAAAAATGTACACGTTGAAGTTCACGCAATACTAGCAACTCGGCATAGTTGTAATTGGATGCCAAGATATACGAACGTCGTGGTAAAAGCTTCGCGAATCGACAAACGTAAACTACGCTACGCAATAATTTCGACCAAGAGAACAAGCGGTTCGCCAAAGCAATGATTGGAGAAACCTCGCTCGAAACGCTCGCCACCAGAGCGTGCCTCTTCTCTTCCGGCGGTTGTGACACTGACGAAGGGTCGAAATCGGTTATTGGCTATTGCGAGGGTTCCAATTGAACCCAAGAAGGTCCATGGAACCAAAGCGGATGGTCCATTATTTGCATCGGGGTGAGTCCACGGGATAGACAATCGGCAGGGTTTTCCGTACCGGACACGTGATAAAAGTTCCGCGTTCTTAACTCGTCTTGGATCTTGGCCACTCGATTCGCGACAAACGTATCCCTACGGTGGGGTGAGGAATGAACCCAACATAAAGCGACGGTTGAGTCGGAAAAGGCAAATATCCTTTCTAAGTGAACTCTGACATTTGGACATGCGCTGATAACTGCGGTAATAGGTTTGGTGAGGACTAATTTTGCGCAAAGCTCTAAGCGCGCCAGAGAGACAACCTTACGGGGGGAGACTCTTGACTTAGAGCTAATGAGGCTAATCGAATTTCTACCATTATTTTGGACATGGAAATATATAACGCCCCCGTAAGCCTTCTCGCTGGCGTCTGCAAACCCAACGACCGTGATGACGCTATTTCTATCGACGTTTATATGGCGTGGTATTTTAATTTCTCTTAGTAAAGGAAGTTCCTCTCTAAAACGCTGCCACAACCGAACAATGATGTCAGGCGGCGAGTCATCCCAATCGCATTCACATAACCAAAGTTGTTTAATCAAAAGTTTAGCGTATAGTACCAACGGAGCTACGAAACCTATTACATCCCATAATCTAGCAACGCATGACAGTATTGTACGCTTTGTGCACGTTTCTGCGGGCGGGTTTACCTTAAAGCTAAACACGTCGAATTCTGGTGATCAACACAGACCGAGCACCTTGTGCGTATCAGAATCGTCGAATTCCTTTATCGCCGAAAGACGGTGTGATCGTGAGATTGTGTCTAAAACCGGACGCGAATTACTAGTCCACTTGACAAGATCGAATTGACCCGATTTCATGAGCTTTATAACCTCGGCGGTGGGTAGGTTGGCCTCCTCCACGCTATCGACCGAGTACACAAAATCATCCATATATAATCTAATTTCAATTGCCCTCTTAGCCTTAGGATAAGAGGGACCTTCATCGTAGGCGAGCTGTCTCACCGCACGTAACGCATGAAATGGGCTCGACTTTAAACCACAGCAAATGTGGCTAAATTCAAACACCATTAGAGGTTCTTTTGGGTTGAAACGATATAAAATGCGTTGGAATCGACGGTCGCATTCACGAACCCCTATGCAAAGAAATATTTGGCGAATATCAGCGGATAGTGCTATACTAAACAAACGAAAATTTGCTATTATATTAAATAAACTGCCCTGTAAATTTTGCCTACTATAGTATATATCGTCATTATATATATCGTTAAGAGAAAGGTGAGTGCTAGTTTTAGCACTAGCGTCGAGCACTACACATAACTTAGACGTAAGTTTGTCTTCCCCAATGACCCCGTGATGTGGTATGAAATACGACGGTTTATCTTCGTAGTTATCTAATTTCGGAGCCACAAGTGATATGTAACCTTACCTTATATATTCGTTAATGACGCAGTCATAAGCTTCTTTTAATTGCGGTGAAGCAAGCATCCTACGCTCCAAACTGTAGAAACGTTTTGCCGCCATTTGACGCGAATCGCCGAGAGATAAAACATCTCCTTTAAAGAGCAGCGCTACACTATATCGACCGTCGGGATCACGAACGGTCGTGCGGACGTAAATTTCCTCGCATAATCTATCATCTGGGCTAACTATAGGTGGAACGTTCACCTCCTCCATCTTCCAAAATTTGCGGACTAACGACTCGAGTGGTTCGACAGCCATACAACAATAAGAGGTTGCCGAAATACTATCCATGATGGGGGCGGAACCAACGATGACATAGCCCAAGACGGTTTCCAATGCGTAAGGCTCGGTATGCGAGGAGTTGCCCCTGACCTTATTGTGTAACAAAAGAAGAGGGAAAAGCGATGCTCCAATGAGCATGTCTATGTTTCCGGGAACGGCGTAAGTGTCGTCTGCCAGAGTAAAATTTTTAAATTCAATCATTGCCGAGGTGTCAAGCAAAACGGTTGGCAGACGTTCAGTGACTTTATCTACTACTAACGCATTTATATCAAAGTTAACATTACGATCTATCCGAGAATAAAATTTCAAATGTATATATCCCTGGGTAACTTTGTTAGTACCTCCGATGCCTTTGACTACGGGAAATGAAGGTGTCCTATTTATTGGCAATCCTAAGCGCTGACAACATTGTCGCGTTATAAAGCTATTTTGGGATCCGCTGTCTAGCAATGTACGGACGCTTTGTTCCTTTCCACGCGAATCCCTAACTATGATATGGGCTGTACCCAGTAACACGGTTGAAGGAGGCTGTGTTCCCATATTCGACAATGAGCACAGAGCGACATCACCAGGTCGACCGCTAGAATCGTCGACTTTAGTAGGTGTGATTTCCTTGTCTGATTTACTTGACGCAAATATGTTGCTGTTTTCGAAATGTAATAACGTGTGATGTTTTCTGGCGCACTTGTTACACACGGAACTAGAATTGCATTTAGCAACTAAATGTCTATCGCTTAGACAATTCAAACATAATTTGTTTGTCCTTACTATTCTATAACGTTCGCTGGGTGAATGTTTACGAAAAGTCGGCACAATTGTATAAATTGCCGTGTTGTTTATCTTTACATAGCATACGGGCGCAGCGGTTACGTATGTTAACGGCCCTGCGGTTTTAGATGATGGAGTCTGTCTACGGTCGACACATTTCTTAACTTCTTGTTTAACGTTCGATGAGCGCTGCATCACTTTGATTTGGCCTCGCACAAAGGATGCTAATGAATCAAATGAGGGCATCTCAGAGCTATGATGCTCCATTTCAAACGCACGCACTGTGTCGGGGTCTAGTTTCTTTAGTGCAACATGGAAAAACACCACGTCCATAAGGTCAGTAAAATTTAAGTTCTTAAGTGCAGCCACCGATGCCATAAATTTATCTAAAAATTGCTCTAAGCCAGTGATTTTCGCGGATGATATAGGTTTAATATCAAATATTTAGTCTAAATATGAAGAGGCTAACATTCGCTTATCTTCATATTTGTCCTTAAGTGTTTCGAATATTAACAAATAATTATTTGCTGTTGTTGCGAAACCCGAGCAAATTGACTGTGCCCTGCCACTCAGTTTACTAATTAAATAATATAATTTTTCAGCGTCCGATAACGATGGATTATTATGTATATTGTTTTGAAAACTACTAAAGAAGAAGGGCCATGTCTTAATATCGCCATTGAATACCGGAATGTCTATTGGGGGCAACCTAATAGAATCACGTGGGCGTACCTGGGCTTCCGGCTTTGCTTCGCTTTGAGATGGGGACTGCAAGAGCTTCGCCGTTATTTTCACGCGATACAATATATCTTCAAATGCTAGAAGCGGCTGATAGTTCACTGTATACTTAGGGTCGAGTTGTAATTCCAAATTATTAATTTGGTAATATCTTGTCGTAATTCGTCCGCAAAGAGTCCACCGCCTCGATTTCACATAAAAACGTTTCCCGCACTTCTTCCATGTTAATATTCTTTATGTGATCACTAATACATTGTATACGTGAGAAGAGTATGTCCCTCTTGGCGTAAAGAGTTTTAAGTTTAATTTCATTTCCACTAACTGCCATTTTAAATTGCTAGAATTAATATTAGATTAATCACAATTAATCGCACAACGCTGGACACCACTATTGTCTTATCGTGCCGTATTACGTCGTTAAATTTAACACCTTTACAACGAGCCGAGGTGACGCATGTCGGTCGCTAAACTCACACTATTTTTACAAAATGTCGGGTACGCTGAATGACCGTGCGGAACTAAACTATTTTGAATGAATAATTCTGTTTGCGAATAACTAACCAAAGTTTAAATTTAAACCAAAGGTATGTGGAGCGGGCCTAGTATCGGATCAGGTCGACACTATCACATCTGGCGTGGCCTGTGGTCAGATACCGTAAACCACATCGAGGGCCCTTGGATGGAAGTTGTGGCAAGCCAGGGTGCGAGTGTTACGCCTATAGACCCCGTCACCTTAACGGACGGGCTGCATCACCACTGGTTTAAGAGGTTTTTAGTGCGTCACGCTGTGCTCACCCGACAGTTTCAAGAGGATCTCTTGAAACATTTAAGTAACACATAAAGATTCACTACTAGGGTCGCTCATTTGGTTTCCAAGGACCAGGGTACCACAGACCAGAGCAAATACCGTCTCATCACGTGTCTACCGACCATATACAAGACACTAACATCCATTTTGAACGCGAGAATCACTCGTCACCTGGAGCTAATTCAGTTAAAGTTACGCGTTTAAAATGGATGTATAGGCGTTTTCATGCAACCAAGGAACCATTCCCCACTGACAAAGTGGTTAATCGCAGCCATCGGAACTTCTTCGCCGCCTAGATAGACTACAGAAAGAAATTTCACTCGGTGCCCCATACATGGCTAAAGAGGGTCCTCAAGCTGTACGAGTTTGGCTGTACAGTTAGAGACTTCCTAGAGCAGTGCATGGGGTCGTGGATCCTGATCCTTTGTCATCTGTATGAGCAGATGACAGTTGCGGAGAACCACATAAGAATAAGAAGGGGTATCTTCCAGGATGATTGTACCTGAGTCCAATATGGTTCTGCCTCTCTCTGAACCCTCTGTACCTTAGTGGGGGACTTCGGGAGGGAATTTCAGCTTCGGAAAGGAGGTACTCGCTTCCAATTGCTCCCATCCTATGGAAATGCTAAACATCATTTGTGATTTTAAATATCTGGACAAACAAAATAACTGGACCTGGCTCAAGAGGTGACCAATATATGGGGTGATCTGCTGCCCGAAATTATTCCTGTAGTCTTCTCTGCAAACGGGCTGATCCCAGTCAGCCTCTCGGGTCATCTGAGGCAACTGGAGCTCCGGGACGGAACGGTCTTAAATGCAGAAGGTGGTGCCCCTCGATACCGCCCGTATCGATTACCCCTCGGCCGTTTGGCCTCCCCTGTCGAGGGCTCCCATCTGGTTGTGCTTTTGTTTATTTATTTATTTATTATTTATTAATTATAACACAGAGCCAGAGCCAGAGCAAGCGGAATCGGGCTGTCGTTAGGGGTTCTGAACCCATTGCTGGTGACCTATTTCGAAGCCAGCCGGGACCTTTGTAAGATGGACTCAATTCTTTTTGACGTCGTACTGGCAATCTGCCGTATTATAGGCACCAAAATTTCCATGGCTGGACGCGCTACTGGACAAAGTAGCGCTATCCCAGCCTGGAGAGTAAGAATTGAAGAACGTATCGCAAAGGATAGGGCCCTCATCGGCAGACTGATATGCTTCAGGTCATGCAATACCAGGTCAAGGATTGTGCGCACCGTCAGGATGGCGTTTGCTGGGATAAATTTTAGTTTATCCCAGCCGGATATAATGCAAAAACTGACGGAGTGCATAGACGACCTGAAGCAGAGAATCGCTGCTTGGGGACAGCGGATTCGGCGATATACTGAGAGGTCGACACATCACAACCAGAATCGTCTTTTTCAGAGTGAAGAATTCTGGCACGGCTTGACAGGCTGCATCACCACTGGTTTAAGGGGTTCGTGGTGCGTCACGCTGTGCTCGCTCGACAGTTTCAAGGGATCTCTTGAAACAGAAGTACGCTCCCAAGCCCTTCACTACTGGGGTCACTCATTTGGTTCCTAAGGACCAGGGTACCACAGAACCGAGCAAATACCGCCCCATCACGTGTCTACCGACCATATACAAGACACTAACATCCATTTTGAGCGCGAGAATCACTCTTCACCTGGACTCAAATCAGGTGATGTCCCGCGCTCAAAATGGATGTCGGGGTTGTGTTCGTGGCACCAAGGAGCCACTCCTCATTGACGCGGTTATTGGCAAAGTGGTGAAACGCAACTGTCGGAACTTCTCCGCTGCCTGGATAGACTACAAAAAGGCATTTGACTGGGTGCCCAATACATGGCTAAAGAGGGTCCTCGAGCTGTACAACATTGACTGTACAGTTAGAGACTTTCTGGAGTAGTGTATGGGGCAGTGGAGTTCGATTCTTTGTTATCTGAATGAGCGGATGACGGCTCCGAAAAGCTGCATAAAGATGAAAAGGGGTATATTTCAGGGCGACTGTCTGAGTCCAATCCGGTTCTGCCTCTCTTTGAACACTCTCAGTACTTTACTGGAGGGCTCCAGGAGATTTCCGCTTCGGAAAGGAGGTACAAAAGTGACCCACCTTTTTATATGGATGACCTCAAGTTGTTCGCCTCCAGTCACTCCAATCGTGTGGAATTGCTAAACATAACTTGTGAATTAAGATTTGGAGCACCACCTCAGAAGGTAATACAATATGTTAACAGAGATTGGGCCAAGGCAAAGTAGACGGATTTCTTTAGTTTCTCATCCGCCGCGTCTCTCAGAGATTTAAATACATATATTAGTTTACGCAAGCTGCTATTAAGGGTATTAAAGTGTTCATGAAAACGTAGAGTGCTATCGATTACAACTCCTTTACTCTGTCAGCTTGACATAGTTGTATGCAGGTTTCTGCATTATTAAGTGGATTGGAACACGAGTGACTAACAACGGTATGTGGTAAAGGTGATGTGGTTAATGTGTTATTTTTTTAACCTAAACGGGACATAACATATTTTATATATGTCCCGTGTAAGTACGTTATTTCGAAGCTAATTTGAGACAAGTGTTGTAGCCTAACGGGGCGTACGCATAGATTTCTTGCTATGTACTTGCACTAAAAAGGAGGACGGTGACATCTGCAATACTTATGATCCGCCCTTTAGGGAGAATGAGCATACCCAGTTCGTTAATATATATATGAGAAATAAGGTTGGAGAGAGTACGCTGCCCTGAGGCATTCCATAGGTAATTGTGCATTTAGCAGTGATGAATTTATCCACCTGAACGCACTGAGTACGTCTACTCAAGTAGCCTTCTAAAAGTCACAGTTGAATTCCTCTAATTCCCATACTCTCCATCCTACCTAAAAATATGGGTATAGAAACCGTGTCGAAAGCTTTAGCAAGATCTAGAAAAATGCCAAGAACTTTCTGCCCGTTGTCCAAGTTTGTAACAATATAATTTGTAAGGTCATGAATTTGAATGATTTACCTGACCAAAAACCATATCGTGAGGGCGAAAGTAAGTTATTTATTTCCAAATAATTTACGAGCCTGTTGTTCATTATGCGTTCAAGTATTTTGGACAAGGCAGATAGCACGGCTATAGGTCTATAGTTATCGGCATGGTCTTTGTCCACACCCTTATAAATCGGTTGTATAATCGATTTTTAAAAGCTTTTGGGAAATTTTCAGGTTGTGAGAGCAAGATTGCAAATATATTTGAGGGGTGGGACAATTCATTAATATGCATTTTGAGGAAATCAGAGGATATTCCATCCCACTGTTAGTACAGTACCCGGTTGACCGAGATTTGCTCGGTATTTTTCGCTCGGTTTTTTTTTTTAATTCGTGTGTTTTGGAAATTATATTTAGATACAAACTACACACTGATGAAATACGAATAATATTTTTTGATCTTAGCGATATAATAGAAAAAACTGAACTGGTTATTTGAATAAAAAATCATGAGTGCAATTAGTTTAATTTAAATTTTCGTGTTTTTAAAAAATACTAAAAAAAGGCTCGAAAAAATAGATTTTCTCAAAAAAGAAAGGAACTTGAAAAAAAACTTAAAAAAAAAGTCGGTCGGTCGGTCTGGGTTCGAACCATGGTATTAAGATTTTGTGACCGCCCAATATATCAATTCATCTATTTGTAATCGTTAACAAACTGACAAAATTTACGTTCTTATTCTAACGATATGGTAGCAGTTTTTCATTGCCTAAAAACACGGACAAAAAGACATTTTCTAAAAATAAATCCCAGCTAGATCGATTTATTGCCTCCGAAACTCCCTGCACACAAAATTTTACGAAAATCGTTGGAGCCGTTTCCGAGATTCCGATTATATATATATATATATATATATATATATATATATATATATATATATATATATATATATATATATATATAAGAATTGCTCGTTTAAAGGTATAGGATTAAAGATATATGTATATTTAACATTTTCTTTTATATATTAATTCAGCCCCAACCAGATGAGAATACTCTATTAATACTCCTTAATAATAATAATATTCAAAGTGTCTGTTTGTGTAATATTGAAATAACTGGCCTGTATTAAGCTCAGGGGGTTATTTCCATCCTTTTAAGACATAAATAATGACCTTTTCAGCAGATCCTGTTTGTCTCTTCGGGCTAATATTCGGAATGGAAGAACCGATTGTAATGAAACATAACAAACAGATATAGAGCAAAGCCAGGAGGGACCTAGCCTATATTTTATCTGAAAAACTTTTATTTTTTATACAAAATATTAAGGTTTTTTAGTAACATACGTTCCATAATCAAAATTCACTTGATCTGATTTAATTTGAAAATTGTTTATTGCAGGAGGTTTCCCCGAATGCACCGAACATGGCAACTTTAGTGAAACTATATTTGATAGGTCTATATTTGATTGATCACTTATTAACTTTTGCTTTATATAGAATATTGTTACAATTTTAATTACATTCATGTATGTGGCAAACATAATTATTTATAATAACACAAATCTAAACTGATTGACCGTGTAGTTACATATGAGATTATCCACTACCCCATATCACCTTGTGGGTCTCGTTAGAGATGACAGAGGGAAACAAATCAGGAGATGGACAGCAGCATTTTCCAAATAACGACTAAAAAAACTGCGGTTGCCAACCCGCTTGCCAAGCGTCAAATATCCCACGTATGAGGCAATTTATGGGGGTGACCTGTGTTCAGCAGTGGACTTCGATAGGCTCTGACAGTAAATCTTTACACATTCACTTGTCATTTCGGTGGAAATCACAGAACACTAACTCTAGCGAGAGGCGGAAATACAGTGAGTTGGTCGGGAGACTATGACATTTGTCTGATGAAAAAAACTTTCTTCTCTTGTTTATGTCGTTTGCCGACTACATAGAAAAGGAAAAATACAAAAGTCAGTTTCTGAAACGTATATTATATGAAATACACGAAAAGAATCTTCCGATCAGTATATCGGCGGATAA
Source organism: Parnassius apollo (assembly GCA_907164705.1). Classification (NCBI taxonomy): domain Eukaryota; kingdom Metazoa; phylum Arthropoda; class Insecta; order Lepidoptera; family Papilionidae; genus Parnassius; species Parnassius apollo. The sequence goes on from CAJQZP010001441.1 coordinate 2,145,544, forward strand.
TCAGGCACACTGATCATCATTATCATCATCATTACAGCCCTTCACTGCTGAACATAGGCCTCCCCCAAGTAATGCCACAAAGCACGGTCATGAGCCACCTGCATCCATCGACTTCCTGCATGTCTTACCAGGTCGTCACTCCATCTAGTGGGGGGTCGCCCTACACTACGCCTACCGACACGAGGCTGCCACTCGAGAACCTTTCTTCCCCATCGGTTATCGGTTCCTCGAGCTATATGGCCGGCCTATTGCCACTTCAGCTTACTAATCCGTTGGGATATGTCGGTCACTCTGGTTTTACTGCGAATATCCTCATTTCCGAGTCTATCACGCAGAGAAACTCCGAGCATAGCCCTCTCCATAGCTCGCTGAGCGACCTTGAGCGTCCTCAAACGGCCAGCAGTGAAGGACCACGTCTCTGATCCATAAGTCATCACTGGCAACACGCACTGGTTGTACACTTTAGTTTTAGGAGATTGAGGTATACCTGACGAGAAGATGTGTCGTAATTTCCCGAACGCTGCCCAGCCGAGTTGAATCCGTCGATTAACCTCTCGGTCGAAGTTGGACTTACCTAGTCGGACTATTTGTCCCAGGTAAACGTACTCGTCAACAACTTCGAGCATAGTGCTCCCAACAACTACCGGCATAGGTGTGACATGGACATTAAACATGATCTTTGTTTTGTCCATGTTCATCTTAAGACCTATCCGTTGGGAGACACCATTGAGGTCATTGAGCATAGTGCTAAGGTCCTGCAGCGATTCTGCCATAAGGACTATATCGTCGGCAAATCGAAGGTGAGTGATGTACACGCCATTGATTTTAATACCGTATCCTTTCCAGTCCAGTAGCTTGAAAACGTCTTCCGACGCAGCGGTGAAGAGTTTCGGGGATATAACGTCACCCTGTCTTACACCTCTCTGCAGTTGGATAGGTTTCGAACTCTGGTTCTGTACTCGGATAGCCATCGTAGCCCTACTGTACAAACACTTCAGCACTTCGATATACCGACAGTCAACTTGGCACCGCTGAAGGGACTGTAGCACCGCCCAAATTTCGACGGAATCAAAGGCTTTCTCATAGTCCACATACGCCAGGCAAAGTGGCAGATTGTACTCTATTCTAATCTCGCTCAGACTGACGTCCGGGATATCATCGGAATAGTGTCGGGTAAGACTTGCTCTTGGATCGTTATTTACACTTGCGTGTGGCTCCAACGATGATGTGTACAGCTGCCCATAGAACCTCTCAATCTCACTCAAAATCTCAGGTGTCCTGGAAACGATGCTGCCACACTCAGTCTTCAGCTTTGGCAGTTGGCTCTTTCTGGCAGACAGATCTCTGGCAAAGACTTTGGAGCCCTGGTTCCGCTCGATCGCTTCTTTAATATGAGCAGTATTAAAGTCGCGTAAGTCTCGCCGCACGCACTTGGAGATCCTGTCTGTTCAGTTGCCTGTATGCTGTCAAATCTGTTGACGATTGCAGCCTCATCTCCCGTCTAACAGCCATGAGATTAAGAGTGTGATCGGAGAGTTTTTGTGTTCTTCCGCGGCGGGTCTTGCAGAACTCAGCTCCGACCGCATGGACAGTTTCCACGAGCTTGTCATTCATATCGTCCACTGCATTGCAATCTTCTAGGCACTGAAAGCGGTTACGTAACTCGAGCTGAAAAGTCTCTGGATTCTGGATCAGAGATCACTGATCGTTATATCCGAATTTTTATTGCAGTTTTTTTGCTGTAGTCTTATGAGTGTTTTTTGCTTTATTAAATACTTAATTGTTTACAAGTATTTCTACTTTTTTATAGAAGAGGATACAAACGAGCTCATGAACATCTGCAACACCAGAGACACTGTGCTTTGCTAAAATGTTCGATTAGGTGTCAAAGTTATGATCGAAAAAGAGTGATGAATTAAGGTAATAAACTAAGGATTAAGTTGGTAACGTTAAGGATTCAGTTGATCCAATTTTAAAACATTTTAATTCAATTAAAGAAAAATCAACTCCAAAAGGGATTTAAAATCCAAGAGGGGGAGTCTCAATGTAACATTTAAAAATACTGTATTTTGATGATAAAATAAAAATGCTTAAAATATTATTGCGCAAAAGTTGCCGTAGCTTAAATAGGCTAGGAGGTCTTAGAGAATTTAAGAAATCCAAATTCAAAATGTTTTTGTAATTTGCTTTAAAACTGAATGTATAAAATAATAGACATACATAGTACGTACGGGAATCGTAGAAAATTGTATAAAGCACGTGATGTGTAGTATTTCATTTCTATCTAATAAGTCTCCATTTTCTATACCATGAAGTCTACTTCAACAGTCACACCATTTCATTATTAGTTATACCAAAAAGCAAACCTATAAAGATTATTAGGTAATTTGATTTAAAACTACACACATTGTCAGTATAACTACAGAATGAATGCTTTTTAAACATTCAGAGTGTATTTTCTGCTTGTATAATTTAAGACTTGTTAATATTTTCTTTATTTCTCATAATAATTTACAAACTTTGTAATGATGCAAACAACAAATAAGTTTATTGTTCGTTATTTTAATTATTATTACATACATTGAGGGGGTGCTTTGCTGGGGGAAATTTTACTTAGGGTCTCTTTTGTACTTGGAGATATTTGTCCCGGTAATTGAGTTTTCAGGACTTTTCGGGTTTGAATGTGTGTTGTTGAACTTTGTAACTTTTTATGTTAATTACAAAAGGTTAGGTAAAGTAAATAAATAACAAATACGAATTTCTGACGCTTCTTAGCAAATGATGGAAAGTTTGTCAATGTATTAAAAAGGAGACTAAAAACAACATTTTCCATTTTATTGATATATATTTGATAAGATATTATACATACAGATCGAATTATGTAATTTCGAAAACAATGAGGGTTTGTGGAAAAAGTACCTGACGACTACGTCGCAATTACTTAAGATCTCAATCGGAGCACAAATTTTCGGGTGTAATAGGAATATCAGATACACGAAGACAGTTATTTCTAGACATCCTAGTCTATCTTTAACAAACAAGGGGAACATTTTGAACGTGTAGTGATAGCGAAGAAGAAGTGAATCATCATAATTTTTATCCTGTGGGTGCCCTAAGAGGCAATTATGGGATATGACAGAAAGATCACATTGCATCCGATAGATAGTTTCGTTAATGTCAGACGTAAAATAATCAGAGGGGCGACGAAGAGCAGCGTCAAAGTCATTAGATGCCTAATAATGCGAGATCTATCGTCTCAAGCACGCTGTTTACAGCAAATCCTAACCTACAACAAAAAGGATCATGTTCAGCAGTAGACTTTTTCGGGATATTGATGAAAAAGAAAAAAAAAGGTACAGGTTACAACGTTTCTTGTTAATTGTTCCCATGATTGAAATCAGATACGAAAAAATGGTAAAACTACCATTTATTAGAAGTCCAAAGGAGTTCATGTATTTTCTAAGTTGCCTCTAACGAAACTCGCGGCGTAATAAAAGGTAATGGATATTCCTTCGGCGCCACATACTGTTATGTATAATATAAAATATGTAAAATATTTATTTTAATTTTAATTATATAAATTATATTTATCTATATATTTACAAACATAGCAAGTTAAGAATTATAATAAATTTAAAATACATATCATAGAGAAAAATCCACGTGCAACGCAAAGGAAAACACTACCATTTCACACATAATATGTGTGCATCTATATCACAAAGGTGCTTTAGAACAGTAATAATTGTACTCACAGTATACTTCCATGAAGGCTTCTGATTGTGCGGAGTGGAATGACGGTGCCTCTTCAGACACCTCGCAACGGTAGAGGCCACGGGATTTTAAAGTCAAGTCCCTCAGGTGCACGCGACGTGCGCTCGACTTTTCTAACTGTGAGTGCAGAGGCGTAATTAGGTTAATTATCGCATAATTACCTTTAAATAGCCTATATTACTTAAGCACGAGGTGTAATGAATATAATAAGCGAAGTTATATTAGCGTCGAGTAGATGAAAACATTGAAAACAATATCTTTATTACGGATTGTGTAAACTCTCCGGTAAAGTCTTTAGTAAACCCGTCTATTAATTTATTTACGTAAAGAATATTAAGAAAAATAAATGTTTTCTCCTTCTTTACCATTACAGCCTAAAAGATGTTCATTGACGAACATAGGACTTCCCCTTTATTGCCATATAGGAGGGATATTTCCCATAGTTACCACGCTTAGAAAGCGGGTCGTAACCGCAGTTTTTTATTTTTATTTAGCTGCCATCAGGAAATGCTGTTGCCCATCTCCTGGCTCAATCTGCTCGTTAACATTGTCGCCTCTTACGATTCTCGCTTGCATATACTTACACGCCACTACACGGTTTCTTCTTAAAGCTAATTAAATACTTTTATAATATAGTTAAAACTTCAAATGATTATTTTTAGTGATTCAAGGTACTGAATTTCTTATTTTAGATACGTATATTTATTGTTAACTTTAATACTATTATAATGTTATTTTACTGAGGTTTGCTTATAACATTATCAGGACGTCAAACAGCGCAGACGCTCCGTGACCATGGTTGAAATTAAAGAGTTAAAATTAAACGCAATAACATTCGTAAAATTAGTTTTATTCCATGTGTAGTATTCGCGTAAATTTAAGAAATTATGAAATTTTTAGTAGGCGGTATATGTTACTATAGTAATTACTAAGAGGATGCTGTGACCAATAGAAACCTACATAATATATATGTAGAATACCCATTACCGGAAAAAGGAGCATTCAGTCCTCCTCACACCTAGTGCCAAAATACAGCATGCTTATATAGCTATTTTACGCTGTTACTTTGTGTCCGTGGTCTGTCTTCGACTAATATAAGCTGCAGCCACATTAGAGTTGCTGTGTAGTTCTACCAAGTAGTTAAGTAAACAAAATTATAACGCACAAGTTATGATTATTGACTTACAATAATTTCAAAACATTGACCTTCTGTTCTACGTTTTAAGATCCATATATTCTATTAACTTTTTTACCTATTTCTACTGTTTTTATTACTCACTAGTTAATACCATGCCTTCAGATTTTATAGCAAAAGCGTTAAACCGTTAACAACTAGGTAAAAATAAATAATATCTTTTTTAAGAATTGAATAAATATTACAGATACTGATTTGCAGTTTCCGACAGTATTCGAAAGTTATCGTCGTATACAAAATCATAATCATAGCCAAATCCAACCAAATATAAGTTGTAGTATAAAATAAGATATTCTTATTTTGTCTTTATCCTATCCTATATCTTTAAACGAGCAATTCTTGTATATATATATCATCATCATCATTACAGCCCTTCACAAGTCCACAACTGAACATAGGCCTCCCCCAAGTAATGCCACAAAGCACGGTCCTGAGCCACCTGCATCCATCGACTTCCTGCATGTCTTACCAGGTCGTCACTCCATCTAGTGGGGGGTCGCCCTACACTACGCCTACCGGTACGAGGCTGCCACTCGAGAACCTTTCTTCCCCATCGGTTATCGGTTCTTCGAGCTATATGGCCGGCCCATTGCCACTTCAGCTTACTAATCCGTTGGGCTATGTCGGTCACTCTGGTTTTACTGCGGATATCCTCATTTCTGAGTCTATCACGCAGAGAAACTCCGAGCATAGCCCTCTCCATAGCTCGCTGAGCGACCTTGAGCGTCCTCATACGGCCAGCAGTGAAGGACCACATCACAGATCCGTAAGTCATCGCTGGCAACACGCACTGGTTGTACACTTTAGTTTTCAGAGATTGAGGTATACCTGACGAGAAGATGTGTCATAATTTCCCGAACGCTGCCCAGCCGAGTTGAATCCGTCGATTGACCTCTCGGTCGAAGTTGGACTTACATAATCGGACTATTTGTCCCAGGTAAACGTACTCGTCAACAACTTCGAGCATAGTGCTCCCAACAACTACCGGCATAGGTGTGACATAGACATTAAACATGATCTTTGTTTTGTCCATGTTCATCTTAAGACCTATCCGTTGGGAGACACCATTGAGGTCATTGAGCATAGTGCTAAGGTCCTCCAGCGATTCTGCCATAAGGACTATGTCGTCAGCTAATCGAAGGTGAGTGATGTACTCGCCATTGATGTTAATACCGTATCCAAAAAAAACAAAAATAAAACGTGGAGTCTGCGTGCGAGACGATTCGTAATGACTCTCGAAAACAGCAGGTAGACGCGGCTCAGAAGGAAAATCGGTCTGTAGTTCTTCAAGAGAGCGTTGTTGCCTTTCTTAAAGAACAAGACCACCGCACTTCTGCTCCACGCCTCCGGAGTAGTGCCACCATGGAGGACGGAATTTAAGAGCTTCTGAAGGACATCAAGTACCAGTGTTCCACCCGCTTTCAGAAGCTCCGCTCTTCTATAAATATATATATATATATATATATATAATTTTATTAATTAACAATAAGGGACAGTATAAAGAATACAGGAGTGCGGTCCTAAACTAGCCAGCTTTATCTCAGGACCCTAGCATGCGATACAAAATGGTTTGTCACTGGACCTCATTTACATCGAGGTATATATATATATATATATATATATATATATATATATATAATCTCGGAAACGGCTTCAGCGATTTTCATGAAATTTAGTGTCCAGGGAGTTTCGGGGGCAATAAATTCGCGGATTTAATTTTAGAAAAAGTCTTTTTGTCCGTGTTTTCAGGCAATGAAAAACTGCTAGATATAAGAAGGGAAATTTTGACACTGTGTTAATGATCGTAATAGCTCAAGTGCCTTGGTTCGCGTCCTGCCTTCGGTCCGATTTTTTTCCTTTTTTTTCTAGTTCCCTTCTTTTGTGACAAAATCTATTATTTCGTGCCCTTTTTTTTAGTATTTTTTTAAAAATACGAAAATTTTAATTAAACTAATTGCATTCGTGATTTTTTATTCAAATAACCAGTTCAGTTTGTCCATTATGTCAATAAGATCAAAAAATATTATTCATCAGTATGTAATTTGTATCTAAATGTAATTTCAAAAAAAAAAAAACCGAGCAAAGCTCGGTCATCCGAGTACTATAATAAAAAATTTAAAAATCTATTTTAATTTAAAAAAAAAAATAGAGTTATAAAATACCTAGCTTTACAATTTCATTGTAATTAACATTGTTGTTAGGATAAAACTTTGTATTACGTCATCGTTTCAGTCGGCAAACAATCCTTAGGTCGCTATTCATTTCACTGGTTATAAAATATCAGGGGCTACTTTTTATATTTGTGTCGATGTTTTTATTACTGTAATATATTCTTGCTTCATAATCACTCCTGGCTCTAACCCGCTTTCAGAAGCTTCGCTGTCATTGTCAGTCCTTGCCGTGCTGGAGAGCCATTCTAATGTCGCTTAGATAGATATCCGCGATATCATTGGAATAGCGTTGCGTAAGACTTGCTCTTGGATCCTTACTTATGTGTGCTTCCAATCTCACTTAAAATATCAGGTGTGCCGGAAACGATGCTACCAAATTCGTTCTTCAGCTTCAACTGTTAGCTCTTTTCGGCAAACAGATCTCTAGGTTCGGAACCCTGGTTCCACTCGATCTCTTTTTCAATACAAGTTGTATTAAAGTTACGTAAGTCCCGCTGCATGCATTTGGAAATCTGTCCATTCAATCGCCTGTAAGTTGTCATATCTTCTGAAGACTGTGGCTTCATTTCCCATAGAAAAGTCATGAGATTAAGAGTGTGTTCGGAGAATTTTTAGATTATTGAGCAACGGGTTTTGCAGAACTTTGCTCTGATCGCGCGGTCAGTTTCCACGAGCTTGTCATTCATAATGTGCACTGTATTGCAGTATTCTAGGTAGAAAGTGTAATAATAGACTATTTTACGATACAAAAACAGGAAATACTATCATTCTAATATCACATATATATAATAAAGCTTGCTTATACACTAAATTCTAAATTGGCATGGAGGTATTTAATATAAGTTCAATCTATATAATGTGGCTGTGATTACGAAAATCCATGACCCCATATCATTTTTTTGAATGGTTTACAATGTAACTGAGGGAATAAACAAAGTAGTGGATGGAAAGTCATTGTGTAGATCCATTGCGGTTTTTGTCCCTGCCTTCTAAGCGTGGCGTTTACGGTAAGGTGGGGTTGATAGGATATGACGTACATATTAACTATAAATGGAATTGAAAAAAGAGAAACGTAATCAAATATAATTACAATAATAATAAATGTATTGCTACACTAAATTGATCTTAAGTTAGGTAATAAAAGTACATGTTGTTTGAACTACAAAGTAAACATTTTTAAGCTATTTATTTAGTCCTTACGCAAATTTGTTCAGGCCTTGTTAAACTGCCACACAAGTCTGACACGCAATGCGAATTTTCATTAATGTAGAACATCGTAGGATTTAAATATACCAGTGGCTTTGCGAAAGTGATTAAAAAGATTTTTTATGCTAAAATATCATGTAAAAACGGAAGGAATTTTTTGGTACGTAATATTTAGCTGTCATAATAATAACACATTTTTTTAAATAATGATAAACCTTTACAGCTCTGTAACATAAAAATATATCACGTTTTAAAATTGCGCTCTCTAAAGCTCTTTTGCCTTGATATATTGTTTTATATTTAGTCTTTGGGAAGATTTGTGTTTAATAGAAAATATGTTATAAACCGTAATTTCAACGTTATGTTGCGACTGGTAGCTCATTACTAAAGATTATATTGCTCGTAACAAAATTTTAACAGTTTACTGAGGAGCTATTTTGGTTATATGTTTGACGAATGTACAAAGTTTAGCTAGTTATGGTGCTGAAAAAGTAAGGAATATGCGATAAATTTAGTTTAAAGTAAAATGACAGCTTTGTGTTACAGTAAAGTAGCATTAAGTTGCAGCGATGGGGGCCGCGAGTTCGAATCCCGCTCGGGGCAAGTTTTGTATGGTCTATAAATTATTGTTCCTGTATAGATGGCACATGACAGGAGGAAATCCTAGTGAGTAGTAGTAGAGTAGTGAGTGATGAAAGAGAAAAGATGAAAGAAAAACTAATAATCACGTACTTTTTGTGCTGGTCGAAAATACAGTATAGTAATAAGTAATAATAAGTTAACAATATCTGTAGAAAATTGATTATATAAAAATCAACAGTATCTTAAAAATATCGATAAAATTCAGTTTATAAGGTTCAGAAAATTCATTTCAGATATTCGCATACCGGATCTCTTCAAGTACTAATGACTTACTATAGAAAATGATTATCGTAATGATTTTAGGGAGAAGTTTACTTTAAGTAGCCATTAAAATGTTAATATAAGTCTCAGATTTATAGAATATAAAAGATTGCATCAAATATAAATATATTTTACAAGCAGAATGAGGAAAACTGAAATAGATGGATGCTATTTATATGAGATCAGGATGGTCATATCAGCAACACACAGCTTTAGTTTTCTGTCTATCTCTTTAGGATTAAAATTTGTTGTATTCAAATATTTTGCTTAAACACTTACATCCACTTTAACGCCATCAAGTCTATGAGCATGCTGCTGAGGCCTTAAGCGCGGCATGTATCGATAGAACTCCTCGTTATCTCTATACCACTTGACAGAGTAAAGTCTTCCACCTTCTAAATCATAGTCGCAAGTCATCGTGACGGATTCGCCTCGTTGCTTGAGACTCGGAACTGATATGCCCACAACTCGCAAGCAAATCGAAACTGTAATAGAAACATTTCTTGAGTGTGCTTAAGTAAGGCAATGAGGTTGAGATGCAAATAAAATGTATGTAAAATAAAAAATACTACATATTATGAATATGTTCTCCTGGTCCATTAAAACGAAAGCTTTGGAATAATGTGGACATCAAGCTGTTTAGGAGTTATAGTAGCGTATAGGCTCTAATACGGACTAGCCGACGATGTAATAAGATCAGACATAGACAGAAATGCAGTATCAGCAACACGGGGCAGATTACGTTCGTTCTAAATACGATTTGAAACCTGTAAGTACGAGTAGCCTTTAAAACTGTTAGTTACATTGAAATGTTAGATAATTAAAAAAAATTGTACATTTGGAGGAATTTACTAGTTTTTAGATTATAAAATATATTATTATTAAAAAATATTAAACAATTATATAATTAAATAAAAATATGTGATATATTTTTATAACATTATTTTTGAAAGTGGTTTACGATAAAAAAGAAATATAGGAATATCAAAGTATTACTTAATAAAGAATTATTATTAGAAATGCGGTCGTTAAGGAGTATGTTAGGGCTGAATCTAAATGACAGGGTAAGAAATTGTATAATAAGAGAAGAGTGTGGTTTGCAAGATGATGTTGTGACCAGGATTAAGAAAGGAATGCTTCGGTGGTTTGGTCATGTGGAAAGAATGAATGAGGAAAGAGTGACAAAGAAAATTTATGGTGCAGAAGTGAATGGCAGAGTCGCAAAGGGACGTCCTAGGCGAAAATTCATCGACCAAATTGGCGATTTATTGAAAACGGGCCAAATTAGGAGTACCCTTAACCGACGAGCATGTATGCGTAGGTGTATGGATGTGAAGGAGGCAAGAGAGGTGTGTCAGGATCGTGCCAAATGGAAGTCTGTAGTCTCTGCTTACCCCTCTGGGTGACAGGCGTGAGTGTTTATGTATGTATGTATGTACTTAATAAAGTTGTTTATTTTCTGAGTTAAATAGACATATCGTTACTAAAATATTTTATGAAGGATAATAAATTTGAAGAAATTGAATATTGGCTAAGCCCTCGTAAAACTATATAATGTTAAAAATAAACAAAATAAATTTTCGTCCTTTAATGGTTTCTAACGCAACTTTTTATAACGAGGTATTAAAATGCCTATTTTAAGGCGTTTCATATAAGAATGGTATAATATATTTTATCGGCTGTGTTCATATGGAATTAAATTCATTTTTCATTTGAAAATACTTCATTAAAATGCAAACACTTGAATAATTAATTAAATACATAAAAATGCTCACCTTTGCCATACATTATTAACAAAAAACTGAGTAATATTACACTTTTCATTTTTATGATTGTTCACAATAATACAATATACAAAAATAATTGAATTACAAAACAACTTAGCTAGGAGTAGTTAAATAATTTTTAATACATTGAAGTATGTTAATAGCATCGTGAAAACATTAACCGGAGTTTTGATTTTTATTACTTGAAGTTTATATATTTACATTAAAAAAATCACAAACTGTTCTAATTGCACTAGTATGACACTACATTTTTATATTAAAAAATCTTCCGAAAGCAAGTTTTGGCGTATCCTAGGACAGCGAATGAACGAGCGTAGTGTTCCACGCGTCCCGTACAACTGTTGCTACGAGTGTAATAATGCTACGGACCGTAGAGGCTACGCTCTTCGATTTCTTTTGTACCTGGCTAGATTTTATTATTAAACCATAAGCTTCTATTAAATTATCCTTTTATATTTATTTATGGCAAGGTTCGAGGTATGAATACTATTTCGAAGAGTAACCTTAGCATGTAGATAGTAGAAACAAATAAAAGTTTAGGAATAATATACGTTTGAATATTCTATATTTTATTATTATTACTCTATAACTAAATTTGATTTTGAACACTTATTATTAACTTGATAAAATACTTATAATTAAAACAATAATAATGAAGAAAATAAAAAAGTTCTATATTTATACCTAAATATTAACTTCAAATAAGCAATATAAGTTAAAAAACGTGCGGGAAAAGTATTTAAAAAAGCAATATATAGCAAGAATATTTCGAGCATTAGCCGGATTCATTTGGGGTCGCATTAGTATCGTGCTTGTATCAAAGCACTGACCACGGATTAGTGACGGATTTATTAAATAGGTAATTCGCTAATGGGATACGGGTACCACATTCCACATCTTCCGACACATTTTATGTTTATTTATTGAAATGCAGAAATTTTATTTGTTAATAAGTTTTAATTTTTTCAAAAGTAATTTTTTTACTATATTGATTTTAGTATCAGACATTTTGCACCATTTTTGCACTATTTTTCGTAGTCGGTCCGGGAATTTCACATCCAGTTATTACGAGATGGCCACCTGTTTATTTGCTTATTTTATTATAGTTATAACCGTGTAGTAGCGGTGTAAGAATATCCCACTTCCCGTGAATGATGGTGTGAATGAGAGGTATGAGAGGGAAACTTAACTAGGAGATGCGCAGCAGTGCCTTCCTTAACCCCTCGACAGTATCTTTCTAAATGGCATCCTTTTTTTATATTTTGCTACTATTGCGGCTTGTAATTACTGTCCGGGAGAAATAATTTACTTAATTTCGTGTTTTCTTTAAATATATGAGTATAATGTTTATTTTATGTTATTGTATGGTATATACAATAAAGTATAACAAACATGATTTTCTCACCTAAATTTATATATTGTTATAACATTAGTATTAAAAGCGATGTAAAATAGTAATTAAAGTATTTAAAAAAAATGGTGAAAATGGCGGGGATTGAATCACCGCAATGAATGACAGTTACCGACAATAGATATTTGACACATAGCCGGGATGGATGTTTTGACTGGTGAGCGGTTATAGCAATTAAAAAATAAAAAATAAACCGCGGTTGTCAACCCGCTTGTTAAGCGTGACTACTATGGAAAATATATACTATAAGGAGGTCTATGTTTAGCAGTGGACTCTTAAAATAGACAAATATTGTTTGGCCGACTTCAAAACCTAGCAACGTTATTTTCGCTATCCAATACGAAATGTGTCGACGATAGTGGACATCACCCTAGAGCTTCCCCTTGAATTTATTGGTTGCGGGAAATTTTCTTTGAACTTAGTGGTAACGACTTTTGAAGACATCTTTTTGCATAATTTGTGCCGATTTTATCAGCCCAAAGGAAATATTTCACTTAATTTAAGAGCCTATATCTATAGGCTTAATAATTAATTACTTCGCAGATTACAAAGAATCGAAAATGAGTGTACTCAGGTCTAAATTAGCGCTTGATTCAGGTTTATTCCAGAAATAAATCCGAATGCTGTAATAATTTGGATTGTAAATTTTGGTTTCAACGTCGCGTCTCATTTTCATGTCAAGGCTGAATATAGAGATATTTTTTTTAGGTTTAATGTATAAATTGAGAAAATAAACTGAGGTTAACGCCACTAATTTTAGTTTCTTTACTACACCCTTTCATTTCTTTTTATGTAGATTTATTTGAACATGTCATTGACGAAATTTTTACAGCAAAGCGCGTAACATTTTTATGTTACGCGGATCACATAATATTCTAAATCTATATCAATTTTTAAAACGTTATTTTAGAAATGTATTTAATGTGGCTATTTTAGGTGAGCTTTTACCCTGTTTTTCTTAATTAGCGATCCCTTCGATTATAATTCAAATATAATTATATGATGGTGAAATTGCTAACGCTACTGCTAGCATTTTTAATTATGTTTATCCTGCGCTTTATTACGATCAAAGTGATGTTTAATTAAAATTTGTATTATCTAGGCAGTAATTCCCATGGCGTTTTATTGGTCGTTTTTCCATTAAATTAAATTTTTTCGTGGGTAGGAGTGAAATAAGTAACACATGTTTGTGATCAGTCTCGCGTAATTTATATTTTAAAAATAGAAATTAGGATATTTTAATGTGTAAAATATATATGTAATAATCATCTGTTTACCAGCCTTGATTCCTTGATATATTTTTTCCTTAATTTGCTAACACTACACGAAACCATGGAAGCCCTCAAAGGATCACTGTCAGCTATGTCAGAACTCTTCAATACTCGTATGAATGAGTTTCAGCAGGACTTAAATAAGACTAGTCCAACTGTGGTCTCAAATATATCTGTACTCTCAACGGAGTTCGCAACATTCAGAAAGTTTATCTTGTCCGCTCTTGAAACTGTTCAAAAACAGGTTGAATTTCTTGGGAGAGAGATCGACCGCTTGGAGATAAGACGGCGTCGTAAGATTCTGCTGCTTCATGGGATTCCCGAGGACAAGTCCGAGGATACATCTTCAATGGCTTCTAACCTAATTATGGACAAGCTCAAGATTCCCAATGTCTCTAACGATTCTTTTAGCCGCTGCCATCGCCTTGGACGTCCAATAGAAAAGAAGCCAAGACCAGTTCTTGTAAAGTTCCGGGATGTCCGAGTCCGTGATCAAGTTTGGTTCTCAAAAACAAAACTGAAAGACACGGGTATAACTATGTCCGAGTTTTTAACAAAAGATCGTCACAAGATGTTCATGGTGGCCAGGCAGAAGTTTGGCATAAGTAATTGCTGGACTAGGGATGGTTACATTCATATTATCGCTTATGACGGTTCGCGCCATCAAGTTGAATCCCTCGCTGAGCTCGAAGTCGTCCCAGTGGCACCAGCTGCTGCTACCCAAGCACAGAAGGCAGTCGCTGGAAGTAATAGATCTACTGACAAAGTAGTTCAGCGCTCCAGGAGGATAGTGAAGAAGTGATAGTTATGTGGTATAGGACCTTTAGTTCTCTTCAATAAACTGTATGTATTGTCTTTTATCACATTATGATTTCTGTCAATATTTCAGTATGTCTGCATTGTGCTTTTTGCTAACCTTATTTCTTTTTTTACCAGTCTTATGTTAAGTGTTATTTAAGATATGAGTTAATTTTTTCATATATATATAATTAGTCTAGTAGTTTTGTATATACTCGTATATGAGTTAATTAGTCTCTGCATTGTACTTTCGACAACCTAAATTCTTTTATACCAGTCTAATGTTGAGTGTTAAATAAGATGTGAGTTAATTAGTCGTTATGGATTCCTATTATATACGAAGTATTATCTATCTACATCACTTTGAAACTTAGACTTTGTCTATTGTTCTGAATTTGTTGTTCTAAGTTAGGTTATTTTAACAATGTAGGTATTTGATATTGATACTGATAATTAACTGTTATTTTAGGTTTCGACCACAGATTAATAAATTTTTGTTTCTACAATTATGCAAAGAGTATATAATCACTAGGTTATTTACCTTAGAGAAATATCCTCTCATTACAGAGTAGGTATTAAATGCTCTTGGTGTACTAACATGGAGATTTGTTTACTTGTATTTTTTTATGCAAAGGTATCCATGCTTATGCGGCCTTGTCGGACGTGTACTTTGTTTACATTATTGCAAGCATAAAAGTGGTTTTGACTTAATGTTTAATATATACTCACAAATGACTCCTAACGTACTACTCACAGTACATAATTTTCTATTTAATATCAGTGTCTGTGGTTTCAGTTATTTCTCATAAGCACCTTGTGTTATATATATATATTTTTGTTCAATCAAATATGATCTGAATTGCATATGTGTAGTTTTTTGTTTTTTCCTTTTTTGTTTTTTTTTTAAATATTTGCATTATTTTCTATTCTGTAAATGCTGGTAGGTAGTAAATTTAACTTAAAGGTTTAGTTTATAATTTTTATAGTTATTAGTATTTTTTTTAATAATTTACAGTTGTTTCAATTTTTTTTTAATATTTTTGTAAGGATAACATGTCTTTTGGTGAAAGTGATCATATTCAAAGCTCCTCCCCTTTCTTTTCTGCGTCTGATGTATTAAGTAATGACGACAGTTTTGAGAGCATTCCTCCATTAAAACAGACCCTTGACTCCTATTTTTCTCAAGCTATCAAAAACTTCAATGTAGTCCACATAAATGCACAGAGTATTCCGGCTCATTATCCCGATATGTTAGCTAGTTTTGAAAGTGATAATGTTCACGCAATTCTCGTTTCAGAGTCATGGTTAAAGCCATGTCTTCCTTCTATATCCTTTTTTCCATTCCAGGATTCCAGTTAATACGCAACGACCGAACTGCGCGAGGTGGTGGTGGTGTTGCCATTTACATTCGTGCTCATATTCCTTTTTATATTGTTTGTTTATCATCTCCATCTCAAGCTGAGAACGAAGCAGAATACTTATTTGTTGAAGTACTTCTTTCGCACAACAAATTACTTCTCGGAGTTTTTTATAGTCCCTCTTCCACAGTGGACTATTTTACTACTTTGGATAACCTTCTTGAAGAGTTAACTCCATTATATACACATACAGTGCTAATGGGCGACTTTAATACTTGCCTTCTCAAGAATGATGCCCGATCTCTCCGGCTTAAGTCCCTTATAGAAGCAGCCAATTTAAATATCCTTCCTCTCTCTGAAACTCATTTTTTCCCTAACTGTATCCCATCCCTCCTTGATTTGGTTATCGTTTCTTCTCTTGACCATGTTGATAGTTTTGGTCAATGTGCTGCAAATGCTTTTTCGTATCATGATCTCCTGTTTCTATCTTATAAAATAAGACCACCCAAAGCCAAATCAAGGATACTTCTGCAGCGTAATTTTGAGAAAATGGATTTGGATAAGCTTCAAAAAGACGCTGCTAATATGGACTGGAGCGTTATAATGAAGGCTTGTGATGTTGACGAACAGGTAGCATTGTTTAATTCACTTCTTGTTCAACTTTATGATGCTCATGCTCCTGTCCGCCCAGTGCGAATACGTCATCCTCCAGCTCCGTGGTTGACCGAAGATCTTAAAAGATTAATCTGCAGGAAGAATAGTGCAAAGTCGAGTTACAAGTCAGATCCTAAGAATGACAGGATTCGGGAGAAGTACAGACTCCTACGAAATCAATGCAACAAGATGTGTAGAGATTTACGACGCCGCCACATCCATAAATCAGTACAAAACGAAGATCCATGTCGTATTTGGAACTTCTTAAGGTCTATTGGAGTTGGGAAAACTCGTTCATGTCCTATTCCAAATAACGTGGATTTAAATTTGCTTAATCAGCATTTTTCTTCCGTTTCTTGCCTGAACAATATGGCAAAATCAGCAACACTTACTCAACTTTCATCGTTTCCCACTCCTGACTTTTCTCCATTTGTGTTTAGGCAATTTGCAGATTGTGATGTTAGGAAACACATACTCTCTATCCATTCCGACGCTGTCGGAAGTGACGACGTCAGTCGTAAAATGATCATTCCCCTGTTGGACTTTTTAACACCTATTATAACCCATATCTTAAACTTTTCCATATCCTCATCTTCTTTCCCTTCCCAATGGAAGGACGCTCAAATCATACCTTTACCTAAGAAAACAAATCCTTCAAGTTTTTCTGAATATCGTCCTATTTCAATTCTTCCTTTCCTTTCCAAAGTTTTAGAACGCCTTGTCCAACAACAAATTAATTCCTTTTGTTTAAGAAATAGCATCCTTAGTCCTCTCCAATCTGGCTTTAGATCTGGTCATAGTACGACTACGGCGTTATTAAAAATCACCGACGACATTCGTCACGGTATGGAGAATCATCAAGTCACAGTATTGGTGTTGCTGGATTTCAGCAATGCCTTCAATACTGTTGATCATGATATCCTGTTAGAGATTCTGCGTTCTCTTAACATATCTCCAACTGCAATTTCCTGGTTTCATAGTTATTTGCACGGGCGCCGGCAACGTATTCGTGTCCAAGATAGACTTTCTTCGTGGCTTGATACCGTAGCTGGCGTTCCACAAGGTGGTGTCTTATCTCCTCTTTTATTCGCAATCTTTATTAATACGATTACATCCCAAATATCTTCTCTCTACCACTTGTATGCAGATGACCTTCAAATATATTTACAAACAACCATCGAAGATCTTGCCAAAGCTGTTGAATGTATCAACAAGGATCTGGCTTTTATTCTCGACTGGACACGATCTTATGGGTTGACGGTTAACCCTTCAAAATCGCAAGCTATAATTATTGGGAGTTCAAGAACTATTTCCAAAATTAAAAAATGTCAAATTCAACCCGTTGTATTTAATGGTATTCTTATTCCATATAATGAAGTAGTTAAAAATTTAGGTATCTTTTTGGATTCCAGTCTGTCTTGGACACCCCAAATTAATGCAGTGAGCCGAAAAATGTTTGCGGCTTATGCTTCACTCCGAAGGCTTAACTACTTTTTACCCATTTCCACCAAAATTACGCTTGCACAATCTTTGCTACTCCCTATCCTCGACTATGCTGACATTTGTTACCTTGATATCACCGAGGAGCAACTTAATAAACTTGAGCGACTCCAAAATCTCTGTATACGGTTCATATTTGGGCTTCGTAAATATGACCATGTCTCTGAATACCGCACTAAACTCAAGTGGCTCCCAATCCGTCTTCGTCGGAATACTCATATACTTTCTGCGCTCTACTGTGTCTTATTTAATGTATCAAGTCCTCCCTATCTGAAAGAACGTTTTAAATTTCTTAGCTCTTGTCACGATTTTTCCTTACGGTCCAAAGAAAACCTTTCGCTCCAATGTCCTATACACTCCTCGACATTTTATGATAAATCTTTTGCTGTTCTTGGAGTAAGACTCTGGAACTCCTTACCCCAGTCCATTAAAAGTGCTCAGTCTTTAAATGTGTTCAAGAAACAAATTAAGGAACACTATTTGTCACTTTAACTCCTCTCTCTTTCTCCTCTTAGTTATGGTCACTAATATACCTTAAGTATGTTGTCATTATATAGTATATAAGTTATATTTTTTTTTTGTCTAATTTAGTGCACCCTACCCATTATTTTTATTTTTATTTTTATTTATTTCCTCTTCTGGGTTGTCTGGAAGAGATTGCTATGTAGCAATAAGACCGCCTTTTGTTTATCCCTCATTATTCTTTTTATTATTTATTAATGTTTTGTTGGTGTACAATAAAGAGTATTGTATTGTATTAAATTTATTATGTTTATAAGTATTGTTATTGTAATTTTTATGTACATTATCATATCAACATCCTTTTTAAAAATCCTGTATGACACCGTACTATTTAATATTTTTAAAATCTTAATATATATATATATATATATATATATATATAAATTACGTGTCACGTTGTTTGTCCGCGATGACTCCTAAACTACTTAACCGATTTTAATCAAATTTGCACACCGTGTGCAGTTTGGCCCAACTTGAGAGATAGGATAGTTTTTTTGCCCATTTGTATGTGTGTGTATGTGTTAGTGACCCACAATTTTTTGTTTTTGCGAATTTAAGGATTTTTAATAGGACATGACAAAGGGTCATCGAAAAGGGCAGAACAATGTCTGCCTGGCAAGCTAGTGTGGCCGTGGAAGGAAAAGGGGAGATCTACCGCCGGGCAAGGTGTTGTGCCCGGGGAGCGGCCAACACTCCGTGTGATAGTTCGGAGATGTTCTATATATGCTGTTTATGATTCGGAATGTTAATAGCGTGATTTAAGCTTCGGTGTGTTTCGCTTGCGGCGCGACGACAGCGCCGCCACACTAGTAACTTTTATTTTGTTTTGGCAGCTGGCAAAATTTTGCTATGTTGTGACATCTTAAGAGAACCCACAACCTCTAATCATCAAAGGTGTAGTGTGAGGCGACAGAGAAGATAGGCAACAGCATCTTCCTGATGAACACTCGTAATAATAAATGACTGCAGTTGTTAACTAACCTGCCAAGTTTGGCTGCTATGGCATATAGAGGCTTATGTTCAGAGATGGACTTGCGATAGGTTGTAATGATGATGATGATACATATATATTTTGTCTTAGAGAGAATGTAAGCAAAAAAAAAAAACCAATGCATGTTATCTACTTTCAAACTTCTTGCCTTTTAAATTTTCTTTAATTTTTGGAAATAGGTAAAAACTAAAACGTGCTACGTCAGAAGATTATGGTGAGTTAAGTAAAACAGACAAAATTTAGCGCATCGTTATTAAGGTGACAGAGAAGGTGTTGTATTCAAGAATCTGTCGCGTATAACACCCAAATTGATACACTTTTTGACACAGATATGGGCCATTGAGTCGTTCTCCCTGTGCAGAGATGGAAGAGATGAGCTGACAGAAATTCCCCTGGATAGCCTTGACGAGAGACCAGAATTCAAGGGTTCCAGAAGGAAGGCGAACTAGTTTCTCGCCAATTCTGCCTATGTGATCCGACTTTGCCTTGGCAATGACTCTTTTGAAGGACCTGGAGGCGGATTCTTTTTTAGAGCGCTGGTGTTTACATCCCGGGACGTTGATGCGTCAGTCCAGCCTTGGTAGCACTCCTGCTTATAGCATGGCGCTATTTTACAGGAGCGACCATACCATGGGTGAGATTTGCCTCCGATGGGCACCACAGAGGAAGGAATAAAAAGTTCCATACCCTGAAGTACCAAATGAGCGACAGAATTAGCAGGATCGTCCGGCGAAAAGCAAACCCGCCCTTAAAGGTAGGATGCAAAGAAAGATCGCATCCTATCCAAATCGGCTGCCAAACACGACGGCAGCCTGCAGAATGCAAACGCGATTTCTGCGTGAGTGGCACCACACTCCGGACAAGACAATGGTCCGAGGATCCTAAAGGGGCGTCGACGGAAATCTGATATCCGTCCGGACGAGATGTTAGCAGAAGGTCCAACAGAGAAGGTGTATGATCCTCCACATCTGGAATCCGCGAAGTAACTAGTTATGTAAGACCATATGCCAAGGCAAAATCATGAACAGATCTCCCCGCATGATCGGTTAAACGTGAAACCATTTGGCGTGGTGGGCGTTAAAATCGCCAAAGGTCACGATCTCTGCGTACATATCTTTAAATATACATGATTCATATAAATTATTTCTCAACAAGTCAAAAAAAGTTGAAAGAGATAAAATTCGTTTACTTAACCAATGAATATTCAAATAAGTGTTGTCAGCCCTGAAGTAAATAAAATGCTCAAATTATGCCCGGTGTTTTTTTTTTCACAATGGCAATTAAATAATTGTAATAAAACAAGCAGCGGCAGGCTGCGAATTATTAGTAGCTGATTACATTATACATTCATTGAAGGCCAGATTTACGTAAACAGCTTATTTTGCGGTGCCATGTTGGAAATTGCATTGCTTTTGTCAAAATGGCAGCTCTGTGATATTTACAGCTTAATTTACGCTCTCATCGGCTTTGAAATAGGATATTCTGTTTGTGGGTTTGATAGACGCTTTTAAAGGGTAATTTACTCGACTCTGGGGATAATTAGTATTACCTACTTGAAATGTTAATTTACTTTATTTATTGTGAAACCGAGAAATATATTATTAAATTTACTTCCTATTTTAACATAAGTTTAATGGTTTACACCGCAACTAAAGACTGTACCTGTGTGCTTTATCTTTTTTTAAATAAAAAAACGATAAAGCACAAACTATGTAAAGATTTCTAATAATTATATATTTAATAACGAAATTATTTTTTTCCAAAATCAAATATAACGTTTCATACCATGACCGTAACCGTCTTGGCATATTATTATCATCATCATCATCACCACGGTCACAATCATCTGCATCCATAGACTTTCTGGATATCTTACCAGTTCGTTACTCTAGTACCAGGTCATCTAGTCTGAGGCCGTCTTACATATCATTTACCGGTACGAGTTTGCCACTCGAGAACCTTACTTCCCCATCTGTTATCAGTTCTTCGAGCTGTATGGCTAAGCCATTGCCAATTCAGTTTTCTAAGCCGTTCGGAAAATGAAAAAGAATATTGTCACCATATAAATAGTACGCAAGTTGCATAGTATGCGATAACGTCCACTAGATCGATTCGTTACTGACCAACACCGTAGTGTGTCATGACTGGACCGACAGAGAATACACGACGAGAATATTTAGCAGGCTGTTAACGTGTGACGAGTATATTTGTCAGGTGGAAAATATGTGGCTATACGCACCGTGTATGGTATGCGACGTTAATCAACCCCTCTACGCAGGCGACCAAACGCGTTGTAACCGCGTCGTCCAATATAATAGCAATCGTCACTAATTATCTGACAAATAATTTAAAACAGTCACTGTATTACATCGAAAAAAGTCGCAGTTTTACTACAAAACATGATGTAAAAATTATTTTTATATTGCTTATTACTTTGCTAAGCAGAGTAAAAACAGAAATATTTTTTTTTAAATTTCTGTTTATCAAATGAGCTCTGTCTGAAGTTTTACTGTATTAACAATGGGTGCGTTTGACAGAAAAAAGCGCTAGCAAGCGCTTGTAAGCAAAATGGCGAAACTAGACAGTTTTCGGCCAGGACACGTTTGCTAACTTCAGTAGCGCTGACACAATCCGCCATTTTGCTTATTTAATTTTTTGTTTTGAAGTAGAGTTTATAAGTTGTTTTGTGCAATATTAGTTTCAAGTAATATAATGACATGAGTAAAAATATTATACATGTTATTAAATTGGTAAGTTTTTTAATATGAATACTTTACAAACATATATTTAAATTAGGTTAGGTTCCCCGGTTAAAACTAACTTCGTGTCCTAGAGGAAAATAGCTACTTACGATTTGACAGCGCTTACCGCTTACGATCGCCATTTTGTTTACAAGCGCTTGCTGGCGCTTTTTTCTGCCAAACGCAGCCATTTTATAATCTCAACTTTTGTTAATTATCCTTGAAGCGATGACGTGTTACATGGAACGTGGCCATCTTGTCAGAACCATAGAGTGTATAATCATCACGTTCTAGCCTCAGAGTACGAGTACATTTGGATATACTGAGTTTGAGCAGGGACTAGGATTTACTACAGCTGTCAAGTGTTTAAGCCACAGAATACTATTACTGTCCACCGAAATGTCTTAGCTCTCGGTAGAGAGGATTAGTGTCCTTCTGAACAACATGAACAACGACTGATAGAACGGGCATCATAGTCGTTGGCAACATATTGAACACATACAATACGTTCACTAAACGTGTTATAAATGTTAATAAGTTGTAGTAGGCGCAGTAGTAACTGCCTTTTGCAAGTTCATACTCTTACTGCATATACATATATCTTTACGGCATCCGCACAAAATTATGTCAAACGCGCTGCTATACTCCACGCCTTTCTGAATGCTTTGCATTCATCATCTCAAGTTGAATGAAGAAACCAAACAGCAAACTTTTCAAGCTCAAACTGGAGCGGGGTATTTGAAATAGTTTTTAAGCGGTCGTCACACTCAACTGGTTTACCAAGAACGCCCAACGCCCCATCATGCTTCACGCTTATTACTGCTTTTTTGCAGTGACAAGTGTTCGGCGGGGCGGGTGACGTAGTGGAGTGTCCTCATAAAACTTAAGCGGTCGCTACGTAGCAAACTACACTTCTTGAAAAATGGGTACCTCAAGAACTGAATGACACACTGTTAACGACATACAAGTTGGCAAAAGCAGAGCTATACCTAGAAACCTCTCCTCATCCACCAAATTCTCTGAACCTTGCCCTATCAAACATTCACTTTTTAAAAAATTTTGATGGGTAAAAATTTCAAATCTGAAGAAGCTGAAGCTGTAAAAAAGGGGTTCAAAAAGTACCTCGAATATTGTGCAGCAGATTTTTATAGCAAGGGCACCAGCAAACTGTAATATAATATGATGAAACATAAAATGGCAAAAATGTGTTTAATAGCAAATACTTTGCTTTATCAAAGTTTTTTTTACGAAAAAAAATGATTTCAGTTTTCCTGTTCAAAATGACAATTTTATAAATAAGTTAGATACTATTGCTAGTGAGATGACTGTAAAAGTATGCATGGACACTTCAATTTTCTACAACCAAGTACTAATTTAACTTTGTTATTAACTATTACACTCGACTCATAGTAACAACATAGATTAATTCCTAGGCAATTCATGAAAATCAATGCCTATTTGGCCTTTAACGAGACAAACGTATTTAATAATCCTTTAATGACTTTCGTTTGGAATATTATTTGGGTGCGTATTCAATGTGTTACTACTTTTATGTAGTATAAAAATTTGTTTGCTAAAAAGAAACTGCCGAAAAAATAACAGTCTGTGAGTTATAGTCCCACTGCTCAGAAATACCTCCGCTTATTTTAAGGAGGGGTTAATCACTTTGCTCACTACTAAAAACCGCTGCTGCAGTACGTGATTGGGGCCTTCATATAATATTATTATGACTCTGAAATATTATATTTATTTTTGAAAACTTGTTATACTTTTTGCCTGTCGGTTTAACAACAAAATATTCAATCGGCTTAAAATAAACACTTAAAATAGATATCATTGTGTAAATGGCTTTTGGAGAAAATGATTTGTTTCAGTGATGTTATGTTTTAAAAACTTTTGTTTCGTTGAGGTGTGCCTGCTACCATACTACATTGTCTTGTCTGTGGGACTTCTGACACATGCCTACTACCATATGTCAGAAGTCTCACAGACAAGATGGGCTACACCTTGAAGCGGGCTTCCATACGGACATACTACAAGCCGCCTAAGAAGCTTAATCAATTCATCAGATATCTGTCAAGTATAATATCTCTCTAAAAGATGCAGGATTACAAGCCGGAGCGGTACAGAAGCAGAATACAAACCTGTTTGAGAATGTAGTCTCTCTTACATGAGATAAACAGTTCATCCCAACCATCAATTCAGATTAGACAGACTACAAATCCTCGCAAAAGAACACCGATTTCTACCAAGGATGATTCGCGAGGTTTTTGAAATTAAAAAAAGTCCTAATTTCAACAGAGAAAAAACTGGGTGCTGCGATCTGATACCACCCATAATTGACAAAATTAAATCTAAGCATATCACTGCAAGACTTCGAGACACTGTAATCTAGTTCTGCTTAGATGGGACGATTTAAAATAAAGATTAATATTTAAAAGTTGAAGGTAGTCTTCGTAACTATGACATCAGGACGTTAAACATCTTAAATCCCGCCGATGAGGATGGATTTTGTAAAGCGCTACAAAAGCCGGGATCTTAAAAAGTTAAAATTAAACGCGATAAAATCCGTAAAATTAGTTTCATTAATTCTCTTGTGTACCTTACCATCCCCTAAGCAGAAAAGAGCTTAAACGTGTTAAAAGTAAGGGCTAATTATCAAGTCTTACAAAACAATATCGCTCACAAAGACTTTAGATATTTTCGTAACAATTGGTTTGCAAGTAATTGTTTACTCCAGTATAATACCAAAGACTACACTTAATGTAAGTATAGTTAAAACTTTTAGTTGCATTGTAGTAGCAAGATTTATTTATTTACAGGTGGTTTTTTTGTCTAGATATAATTAATACCCGGTATATGCGGAAGTAGGAGCGTCAAGATCTTTCTAGAAATCTCTCACTAGCGCCATCTTGTATCGAATAGAAGAACTAAGCTTTCTAGAAAACTCCACACTCGAATTTTCCTCACCTAGGCGGTCGGGACCGGTATTTGCTGGAGCATTCTAGATGTTTCGGTGGAAAAGGCCTATATAAGGCTATATATTATATATTATTATAGTATTGAATTGGAGATACAAGTGAAGACTTCGAAGCGAAATAAAGTGAACTAAAGTTGAAATAATACTAGTTTTTACGGAATTTATCGCGTATATTTAACTTTTTAAATACCCGACGTTTCGAACGCTTTACAGCACTCATGGTCACGGGCGGGACTGAGATGTTCAACGTCCATATGTCATAGTTAACCGCGGTTACCATAGATTAAAATTTAACTTTTTATCTATATACAGGGGGCGATCCTGTACGTGTTCACAGACTGCAGACTTCCCACTTTGTGAACACGTACAGGATCGCCAACGTCACTACATCAGATTTGATAGACCGCAAATCCTCGCTAAACAACACCGATTTCTTTCAAGGATGATTCGCGAGGCTATTGAAATCAAAAAACATCCTAATTTCAATAGAGAAGATGGCTGGGTGCTACCATCTGCTTGGGATCCTAAAATAAATAAAATTAAATCCCAACTCAAGCATACAATTGCAAGACTTCAAGATACCATAAGTTCATACTGCATAGATCGGAACAAAAGTTAAATTTTAATCTATGGTAACCGCGGTTAACTATGACATATGGACGTTGAACATCTCAGTCCCGCCCGTGACCATGAGTGCTGTAAAGCATTCGAAACGTCGGGTATTTAAAAAGTTAAATATACGCGATAAATTCCGTAAAAACTAGTATTATTTCAATGTGTAGTGTTCCCGTAAATATAAGAAATCATTATGTGAACTAAAGTGTTAAGTGTGATTAATTATTAGTGTGTTTTAAGTTTTAATTGGCCGGTAATTAAAATGTCAATTTTGATAATTCAATCGGCAGTTTTTATTGTCATGAACCCTAAACTCGTAACAGTACCATCATTTTTCCTTATTTCTGACGTGAAATAGCAGTGTGCACTGTTGTATTCTTGTTTGAATGGTATAATAACAAATTGTTAGGCATTACATCTTAGTCCTCAAAATTGACCACGCATCTGTAGCCTTCTATATTTGAGGTTAGTTGCTGGTATTCAAGGTCAGTAGCAACTAACTGTGGTGAATTGACAGGTCGCTTTTCACGTCAATTTTATTTAAAAAAACAAGAGGTCAAATAGGTGGTACACGTGTAGGTAGTAGAATAATCTCGTATATATTATAGGGCTTGTAAAATTTATGAATTGGCAATGTAGTCGCAGTTATCAATTCATCTGCCAAGCATGGCGATTATGAAAAGGGAGAGACGAAGATAGAGAGGGAAAGAGAGAGAGAAAATCTGATAAACAGAGAGAGAGAGAGAGAGAGTGAGAGAGAGTCATAAAGAGAGTGAAAGTTCAGTGGTGGAAGCTTTTCGGTTAGACTTGATCAAAAAATTAAGCAATAATTCCTTAAGTAAAGAATTTAATGATTATTAGATATGTATATTATTTCGTACGGTTCACAGAAATTATGGTGTTATTTTATCCGTTCAATAATTACAGTGATAAATGGCAAGGTACTTAATTGGACGCAGGTGTACTTATGCGAATCGTCGGCTTGTCGTTTGGCTCGACGACTGAATAACCAATAAGGGGAATAATTGATCTCTGCGACAAGAGTTACGGTCTACGTTTAGTAAAGGCGGTATGCAAAATACATTTGCTTGTAGTTTAGGGAAAACATACATACTTACTTACTAGTTCTAGTTACAATATATATGCTACTTCGAATATGCATTAAATTATTATGGTTTTAATATGATATAGAATAAAATGATAGTGCAAAAAGGCTCTTTTCTTAAAGTACTAAATACTGTTCCTAAAGAAGGGTCATGTTTTGCTGATGTATTTACATATGTTGATATGTATGTTGACATGGAAATGCGATGGAACCTATGGTGGAATTTACAAAAGGTGTAGTAGGCATTTAGTGAAAACATAATGATACATGGAATAAAAATAATTATGAGGGTTTTCTCGCATTGAACTTTAGTATTTTAATTTTACAATCATGTATATGTCGAACTCATAGCACTCTGTAATTATGAGTGGTTTTCCGATTTCATTTTTTTTAAATAAATTTGCGTCTTTGAGATATGACTATATATTAGTGCCATTTGCTGTAGATGCTATCGGTCTGTGGAGTCCAAGTGCGGTGAAGTTACTTTGTGAGTGACTTCTCATAGCTGCTGTTGATAAGAGGGCTGGTTTTTTTTTCATTTTCACAGTGCCTGATTTAGAGTTTCGACAGCCCTAGGCTTACTATGAATATGCACCCTCACCGGCCTGTTCTGTCATAGCCTGCCCAACCAACGCATAGCCTGCCCAGCCAACGAATGCATTTACTAGATATTTATATTTTTCTAGCTTTCCACGCCACGGTTAGCCCACTTTAATCAAATTTTCGTGATAGATAGCATATACCATCGTATATGAACAACTGCCACACCAGGGGGATTGCAGGTGCGTTGCCGACGTTTTTAAAAAGAGTGAGCTCGTTTCTTGAAGGTCTCTAAGTCGAATCAGTCCGGGAAAATCGCCAGTGGTAAATGGTATCACAAAAATGATGCTATATGTCAGTGCCGAGGATTTCGATGCTGACTGAGGCAGCAGGAGCAGGCTGGGGAGTGCCCTGAAATTAAGGAGATACGATAAAGGGGTTCTTTTAAGTGGTAAACGCGCAAACATTTGCCTTCTGAAGCTTAAACTGGACTACAGTAGTCCCTAACCCGAGATTTTGTTTATTAAAGACTCGACTTTAGGCATAAGTTTATTCCGATCCTCGATGACGTGTTTCCGAGAAATATTAGCACGGAACGGAAATAAAAGCATAAACAGTGTGTTACAACTAGTTACAGAAACATAAAGTTTATATACAGAAGAAACAGCACGCAGCCTTGAGGAACACTAGCATTAATAGGCACGAAGTCGGAGTATGCAACGTCTTGATGCTCCAATCTGTAAGAAAACTGATGACCTCATTGCGCAATTTTTCGGGAAGCCCATAGAAAGGAAGCTTTGTGCGAAAGCCCATCGAAGGCCTTCACTATGTGCAAAGTAAAAACCGACTCCTACCTCTTGGGCTTGCTCTACTGCTTCCCCTCATCTATGAGTCAGGTAAATTAAAAAATTATAATTAGAACCAGCTGATTAATGACCGCTAATGCTGTGCGGTGGTCCTCAAGGTACGTTATGAGCTGGCAGTTTATAATGGATTCCATTGTTTTAGGGAACAAATGAGCTGCCGCTTTTTAGGGATTAGGTACACTAAAGCTATCTTTCATATGTTAAAGATTATGCTTAGAGAGTGGGAGTACCAGAAAAGACGCCTTAGAACCGCTGCTAGCTTAGGAGCATATTCCCGTATTCAACACAATAGGTGGATATAGTTGCATAGAGATTATACAGATATTTTAAAGGAAGTAACAGTCGATGAGTTCGACCGATGCAGCAAAGAATATGAGGAAGCCCTCAGATTAATTTCTGCATTGCAGTTGATTGAAGATATTGAGCAGATTTTGTAATTCAAACAATACATTAACAACTTACAAGCATCTCAAAATCAGTCTGTTCAATGAGCTTTTGGAATGTGAATGTTATAAAATGTTGCAACCCTCCACAACAATAAATTTGATTGATGATTCTATCACATCATGAAAAGCAGAAAGGATTACTGTCAGTAGAAGGAAATAAAGAAAATATATAAAACTCAGTAATAAATATATTAGGAAAATTCAAAAATTAGTTAAAAGCAAAATAAATACTAAAATTGTAAGAATGTATGTACGGAAAAGCAAACATTTAATTAATTAACTTAAATCATATTCAATTGAAGTGGAAAACATGAAAAATTGTTATGAGACTGAAATAGTGTCATAATTCAGAAATTTTTTTACTTCAAACCTCATAACATATTATTATGTCAAATAAATATAAATTAGCAGAGAATAAAAGAACGTATATTGGCTATGGATAATCTGGTAAAGTCCTCTAAATATTTATATCTCCTTATTAAAAAATCAAAATGAATACCAGCGTTCAATGCCTGGTTTTTTAGGGACAGTGTGCCTTAATAATATGATAAGCATAATACCATAACAAAGCAGATAAATTTAAATAGAAATTCAATCAATAAAATTTAAAAAAGACTTCATATAAAATTACCTTAATCATAATTTATTGTATTGTCATCGGTGTTTTAATACGTCTGCAAAATTTTAAGTTAATCAGACGATTAGAAAATTTTGAAAACTGAATTATAAAATTCCATTGCATTTTTTTTTACAGGATAGGGTGACAAACGAGCACACAGTTCACCTGATGGTAAGTGGTTGCTGTGGCCCATAGACATCTACATCTATCCTCGATTACGAATCAAAATGTAGATGCGTTGTCACCCGTGAGGACTAAGATGGAATGCCTCGTTTCCAGTAAAAAGGGTCTCCGGTTCTCTACACTCACCATACGAAATACAGCAGCATTAAGCTACTATTTCACGCTGGTATTCTGTGAGAGCGTGGTCCTTCCCCGGTCGAGCTGACCCATTCGTGCTACAACTATACTACTAATATAACTGCAGCATGGCTCTACCACGTATAGCATTCATACATACGAGTATATGTAGGTCAAACTAATATAAAGAGCTTAACAAATAATCTTAGAGCTTAAGAAAACTCATAGAATACGCATTGATGCTGTGATGATCTTATATTGAATCATAGTCATGAAATTTTTGTACTATCATCAGTTCTATTAGGTCTTTTTTATAAAATAAGAATGACATTCTGATAAGTTGATACACCTGAGTACTAAGATGACATGCCTCATTTCTAGTCAAAAAGATGTCCGGTTTTCTACTCTCACCATACAAAATACAGCAGAAATAAATTGGTGTTCCGTGAGAGCGTGGTCATTGCCTGGTTGAGCCCACTCATTCGTGCTACAACCATAATATGGCTGCAGTGTGACACTACCACGACAAAAAACCTTGCGAAATTTCCGTAAATTCAGACGCCTGGAAGTAAGGAAAGAAAATAAGTTTGTACTTAGTTAAATCTTACAGTTCAAACTAATATCAAGTGTGTAATACAGAACCTTTTCATGTAGTTTTAGAAGACAAACAAAACATCTTTTCAAATAAAATACTAGGTACTCTATACTGGACGTAATTCCTGAAAGCTCAAATTAAAGTATCGTTAAAGGACTTTTGAAGGAGACTTTGTTGGAATTATAAAAGTTTCACTTTATATAATGATAATAATGTAAAATAATTTTCTGAGTATTATTATATTGAAATAAATGATTTCTTTCTACTTATAAGGTTAGTAATTAAATACACCGTTTTTCTTTTTGTTTCTACTCATAATTTTCTTATAAAACAAGAGTAATAAATGAGTTCGTAGACAACTACTTACGTAAATGGTGGAGCCATGGCCATGATGCAGCTATATTATGGTTGTAGCACGTATGGATCGGCTCGACCGGGGATGGAACACGTTGTCACAGAATATCAGCGTAAAATAACAGCGTATGCTCCTGTTTCTCGTATTGGGAGCGGACAGAACGAAGAACCTTTTTACTGGATACGTAGCATTTCATTTTAGTCCTCAGGGGTGACAACGCATCTGCATGTTGACTCCTGTTCAAGGATAGATGGCATCTACATGTATATACGGGCGTCTATGGGATGTGTGCCCGCTTGTGACACTTATTCTATAAAAAAACTTAATGGCCACTGTATTAACTAATGGCGTGCCGCTACATATCAAATAGTATATTTACGAGAAGGCCTACATAGATGTCACCCCTGAGGAAAAGATAAAACAACTTGTAGGCTGTAATTAAAATGACTTATAATTTCATCCATCTAGTATTATTATTGGAGCGAAGCTCCCATGGCGCAAGAAAACAATTCTTTAAAATCTATCTCTTCCGTAATCCGTAGGCTAATTTACATAATTTTTCAGCAATATTTGTAGCTCAACGCAGACAATGTTTGTAAACAATAAAAATTTGATATTTTTTTATTCTTATACTATATATTTTATACTATATATTCTTATAATAAATTAGCGAATCGATTAGATGAGCTGATTAATTTGAATTGATAAGATGAGCTGATTAATTTATATCTGCGCAATGTCACACCATTTGATTGAATCTTTTGTTGAAATAAAGATAGTTATGACTTTAGACTTACTTTTTTTACTTTTACGGAGCGGCCGTTTATGATGCTAGCAAAAGTTTTTAACCTTTGCATCTGCGTCGGCTCTAGTAATTTTAACCTTCTATTTTAAATCTAACTATTTAAGGTTGCATCAGTAAGCAAGCATTTTTTGAAAGATATTTGCTTAGATTCTACATTCACTACACTGAACAGGTTGTTTGGTGCGGACAGAAATGAAATTCTAATTGTAACGCTACTCATTTTTACCAATCTTTGAGAGTTGGGTTACACGGATAATTATAAATATAAATACAACAGTTAAAAGTTGAAAATTTAGTCATAAAAAAGTTTATAGTCCTCAGTTCCTAAGCAGTATAGATTTTGGCACAGGATTTTTTAATTAGGGTATATAATATAATGTAATATAATGTATATAATATAATGTAGCAACGATCGGCAGAGTGTGAGCGGTCGAAGTATATCTAAAAATACGCTATTTGTGTTTTATGATCTTTTATGTTTTATTTAGATTATCTTAAGCCGTCTTTATCACATTCACAAAATGTTTATCATAGTATATATATATATATATATATATATATATATATATATAAAATTTGTAATAGTCACTAATTCTATACACGTGAAGTGAAAACTGTACTCTTTTATTAAGCTGATTGCGCGCACGGATGGATGAGAGATTTGGCATACTTAAAATTTATACACAATATGTGTTACAAATACATTAAATTAAACAATATAAAACCATTGAAGTAATATGTACTTACGTACTAGAACAGCTATTTAAAACAAAAAATGTGCGCTACTCTGTGTTCGCGCGGTTCGTTTTTCTATCATAGAATAAACATAGGTAGGTAATGGTAGATTGTATTGTTGAATAGGTAAATTATATCGAGAATTTTTTTTAAATTTTTTCATTTATTTTGTATATATTATTTTGCTTATTTAATATAATATTACATAATATAATATCACAATTACATTTTAATGATATTTTTCTCTCAATATTTTAAAAGGTATCTATGTCAAATATAAAAAACATACTAAATGTATGTTTAACAAAACTTATTAACATAAAATTTAAATTACAAATATATTTATTTAAATTAAATAAGAGTCGTTCATAAATGCTGGGCAGCGAGAGTTAAAAATAGACGAATTTATTCCACTTTGACTTTGATGTGGAAACCTAAAAATAAAATAAAAGAATAATGAGCAGATTTAAATATAAAATATTTAGCCTAATTACGATAACTTATATATGTTTCTACAAAAAATGTGTATAATAATATATTCATCCTGTACTTAAGTACCCACAGAAATGTCGCATCTGAAAAAATTAATGTCATAATCTATATTCCATGTCACGAGATAGCGTCTTAGGAATAGTTTGTTTTATTATTAATACAAAATACTTTTTTATTGATTAAGTATCTTATTAACCGATGAAAAGTAATTCCTTGGTTTTTACTTACATTTCTTGAATTATTTGTGCAATATCTAAGTACACACGACGGTATATTTTTATCAAGAGATTTTTTTAAATCAACACAACACGTGACAACTCTACAAGCGCCTAGCGAGTGACTGATTAAAGTTAAATTAAAGTAAACTGATTAAAGGTAGATTAAGTAAGCACCACAGTTGAATGGAACAGAGTAGCTGAATGCAGTGTCGCCTCTAGTACGTAGTACATAATAGCTCAATGTATAAAACACATATTGTTCGTAGTTCATACTGAGTAAGTACAAGCATAAGTATGTCATTACTTTAAGGCCAATGTCAAACACTTAATAATTTGTAAAAAAAACAGTTGTATAGAGTAGAGATTGCCACCAAACAATTTTAATATGTTGCTAAGGAATAATTACTGACATCGATTGAATGAGCTGTGAGTTTTGTGTGATATCAAATGTTCCTTTTTCAATATGTGCGAGTGTGAGTCAAGACAAAATATTTTATATTTTGTATAATTCATATCGTGGAAGCTTGCCAACGTGCAACCAGTACTAAAAATAGTTAGTAGTGCCTGTGATTATCGACCAATCGCTATTACCTCCATACTCTGTAAAGCTATAGGAACGGTACTGAATAATAAGCAAAACGCAGGCATGCCTGTTTTCCGCAAAACGGAGTCCGTTTGATCTACTCTTACTTTCTGAGGTACATCTGTAGAGGTTACTGATCATCTTGAGCTTTTCGGCATGCAGTTGATTATTAACCTCAACTTTGGCGCTAATATTGAGTCGAAAGCACAAACTGCGGCCAAAAAACTGGGTATTCTAAACACGGTGAAGCGATATTTCACACTTGGTCGACTTCTAAATTTATTCAAAGCTCAAGTCCAACCTTTGGAATGGCTCAGCAAAATGTCAACTTGCCGCACTCGATTCAGTGGAATCCAGAGCAAACAGGCTTATCGGGGACAAAAAACTGGTGGAAACTAAGCTTCACAGCTTAGCTCACCGCCGCAAGTTGCTCGTTTGTCGATCTTCTACAGATTGTACATCGGAGAGTGGTTCTATGAGATTCATAAGCTCATATCGCTATCTCCATTCGCCTATTGGAGTACCCGATGTACTGCAAGTAACCATTAACACTTGGTTGACATTCTGAATATTCGCACTAAGTGCTATAAATAATTTTTTATAATGCGCACAGCCTATGTGTGGAATGCCCAGCCGGCGTCTATTTTTCCGAGTACCTATGTATAACCTGAACCTCTTCACTGTGCGTGTTAACAAGGCTTCTCCTGGGGAAACTCGCTTCATTGGAGATCTCATCTTTGCCTCCGGGTTAGAAGGAGGTCAAGAGTGAGCTCGTATTTAATATGTTTATTTCGAATAAGGTTGATATAACTAAAAATTCGTTGCTATTTTTGTGAGCGCAGTCAACCGCCCGCGGCGACGACCCTGAGTGACTGGTGTGTGTACACCCGTGTGGGTTGCTGTCTCTCTTTCTCGTTAACT